>QEPC01001643.1:5416707-5434198 GCA_003113815.1 Sphenodon punctatus | reverse complement strand
AGAAGAGGAGTCTGTAGTGAAATACATACATTACATACTCAATGAGTCTGTACAGTGCATAAAACAAGGTTTCAGTTTATGGTTTAAGTTTCATTTCATTACAAAAGTGAAATGAAACTTAAAGCAATCTAAAAATCCTACTCAGGAACAGTGACTAGCTCAGAAGGTGTTGGGAAGTGGGGAGGCAGATAATTAGTTTCGTTTCTTGCATGCCTCTCCACCCCTGGTGCCTGGAAGTCTGCTCCTCAGTCACTGACACCTCCCTGTCATGTTTGACCTGCCAGTGAACCTTTTTTTGCCACCCGAACGCGATCTGAACTGACCGAACTGTTCGGACATTTCGGTGTTCGGTATGTTCGCGTTCGGGTTCGGGTTCGAGTTCGGTCGTCCGAACAGTTTGAGTTCGGGCCAAACTTCCGAACCTTGTTCGCCCATCCCTACCTATTATTGGGGGCATCCGCCCTCCACTGCCTCCATCTGTGCGGAGTCTGGAGATGCTCCTGGATCCATAGATGCATCTGGATCTTCAGGTGTTAGCTGTGGCCAAGGGTGTCTTTCGCCAATTACATCTGGTGAGGAGACTTTGCCCTTTGCCACCATCATCAATGCATTTGTTACCTCAAGACTGGACTACTATAATGTGCTCTACGTGGGACTGCCCTTGGTGAAAGTCCAGAAACTGCAGCTTGTGCAGAATGCAGCGGCTCACCTCCTTATGGGGAAGAGCCACAGAGTGCACATAACACCTATGCTCCAGGCTCTGCACTGGCTGCCGATTGTGTTCTGGGCCCAATTCAGGGTGCTTATCTTGACCTTTAGAGCCCTTCATGGTCTAGGCCCTGCTTACCTGAAAGATCACCTCACCCCCCGGGTTCCAGGGCAGCCCCTGTGATCAACTGGGGATGCCCTCCTGGAGATCCCGCATTCTAGGTGGGTCCGTATGGACAGGAGGACGTTCTCAGTGGCCACGCTGTCACTTTGGTGTGCTCTCCTGCTTGAGGTCCACCTCAGCCTGGATCTCCTGGCCTTTCGGGGTAATTACAAGACATGGCTTTTCCACCAGGCATTCAGTGAGGGGTGGGTGGGTTAGGGGGGTGTTTATGCAGTTCTTTTATTTTGATATTGATGATTTATTGTTGTTTTTATGGAATTGAATTTTATATTTATTTATATTGTTTATTGTATGTTGGAAGCTGCCTAGGGACACCAGAGGCGAGAGGGGCAGGGTATTAAGTTGAATTAAATAAATAAACACCAGCAAGTGAAAGACCCCTTGAACCCACCTAGGGAGAGGCAGAGGGCCCGAGTTAACTCAGGGCAAATAAGCTGCCTGGGAGCCCTGAGTCAAGGGTCGGACAAGCCAAAGGAGAGGGCAAGGGGAGGGCCTGCCTGAGGTGAGGGATCTACTATCAGATAAGTACAGGGATGTAGGGGTGTATATGGATGAGCTGGCAACCCTGGTGCAATGGAAGATGCAGGGAGGCAGATGAGTGGACATACTTGGTGAATGTAAGATTGCAGGGGGTGTTATAGTGTGATTCAGTTGGTACGGTCCAGGGAGGAGCCACCGGAAGAGGCGGAGCCGTGGGCAAAGCATGGGCTGGGACCAGCAGTTCAAGCGGGCAGCTAGGAAGCAGCACCTGTGAGTGCTAGCATGCTGAGCAGGCCTAATATAAAGATCCTAAGTGAGTTGAACCTACCTGACTCGTCTCAGCTCATTGTTACAGGGGGATGACTGAACTGGCAACTGCAGCCTGCCAAAGCTAGGGGATTCAGTGCAGGTGGCAGGGGGGTGACTGAGCTGGCACCCTCACTACCCAGCTCTTGGGGGGCAAGAGGCCCTAGGGGGTTGAAAGCTGGAGTCCCTTGTCATTGTTGGGGACCAGTCCTAATAGTGAACCATCCTAGTGTGAGATGGTTGGGGAGCCAGGGCCTGGGTTACCAGTTGAGTTGAAGGTATCTGGAGAGCTTGGAGCCAAGGGCTTAGGGGGCAGTTGAGACAGAGCTCACTGGGTCATCAAGGGGAGGGGGGAACTATTGCGACAACAGGGCTAGGCAAGGGATCCTGGTGATGGAGATGCCAACATACTGGATGAGTTCCAGCACAGCACAAGGCCCCTGGAGTAACAGGACTGGGTCAAGGAGGCCATGAAAGTCATCTGCCTGAGCTGATGGACCACCACCTCCAGAAGGGGACACTGTGGACTTGGGAAGAGGCCTGAGGCACAAGCAGAGGCCTGTGGAACTAACAATGGACTTTGTCAACACCTTCCTGAAGGACAATGAAAATGCTAGAGGCAGAGAAACCAGGGTTCAGAGTAAGCCAAAAGTGAGTTTGAGTCCCAATTCTGTAACGGCCTTGGGCTGGGTCCGGACCAGGAAAGAACAAGGCCAGTGGTGGACAGTCTAGAGAGAAGGTGGTTGCTATGTTGATTAGGGATGGATGAACGCGGTTCGGAAGTTTGGAGTTCAACTGAACTTGAATAGTTCGGTCAACTGAACTGAATGTGCGAACCGAGCTCTAATTCGAACGTTCAGTTCGGATGCGTTCAGTGAGTTCGGAATTGAATTTCCATTGGTTTCAATGGAAAACACATTATCAGCTGTAATGTTTTTGTTTTTTATGCTATGTGACTGAAAGCTGGGGTGCCTATACCTTCAATGGAAAGCATTATATGTACCAAATTTCGAAACGATCGGATAAAGGACTCAGATTGTAAAAGCAGTTGAATTATTGTATTTTGCAATATTCTACTTATACATTCATAGCTGTAACTTCTTTGACTCACATCTAATGTAGGTGAAACTTGTCCAGTTTATACCCCTTCCCATATTTACTATCTTTGAAAAATTTCAGAAGGATGGAGAAAAGGGTCTTGGTGGTATAAGCAATTAACATATAAATGTATGTCTGACTATAACATCTTTGTAGTCCAAGCAGTGTACATGAAATTTGGCAGAGCTATATACTATACTTTCATAATCATCTCTGCCAAATTTCAGAAAGATTTTGTAAAGGGTCCCAATTTTATATGGCTATACAACATATGTAGAGAAGGGGCCTATGCCTGGGATTCTCTCATGTCACTGTGGTATAAGATCGGTTTGTGATGCGAATTGGCCAACAGAAATGCCAACCAAATATCCTCATTCTGTGCTGGGACCATCCCAAAATATCTCCCCCACTTGTTTCTGGGAAGTCAGAAGCATCTATTTAGGAAAGAGTCAATAGAAATTCTCTTATGTCATCTGTCTCAGTGCTGCAGGATGTGATTGTGATGATAATTGGCCAGCCTGGATGTGTTTAGACTATATCTCCTGACTGCTTGGATGTTATCTTAGAAGTCCCAGTTATGTTGCTTATGCCCGCCTCAGGGCCGCCCCCTTTGCCCATCTTGAAGCCACTACCAATTAGTCCTGTAGAGCTAGAAGCTTGCAGTAATGTGTTTGGCCATTGAATGTGTCTGTCAGTCTTTGGGGTTGCTCCACATCCTTCCTCCTACAGTCTCTCTCCCCCTGCCATGCAGGGTGCCTGCCTCTGACTGGCACTGAATATGCTGATATTCATCTGAATAATGATCTTCACAGGGACAACATCAATTGCTTATATAATTGGGTCCCTTTATCAAAATATCCTGTACTTTTGCTGAAATGGCAGGAAAGATATTTGATACATTCTTGTCAAATATCCTGTAAAAGAAATTGAATATCAAAATGTTACAGCTGGAAATGTATTTTCAGGTTAATGTCTTATACCCTTGGGATCCTTTATCCACTCTTTCTAAAAACTGGCATAAGTATTAAGCATATGAAGGGACATAATGTGCACAAGTTTCATGAACATTAGATGCAAGGTAAAGAAGTTGTAGTCATGAATGTGTATGGAGCTTTTCTTAAAATCACAACATTCAATTGCTTCTGAAATCAGTTTCCTTTATCTAATCATTTCAAATCTTGTACACATAGTGCCCACCATCGGGGGTACAATCTCTCTAAATTCCATCAAAATCAAATAAGAAATAAAAATGTTATAGTGGGAAATATGTTTTTCAGTTTTTTCACTTTATTTCAAAAACCAAATGTCATTTTCAGTTCCTGATTGCACCAAACTAAAGACCGAACCAAGCCCGACCAAACTAAATAAAATTTGAACTCAAAGTTCAACCCAAACCACCGAATGGCCAAACATCTGAACCTGGTTCTGTTTGCACATCCCTAACGTTGATCCCAAATGTCAGAGACAGAGATGAAATAGTTCCAATAAGATCTTTTATTGGACCAATTTCTGTTAAGGATAGTATACAAGCTTTGGTGCCATACTGGGACTTTCCTCAGACATGTGTGAGCAAATGTAAAACAGGTGTGTGTATAATATACGGTAGCAATCACTTGGGAGGGAGCTTTTAGGAACAAAGTAATTGGTATTTCAACATTTAAATTCAATAGGGGAAACCAATGATCAAATGATAAATGACATAAATGCAGGCTGGGTATATTGATAATAGGAAGAAATTAGGAGGCTCAGGCTGTGAGAAAAGAGGTTGAAGGAGGAAAGGTAGTTAGCATTTCATAATGTTTAAATACAATGAAGAGAAATAGCTTATGAAGCCCAAATCTTTTGATCTCTACTAGAGTTCTGGATTTTAGTTCCCATATCTGACTTTTCAAGGTATTTTACAGGTTCCCTTTCGGGACTAGGATTGAGAGATCAGAAATGGAGTGATGGTTCTGGGAGAAGTGAGCACAGTTAGTTCAATATCTAGAATGGTGGTTAGGATGCCTTCCTAGTGGACAAGTATTCAAGCCCCATTGTGTTGTCATGCTATACATTTTGAATCCAGTTAATGATCTTGAGTTGACTAAACCACAAGATTATGTCCACCAGGAAATAATTGGCCAACTTTTCTTTTCTCTGATGAAACTGTGTAGAGATCTCTGTTGCTGCTGGGCAAACTCTGAGAAAATTTAGTCTCTTCACATCAACACGTCATAGCTCGACAGTCTGCAGGATCAAGTCTTTAGTCAACAGAATATATGGTCAGACACATGCACTGTGAGAAGGCAGTGGTGGCACATCCTCACACATTTGTTAAATGATCAGCTCCTTTTGATGTTTTGTGGTAATTGCATGACTCAAATTCAGCACAATGAGATGAAAATACACCTCGTTTCATGGTTCGGTGAACTTGATTATTAGTGTATATGCTACTAAACCAAACATGGTGGAGTGAATCACTGATTACTTTTTTAGACATTAGTCTTGATTTCCTGGGATTTGTGGATGTTATCTTATCATATTTCTTTAAATGTGCAGTGTTATCTGGGACAAAGATTGGGACAAAGTACTTCAGATAGTATCTTTTATTGGACCAACTTCTGTTGGTGAGATTATGCAAGCTTTCTGGCCACACAGGGCCCTTTCTCGGGCATGTAACAAGTCAGAATTAGCAAGTATTATCTTGTAACTAACTAAATGTTATCTGGTGATTTAACTTACTTGGCTATGCTAGCTAGTGGTTATTATAATAAACAAATAACAGGGCTGCCAGAGGTTCCTGTAGACTCTTGCCCCAGTTTCCCCCAAAAGGGGTATGATGTTAAATGGACTTCACAGGTAGAAGTGTCTTAAGTAGAGGAAATTCGGAAATAGGTCTGGTGAAGTGAGGACAAGCTTAAGAGAATTGTTAATGATAAAAACCCTTTTCACACAGAGAATTGTTGAAAACCCTTTTCACACAGGCACTCGAACACTGATAAAATGGTTACATTTTATTATACATGTTGCAGGGCACCCATAGAGCACACCTGCAGCCTGCAACATGTATAATGAAATGTAACACCTATTTTATCAGTGTTGGAGTGTCTGTGTGAAAAGAGCCAAAGAAAGAGACTTGATAACAAGGCTTGGGTGTCACAAAGTCTGTGAATACTCAGAAGATCTTCCTCTTTTTGAGGTAAATGTTATACAAGCAGGTTATAATATCTTGACCCAGTTGAGTTTAGCCAATGTGTCTTACGTATCAGAGATAAGAGACCAATCAGGATCTGATTCTAATCAGAATGTGGGCCTTAATGTATATAAATCATTGATTACAATCAGGGCTCATCTGAATGCAGGGGTACAGGTGAGACATTCTTTGCAAGGATTTCTACTTTAGGGTGGGTATATACTTTGTCCTCTTTATTTTACTGTAACTTTCCTTATTTTCTTTCTCTCTTTGTGAGGAAAGAAATTTGTATTCTTTCATTCTTCAAGTTGTACTTGATCTTACATTTTATATTTTAAGTAAAGGTTTCGATAGGTCACACGTTCTGTGAATTGTTTTTCTTTTAAGAAAGGGAAACTGCATTTTGTAATCTATCTCATCCAAGCAGAACTTCAAGGCTACACGAGCTTTCTCCCTTAGGCAGAGAAATTAATACTTACGTTTACACGGCTCAGGGCAGGATGCCACATAGGGGTGCCACCATCAACCTACACCCCAATTTCATTGAGTGGCCACCTTTTGTGAGAGTCTCAGGGCATATTGCATACCTCCCAAAATTTCTAGTGGCCAAAGAGGGACAAGCTCACACCCCTCTCTACGACCCTTTTCAAACGGGCCAGGATGGGCATGGAGGTGTGTCTGCACCCACGGTGGGTGGAGGTGTGTGTGTGCCCATTACCCATCTCCACTCCACTTCCACCCATCTCCATGCCCGTAGCAACCAGCGTTGGAGTCTGTTGCTCCATGTGTGGGTGATGGGTGAAGCGCAAGAGCGTGCACACACCCTCACCCACCGCCCACGGTTTTCCTATGGGTGTCCACCCATCCCTCCCACACCCGCTGTGGCATCTGCACAGGCGTCCATGTGAAAAGGCCCTACATTCCAAGTGTGTAAAGAGGGAAAGAAGCTCTCCTCTTTTCTCTTAGTTTCTTGTCATTCCATCAACTCCACATTGTCCTCTCAAGTGCTTTTCCTGGGTGTTTGAGGCTTGAATACTGGTTTGTTTGGGTTGTTTTTTTCTTTGTCCCTTTCTCCTGAAAGAGAAACTCTGGGTGATTTCAGACGTTATGGCCGGGCGCTTTCACCACAGCCAGGGGTGAAGGGGGGAGCCGACAGACGTTCCCCCCTTCGCCCCACGGCTGCCCGCCCTCCCTGAGACAGGCAGCCGCAATGGTCTATCCAGCCACTGCCACCGCCGGGACCCCAGAACACGGTGGAGGTAAGGTAACAGACGTTACTTTTCCTTCACCACATTCCGGATTCCCCCTAACCACACTTCATTCACCACTGTGGTGTGGGAGAACAAAGCATGGTTAGATTCACTATGGGGGATGGTTGACTGAGGTGAACATCTGGATGCGTGAAAACAGACGTTCACCTCCATTCACCAGCCCCCGCGGTTGACTGAGGTTGTCTGTGGTGATTTCAGACAAACGTAACGTCTGAAAACACCCTTTGATACCCCCCACCCCCAGGGGGACAGGAGGATTTGACACACAAAGAGGGACTGTCTCTTTTAAGTAGGGATTGTTGAGGTATGATTTTGTCCCTTTTGCTCCCCTCTTCGGGTAGCCCTGACAATTACCTGCTTTTAAGATGCTTATTTCCTTGCTAGTTGAGAGATGGATATTTCATCAAACTAAGAACTGATGCTCTAGAGACCTGGTTTGTCACACCATCACAAACATGTTGGCAATAGAGGCCTTTTCCATTGTACCATGACATAATAGGAGATCAAGCAGCAGCTTGCCAACATTTGACTTTTCTAAAACACAAAGATGTAAAGTGCTTTCTTTAAAAGAAACTACGCTGCAGGAAGTCTGGTTAAAAATCTGCCACACAAAGAATTTTTTTTCCAGTTTCTTTATAATTGTGAATGTCTTATTCATCCAACCATTTTGTTTCCCCCTTTAATCCTGTTAGAATTGGTGGTGTAGGAATAATGTGCACTTTGCTTGAATAGCTCGTTTCAGTACACGCTGTATGAGCCCAGCCCACAGTTAGAAGGAAAAGCCAACATGTTCAAATGTGAAAGCTAGGCTGCTAATTCCTTCAGTTTCTTAATGTTTATTTATTTAGTTAGTTTGAAGCCAGAAAATGGTTTAGCAACCTGAAATTTTGGCCAATGATTATAATTATATTGAAATAAACTCATATGGCCTGGCTAGTTAGTGTCGGCAGTGGCTCTCCTTAAGTTGATCTATTTTGATTTTACAGATGGAACAGAGTGCTTGTGGTGTGCCTTTCCTTTATGGAACTGGTATTGCTGTATTTCTCTCTCACAGGTTTTGTGGGAAGTAAAGGTAGGGCATTCTTTGCACCAGGATTCTACAATCCTCCTGAGAGCATGCTTTAAAAAGGCAGTTTTCTAAGATCTGTTGGAGAGAGTTCTGAATCTTTTGCATCAAAATGAACAGGTGAAAGTCAGTATCAAAGTTGACTGGAAAAGTGGGCTAAGTACGTTGTCCACTGATCAGTCTTAATTTGTGTATTCCTCTTGATGACTCCTCAATTTCCCTAAAAAGGAAAGCGAACTTTATTGTAAGGGGAGGGGGGTGGGGGGTAAGGTCCACCTGGCTTCCTTCTCACAGCCAGGCCAATGTATTGGGTGGGAACAACAAGGAGGAAAGGAGTGTTGGTGAGGCCCAATGAGCTCCCTCCCCACCTCTGCTCATACTTTGAGTTGCAGATGAGGAAAGGAAATTTCCCCCAGGGACCAGACTAGAGCTACAGTACCCCTGAGTCATTGCAGGCTTCTTAAAGGAGGAAGAAGAAACAAATAGCTCCATGCAGCAAGCACCCAACCTAATGAAGTGCTTCCCCTTGTTTCCTAAGGATCTTGGGGCACAATGCTCAATATAAGGCAACATGAGATTGGCGGGGGTGAGAGGAAGGAGTATAAAAGGGGACATATATCCTTTCCATGTGCACCTCTTTTTACAACAGTTGGAGGCACTACTTAACCTTGGGCCTTCTGCCCCCTATCAAATGTGGTTGAAATTGTTCTCTGGGTTCAAAAGTTAAGGGACACACAGGCAGACACAGCATATAAGCCTTCGTTCCATGGGAAGCCAGGTTCAAAAAGCAGCTGAAGTTCAAGGTCTTCTGCTGTATCCCTGTGGACTACACAATGGATGGAGAACTTGTGCAGAGTTAGGGCAGTTGTTGGATGATATAGGTTCTGCCCTGTATCTCTTTGGACTCTTGTACTTACTAATTTTTCTTGGGACTGAAGACACCAGAGAAGATACAGTAGTCTGGAATTTCAGGAGGGGGAAATAGGGATTGCAGGTACTGTATATAGTTTTTGTCTATTTATGGAGCTTGAACAACTATTTGAAGGAAAGCCTACACTTTGAATATACTTTTATGCCCATGAGCTCTAATAGTCAGGCTTCCTTATCGTATGTTTCAGTGAGCCATTCGTTTTTATTATTTCCTCCTCTTCTTCCTCTTCCTCATTATCTAATGTACATAATAAATCCTCAGTAGTTTTGGGACCTCCCAACGTTGGGTGTGGGGGGAGGGTTCTGAGATGGAACAGGTGGATAGGGTATGTTGACTGTTGCACGTTTGCCCTGAAACACTGGGTGATGTCATGTGATGTCGGCCACAGGGGAATCAACCCTGTGGTACTCACTGCAATGTCAACCTGTGGTGGAGCAGCATGAACATTCATGAGGACCTGTGTTTATGCTGCCACCCTATGGATTTTGACCAATGGGGGAGCTCATCAGATGGCACAATAAACGGGTGAAACCTAAACACGCTGCTGGTGAAATTGACACCGCAAAATTCCCAGCTGCAAGGCAAAGTTGCACAATGGTGGAACTGACAAGACAAATTGCTCTGCTGGGGAAACTGACAAGCAAAAAAAAAACCCCACTGGTGAAACTGACAAGCCTGAAACATATTTGGTGAACAGACATTGATTTCTGTTGTGTGTTTTGGTTGCTCCATGGACTGCCAAGGAGTTCCCTGGGTTTTAGAACTCACCCCTACAGGATATGATGTAGCCCAGGAATGTTGCATTATTCAAGGAAATATTGAACATATTTAATTTATATGGATGGCAGGAATGGATGGCAGGAGGCTATAAAAGTGAGGGAAGAAGGAACTTGAAACTTTATGCTTCAGGGCTAAAACAATGGGTGCAATTATAGGGGAGAAATAGGGCTGCACCTCTTTCAACTTTAAGAGCAGGAAGAAATGAATACCTATGTTCCACACTAATTGTGAGTTCCTGGTATCCCAACGTGGTACCTGGTAAACAAAGGAAACAGCTGAAATTCAAGCTGTGTGGAACCTGTTTATTTCAATATCTATCACATTGTTTTCTTTAATGAAACCTTATTTATAAAGAATTGGAGGTCTTCTGAAATGAGCACACAAGCTGTAGGGCAGCACTGAAGGCCCATCTTTGGGTGCCCAGTTGGCAGGGAATATGCAGGGGCTGATGGCTAGAAACAGCAGTGTCTTCAGGGGATCCACCAGTCCTCTGGCAAGGGCAGGGTGCTCAAGAAGACCATCACTTAAGAAGATCCAATGCTGCCACCGCCACCACCATTACTACTGCTTCAATGGCAGAACCAGTAGCAGGACCTACCTAGAGAAGCAGCACCTTAAGTGGCCTAACAAAAATTGGGGGCATGTGCTGCCACTGATTCCTTTGGCATTATTTATCTGTTCTTCTCAGTAATAGTTGTTGATACTCCCTATTTAATACCTACAGTCTCCATTACCCTATTGTTTAGTTCCTTTTCCAGATCCATCATGAAGATGGTAATTTATTTCATTTATTTTTATCCTGCCCTATCCCAACATTTTTGGTTGTCACCCTCATTTTGAGATTTCAGTTTAATCCCAAGAACCCAGAAAGGAACAAAAGCATACAAATTTCTTTCCAATGCTAGTTGCCATGACAAAGGTCATCTCTCCTTTAAATTGTAACAGTTGCTTATTCAGGATATGTTTATAAAGAGGCTTCTGATGTATATTTCTGGATTGATACTCTCTGGACCCTTATCATTAATTTTAGTTTGTATATGGCTCTTTAGTCAAGTTTCAACTCAAATTTTGGTGAATGACAAGGTTCTTGCCCTAGTTGCAGCAGGGTAAAATTCTAAGATCAGAATCTGAACCATTATTTAATTTATTAATTTATTTGGACTTATTTGCTGCTCCCTCCTACAGCAGTTCAGGTCTGGCCTTAGAATGAGTGGGATCCTGGGGAGGGAAGATTAAGTGTGATCCTGGGAAGGGGTTGAGCAGTGAACCCTGCCGAAAGCACGCACCACATGGGCCTCAGGAGCAGCAGCAGGAGGGTCACAGGAGCATCACCATCACAAGCCTCTGGAGTGACAGTAAGTGTCAGTAACAGTGGTCCAGGGAGGGGGGAGTCTCCAGAGTGGTGGCAAGGGCGCTCCTGGGGCCCAACTGTCACCACTCCAGAGCTGCCAGGCTTCACACAGGTGCTGGACCTTTGAAACTGTGGGGCCAAGGCATAGGCCCCTTGGTCACCCTTGTGTAAGGCCAGCCCAGCCATTATTTATTTCAGGAATACATAAATAGCTAATACAGTTAAGATCACATCAAGTTTAAGAACGGACTCTTCAATGACTCTATTCATTATTTGCACAATGAAGTCGTCCAGTAAGCAATTTTTCCACCCTGAATGAGAAGGAAACATGACAAGGAGGAGGGGGGAGGGACAACTTTCAAATGGAAAGGTTAAAAAGTAGCAGTGGTAAAAGTTTTAGGATGCGGGTTGTGCCGGTTAGTGTGAACAATGAAGCTGGTTGCTTTCCTGCAGGCTTGGATTGCAAGTTCCATCTGGACAAACTTGGACAGAAACAAGAGGAGAAAAATATTTTTAAAAACCTCTTAACTGATTGCATTAGATCTGCAAATGTCATTCCTGATTTCTACCCTCTGAAGTGCTCCAAAAGACCAAGTACCATGACTTGCAAATTAACTGGAGCAGTGAGAAATAAGCCAAGATCCTGTAAAATGAGAGGGAAAGGGAGAGGGAGAGAGAGTATGTGTGTACCAGAGGAGTTGTTCTGCCTGTTTCTCTACCCTGCACGTTAGTTCCATCACCCACATATAATCACACTTAAGGTGAGATCTGTACCTATTGCCTGTAACAAAGGAAAAGAAGAAAGTGATCCAAACTACTTAGGAGCTTTGACTGGGGACAATACCACAACTTGAAGGAAGCCCCAGAGATGGGACATTTGGGGTTGAATCAGACTGCAACATTACCGTTACCCCCCAAACACACCTATGATCCCAGGCAATTTTGTCACCTGGGAAGGCTACTCCAAAAACTTCCACAAATATGTGGGGGAGGGGTGCTTGCATCTACCCCACCCCCAGACCACCAATTCATTGTCACTTCATTTCCCCCATTGTAAGTGGTGGAAGGCAAAGTTGTGATGCTGTCCCCTGACCATACTGGTCCTTGGGGGCTGAGGTTTTCCTCCCTGTGAATTGTCAATCAATATGGTCTCCTAAACTTCTGTATGGATCCCAGAAACCTTGAATACCTGCACTTCATACCTCTCCCATGCTGGTCCAGATGGAGCACTGGCCTATCAAGCAAGGGAGCACACTAGGCCAGCACCTCTTTGCTTACCCTGATCCCAGGCACCTGCAAGGTGTACCCAGCATGCATGTTGTGAATGGGTGGAGGGAGGGAGGGACTGGACGGACACCCATCATGCATAGCATACTTAGGTGAAAATTGACCCAGTAAAGCCCTCCTCCACAGAGGATAGGCATCTTTCTCTGTTAACATATCCCGTATTTGGCTGGTTACAGTTATGACAGTCAATGACTCTGTCTCATCTTCTAGTACATTTCTTTCTCTGTACTTTTGAAAGGTGCTATGTTGACAGCCTTGGAGACAGGAGTTGGGCATGCAATCATACAGAACAGGCTAAAGCTCAGCTAGGAGCAATACTGAGGGACAGGGGAATCTTAATGCCCACTCGACCCTTGCATCTCTGTGGTGACTGAAAATGTGGGAGCCAATTAGTGCCAACTTGCAGTCATGATTTTATGATGTTCCAGTCACCACGTACTTGCACCAAATTTAAATCAGCATGCCAGAGGCCAGATCCTCAGCTGGCCTCACTCCCCTGACTTCAAAGGAGTTAAGACGACTTACATTAGCTAAAGGTCTGGTCTCAGTCCCATTTCAAAAGCTGCATGTCCCAGTTCTAATTCCATTGGGCCACTCACTTTGCTTCTGGTTCCACTAATTTGGTTGGTTTCATTTTTGATTCAGTTAGTGTTCACTGTTCAACAACTGATGTGCAGGATTGCAAACCTTCAATAATTAAAGATAATAAGCCTTCCTACCTCACCAGTCAGGAGACTAAAAACTTGTGAGATTTTTAAAACCACCCAACATCTAGCTTCTTTAAATTTTTTTTTTATTTTAGCTTCCGAACCTTGAGGGCACACTGACTGCATTTCATGGTTTTGAAATTTTGTTTGCAGCCTTGAGGGTTAGAATCCTACATTTTTTCCTTTTCTTTTTTAAAAAGAAAAGCTTTTCACAATTTTAATTCCCCTAATTTGATGCTTCAACAGATCCCTAAACTTATGATGCTTGTAATAAAATCATGAGTACTTGCAACCCTGCATCCAGCTGGCTGGCTTACTGACAGAAATTTTTGCTGTAATGTACTGTACACCAAGCACATTCCAGCCAAACCACTAATACTCCATTCATGTGTTCTCAGTGTTCTTTGGACATGCTGCTGTTTAGTCAATATATTCTCATTTTCCTGCATGGATAATCCACAGAGAGGTGGGCATGAGGAAGCAGAACTGTATGAAAGTACATACGTCAGAAGGATCTGTCTGCTGCTTTCCCTTTGTTTGATAAAAACTAGTGCGACAAAGCCTGGTGAATGTAACAGAAGAGAAATGCCTTCATGCTGTTATGTTTTTAAGACATCTCAGTGCCTAGTAATATATTTATTAACCTTCTGCGTTTTATTTGGACTGTGACTTGAACAGTAACCAGCTTCTCTCCATAAGGAGGGAAGACGGACTCTTCCCAGACAGCATGTTGTCTTGCGGAGAGACTAGGCAGAACAGAAAGCCTTAAGCGTGAACCTAGCTCGAGGCATTGGCAAAGAATAGGAAATTGAGGAAAGTGGGTATCTTTTGTACAATCTTATATTTGTTTACAGAGTTATACCTCAAAGTCCTTTTTGTGAATGAGCCAAGGCAGAACAAACAACAGGAAGTCTCCTTGCTCCAGAGTTCTGAACAGCTACTTTTAAGGTTCCACATATGTTTGTTCTCTCTCTCTCTCTCTCTCCTGGCCTCTACACCACTTTCTAAAAACCAAATTTGCTTCTATAGCAAAAAGCAGACACGTTTCCATCGCCCCAGTATTTTTGTACGGCACTCTGGCTATGTTTCCTCCTCACGCTGTTTGAGCTATTCTTTAAAATGACTATCCCATGGGCTTAGACAGGTTACAACATATAATATTATAAACAATAAACACACAAATAAAATCAGTTAAAATCCCTTATCCCAAACCCTATCTCCTCCTGACAAATGCCCAGCGATGTATGTGGTTACGTGGTTTCATATAACCTTGAATGGAGAGTCTCTCTAGACCAGGGGTGTCCAGGCTTATGGTGCACAGGATCCACTTGATCCAGGTGTCAATCTCAAGCAATCGACTGGGACCCCTCCTGCTGGCTCCCAGCACTATGACACCTGACTGACTGGCTAGCATCTCCCCTCCCCCCACTGCAGGTAAAGAAAGGGTCGTAACCAAGGGACTGCCTAGAGGGTGTTGCCCGCTGGGCAGCGGCCGAGAGCAAAAAGCCGTTGGCGGACCATTAGTGGACAGAGGCGGTGGAGGCAGTAAAGATCACAACCGCAAGACCCATCCCTCCCCCCCTCTGTAATTGACCCACCGAGATGCCTGTCCTTCTCTCTCACCCCTCCCTCCCCTACCTCTCCATACCCTCTCACCTCCTCCTTCTGCTACTTCTTTCCCCTCTCCTCCTGCCTCCCACTAAGCCTGTCATCTCCCTCCACCGTCCCCACACCTCCTCCTCCCCCCAGCATTTCTTCCCCCTGCCCCTCTGCCCCAGTGCCCATCTCCCGACGATCCCATCACCCCCCCTTCCCCTAATCTTATCCCCATTCCCTGTTTCCCCCCTGATCAACTCCCGTTCTCCTGTTCCCTCTGGAACTGTTGCTCCTCTGCTAATAAAACCCTCTATATCCATGATCTTTTCTTCTCTCGCTCCCTTCACCTTCTTGCCCTTACTGAAACCTGGATCTCCCCCACTGACTCTGTCACCCCTGCCACCCTCTTCTACGGAGGTCTCTCCTTCTCCCACCAGCCCCGCTCCGAAGGCCGGGGAGGGGGGGGGGGTGGCGGCGTAGGCCTCCTTGCCTCTTCCTGCCAGTTTTGACCCCCTCCTCCTCCCTCACCTTCCCTTCCTTTGAGACTCACTCCGTCCGTCTCTACTCCCCTCTCGACCTCCGTGTTGCTATCATCTACCACCACCACCCCCGCCTCCCTTTCCTCCTTTCTCTCTGAGTTTGAGTCCTGGCTCATCCTATTCCTCCCTGATGACATCCCCACACTCATCCTTGGTGACTTCAATATCCATGTTGATGTTCCCTCCCAGCCTTACATCGCTCGCTTCCTCTCCTTAGCCTTCTCTTTTAATCTCCACCTCTGGACTTGCTCCCCCACTCACACTGATGGTCACTCTCTTGATCTTGTGTTCTCTAGGAACTGCTCTGTCTCCGATCTCTCCTTTAAACCCCATCCCATCTCTAACCATTTCCTTGCCTCATTCAACCTCTCCCACTGCTCCCCCTCCTCTTCCACATCTCCCCGTCCCTTCCGTGATCTGCAGGCCATTGTGCCCCAGGACTTTGCCTCCTCCCTTTCTCCTCTTCTCCCCTCAGTCCTCTCCTCCTCCTCCCCCGATTCTTCCATCTCCACCTTCAGCTCCTCTCTCACCTCCACCATCAACTCCCTTGCCCCCCTCTCCTCCCACCCGGCTCGCTCCCATAACCCTCGTCCTTGGCTCACTGTGGTGGCACCTGTGCAGCCAGGTACACCACGTGGGAGGAGGCGTTCCTGGAAAAAGCCCACACACAGGCTACACACACACACTGCACATCTGGAGCCCCAGGCAGACACACAGCCTGTTGTTCAGCACATCTAGCAGGCGGATTAGGCCTGCTAGTTTCCATGGCCTGGACTGACCCTCCTGGACTCGAGCCAAGACAGGCTCAAGGGGCACGCCCATTGATGCTGGGGACTGGATTGGGACGCGGGTCTGTGAGTGGGTGAGCTCCAGTCAATAAACCAGCCATGTGGATGAAAGCCCATCTCTGTGAGTACTTGGTTCTTGCCAGTGATCACCCAGCTGCCCGCCCCTGTGGACAATACATGGTGTCAGAAGTGGTCTTCACATACCTGTGAAGTGACCTCCAAGAGAAGAGACCCCTCTCCCGGAGAAGGGCACCCACCTGCGACGTGACCCCCCACAATAGCCATGGAGCACCTCAAGCCTCCACCCCCTCTCAGCTTTGATGGGAACCTGGGGGAGAACTGACGTAGATGGGAACAACAACTGCGCCTCTACCTGACAGTTACAAAAGCTGATCAAGAGGAGGGTGATTACCAGGTTGCCGTGGCCCTTCACTGCCTTGATGACTGGGCCCTCGAGGTGTACAACACCCTCCCAGGTGTGTTTGCAGACCCGGGGACCCAGACCCTAGATGAGCTCTTCACAGCCATGAAGAACAACTGCATTCCCAGGAAGAACGCCGTATTCGAAAGATTTCAGTTCTGGCACCTCCCATATGATGACGACACAGACATTGACCCCTTGCTGACTGCCCTGAGGGAGAAGGCATGGCATTGCGACTTTGGCCAGACATTAAACCTGATGCTGCGCGATAAGATAGTATTCAGCATCACAGACTCCAAGATCATGGAAAGGCTCCTGGAGAAACCAGACCTCATCCAGGCCCAAGCCATCGACATTTGCAGGGCCAAGGCCATCATGAGGGCTCAAGCCACAACAATGTCCACCAACCCTTGAGTGCTAGCTGTCACTGCCCGCTCTGTCGCCACCCCTGGAACCAACCCACCCTGCCCTCAAGGCGCGGAGCAAGATGCATGGCCCACATGTCGGAGGTGTGGCTGCCTCCATGGTCCCCAACAGTGCCCTGCCTTTGGGGAGACACGCCACCATTGTGGAGGGAGAAATCACTTTGCCAAGGTATGCAGTGCCAGGATGCCTGTGCAGGGGTCCACCCGAAGGATGAACACACTCTACATGGGCACTGTTGCCCCCACCTGCCAGAGTGGCACCCAGAGCTCGGCGAACCCCTGGGTCAGCACCATACTCGTCGCCGAACACCCCATCCCCTTTAAATTGGACACGGGAGTGGAAGCAAACACCCTCCCCGCCAGCATTGTGAGAACTCTTCC
>QEPC01001643.1:5376621-5413042 GCA_003113815.1 Sphenodon punctatus | reverse complement strand
CCCCCCCCTTGTAGCGTGCGAGCGTGTGAGTGTCTGGAGTGTGACGCCCGATCCCTGAACCTTCTTCCCTTCCTGGAGCTACCTTGGAACTTCCCCCCGCTGTATCTGACTGAGTCCCCGTCTGCCATCTTGTCTCCCTGGGCCCTATCCCCTCCTTACCGGGCACGCCTCCCTCACGTTCCCCCCTGTCCCTCCTGGAGTGTGGGAGTTGCGTGTTGGGGAAAGAGTGGGTTCCTGTGGCTCAGGCTCCTATTCCTCACCGAGCGCCCTATGATGATAGGGGCCTAAGTTCCAGGTGCGCAAGCCCAAGGAACGGCCCACACACTATCCTGACGGGCTTGTATTCCCAGAGAGAACCTTTTCTTAGTAGGAGCCTGAGCGTGTGCGTGGGGTTACTAGACAGGTGGGAGGGTTGGGGGCCAGGCCCCTCCAGGGCCGCCCGGCTCGACGCCCCTTTCCCCTGCCCCACTGACAACCACCAGGAAGTTCCACCAGTATATATATGGCACCACTATCCGGGTACAGACAGACCACAAGCCACTGGAGACCATTGTGCATAAGCCCATAGGGAAGGCACCAGCCCAGCTGCAGCAAATGCTACTATAGCTCCAGAGATATGACCTGGAGCTGGAATACACAAAGGGCATGAGTATGCACATAGCTGACACCCTCTCCAGAGCACCTGTCAATGCCCCGTCGGAGGAGACACAATCCCTGCAAGATGAAAAGGTTGTCTACAGCAGCCGGTGCATGATGCCCATCAATGAGCCCCTCCTCCGCCAGCTTCAGGAACACACAGAGCACGATCCTTTCCTGCAAAACCTCAGGACCTTGATTGAACAGGACTGGCCCAGATATCTGAAATTGGTTCCTGAAACCCTCAAGCCATACTGGCCCCTCAAGGGAGCTCTACGCTGGGAGGATGGCCTGGTGATGATCGGTCACAAGATCATAATCCTGAAGGAATCCTGCCTGAGCATGCTCCGGGGTATCCACATACCCCACCAGGGAGTCCAATGATCCAAAGCCAGAGCCCATGCCCTCATGTACTGGCCCAACATGGCAGCAGACATTGAACAGTGGGTGGCAGGATGCGGGCCCTGCCAAGAGCTGCGACCAGCCAATCCTCCGGAACCGATGCTACCCCATACGATCCCCGAGCTGCCATGGTTCAAAGTCGCCTCTTTGACCTAAATGTACAGACATACCTGGTGGTGGTGGACTACTTCTCGAAGTACCCCAAAGTAATGCACCTCCCAGACAAGACGGCACCCATGATCATAGAGCGACTGAAGGCCCTCTTCATCCGTCATGGGATACCAAAAGAGCTGGTCTGCGACCACTCACCATTTGCCTGCATAGCAATGCAGCAGTTTGCACTAGATGGGGGGTTTACCCTGACCCACTCCAGCCCGACATACCCACAGTCCAACGGGCAAGCGGAGTGCACGGTGCAGACGGTGAAGCTTCTGATGAAGAAGGTGACCAAGGACGGCACTGACCCCTGAATGGCCCTGCTGCACCTGCGCAACACCCCCATCTCCGGCATGCCATTTGCCCCATCGTAACTCCTCATGGAAAGGGTCCTCCGAAGCACTCTCCCCGTGACCACACCAGTACTCACCCCAGGCATCCCACCAGCGGCCCATGCAATGCTCCGTGAATGCCAAAGCGCCCAGAAGACTTCTTACGACAGGCGGGCTCCCCCCCTCCCCCACTAGTGGTGGGGGAGACAGTGTGAATGGCAACACCCAGTGGATGGCAACCTGCCATCATGGTAGCCAAGCGCCCGGAGCCTCGATCGTACATAGTCCGGACCCCACATGGTACATCTTACTGTCGAAACTGACACCACTTGAGGAGGGTGCCCAGCGCAGTTCTTACAGCCCAAGCCGATGTCCCTACTCATCCGGACCGAGAGGCCGTCCCACCCCCTGCCAGCCCAAGGGACCTGCCTACACCAACTCAACTTCCGGTGCCCCTGGGGAGCTGCCACCCAGTCACATAGCCCAAACTGGTTCCGGAAGCCCCACCAGACATACCTGCACCCCAGGACATCCTGGTGCCCCCGTCACCTCCCTCAGGAACACCCACATCCCCCGTCTCAGAGCCAGCGAGGCTACGCAGAGAATTATGTCTGCCCTCCTGCTTCAATGACTTCTACGTGGGGCAGTGGTAAAGACTGACCCCCCAATGAGTCATGTACTGGCGACCTCTGACTCTCCTGCCGCTGTACGGTCATGTCTGTTACTTGTTACTATTAAAGTTACTGAGTTTCACGTTGTATGTTCGAAAACAAAAATATATCTATAATGATGACAAGAACGATAAGGGAGAAAGTGTTGAAAGAGGGGGCTTTGCACCTGAACAGGGGGGATGTGGTGGCGCCTGCGCAGCCAGGTACACCACGTGGGAGGAGGCATTCCTGGAAAAAGCCCACACGCGGGCTACACACACACAAACTGCGCACCCGGAGCCCCAGACAGACACACAGCCTGTCGCTCAGCGCATCTAGCAGGTGGATTGGGCCTGTTAATTTCCACGGCCCGGAGTGACCTTCCTGGACTTGAACCAAGCCAGGCTCAAGGGGCACGCCCATTGACACTGGGGGCTGGATCGGGACGCGGGTCTGTGAGCGGGTGAGCACCAGTCAATAAACCAGCCCTGTGGATGAAAGCCCGTCTCTGTGAGTACTTGGTTCTTGCCGGTGATGATCACCTGGCTGCCCGCCCCTGTGGACATTACACTCACCCCCACAATTCGACATCTCCGCTCCTGCACCCGGGCTGCTGAACGCCTCTGGTGTAAATCCCACTACCATGCTGACTTCCTCCAATTCAAATTCTGCCTCTCATCATTCAACTCTGCTATCTCCCTCGCTAGACAGCAGTACTATGCCTTCCACATTCAGTCCTCTTCCCGGGACCCTCATCACCTCTTTTCCACCTTTGACTCCCTTCTCAAAGAGCCCTGTCCTCCTCCTCCCTCTTCTCTCTTCGCTCAGGATCTTGCTCTCTTCTTCACTTCTAAGATTGACAAAATCCACCTGGATATCACCTCCAAGTCCCCTACTACTCTTCCTCCTCCCTCCACCTCTCTCCTGTCCTCCTTCCCTCCCGCCTCCCTTAAGGAAATCTCCTCCTCCAACCCCTCCACTTGCCCCCAGGACCCCATTCCTTCCCACCTCCTGACCTGCATTGCCTCCACCGTCGCCCCTCCCCTCCCGCACATCATCAACCTCTCCCTCTCTACCGGCTCCATCCCCTCTGCCTTTAAACACGCCACTGTCTCACCCATCCTTAAAAAGTCCATACTGGACCCCTCTGAACCCTCTAATTACCATACTGTCTCGCTCCTCCCTTTTGCTTCCAAAATCCTTGAACAGCTTGTCTACTCCCGTTGCCTCGACCTCCTCTCCGCCAACTCCTCCCTTGACCCCCTCGAATCTGGCTTCTGCCCCCTTCACTCCAGTGAAACCGCTCTTGCTAAGATCACCAATGACCTTCTTGTGGCTAAATCCAACCACCTTTACTCTATTCTTGTCCTCCTTGATCTCTCTTCTGCCTTTGACACTGTTGACCACTCAATCCTGCTTGAATCGCTCCACTCCCTTGGATTCTGGGACTCTGTCCTCGACTGGTTCTCCTCCTACCTTTCTGACCGCTCCTTCAGTGTATCTCTTCCTAACTCCTCCCCCTCCTCCTCCCTACCCCTCTCAATCAGGGTTCCCCAAAGCTCTGCCCTTGGCCCTCTCCTCTTCTCTATCCCAATCCCTAGGCAAACCTGTTGCATCCCATGGTTTCCAATACCACCTATACACTGATGACACTCAACTCTATCTCTCCACTCCTTCCCTCTTCCCCTCTGTTCAAGCTCGTCTCACCAACTGTCTCTCCGATATCTCCGCCTGGATGTCTCAACGCCAATTCAAACTGAACATGGCAAAAACTGAACTCCTTATCTTCCCTCCCAATCCTTCCTCTCCCTCTTCCCTGTCAATTACCATTGACATGGTCTCCATCCTCCCTGTCCTGCAAGCTCGCAGCTTGGGCTTCATCTTCGACTCGCACCTTACCTTCAAATACTACATTGACTCTGTGGCCAAATGCTGCCACTACTCCCTCTACAACATTGCCAAGATCTGCCCCTTTCTGTCCGTCTCCTCTGCCAAAACTCTCATCCATGCACTAGTCATCTCACGCCTTGACTATTGTAACCTCCTCCTCGCTGGCCTTATCTGCTCCCATCTTTCTTCCCTCATCTCTGTTCAAAACTCTGCTGCCAGGATCATCCACCTAGCCCATTGCTTTGACCACGTGCAGCCTCTCCTCTCCACTGACTCCCTCTTCCTGACTGTATTCTGCATAAGCTTCTTGTCTTCACCTACAAAGTCCTTCACAACCTCTCTCCCCCCTACCTCTCTGCCCTGATCTCCCTCCGAACTCCTGCATGAGCACTCCACTCCTCCTCCATCCCCTTCCTCACACTCCCACGCCTCCCCTGTTCCCCCAACCGCCTTCATCCCTTCTCCCATTCTGCCCTGCATGCCTGGAACTCCCTCCCTGCCCTCGTCCGCCTTGCCCCCACCCTCCACACCTTCAAGTCCCTCCTCTAAACCCATTTCTTCCGCTTCGCCCTTCCTAACTCCTGCTAAGCATCCCCACCTAGGATTATCCCCCACCTATTATCTGGTCAAGTCAAGAACGTGTACCTGAGTTCTCACATCCTTATGAATGTTGCATCCCTTGTCTCTCCCTCTGTTCCCCCTTCCCTGTCTCCCCTCCCCCTGTCTTTAGATTGTAAGCCCTCGGGCAGGGACCGTGTCTATCTTATTCTTTGTAAAGCGCTGGGTACATCACTGGTGCTGTATAAATGCTAATAAATAATAATAATAATAATAATTAGTCTCAGGTGTGGAGGGGAGCCTTCCCAACCATACTGGAGTAGGTCTCCTAGCCTCCTCCCCTTCTCTCCAGGGAGGCCCCTTGGGAACTGGTCCCACTTTCCTCCCCAGAAGGGATTTCCGAGAGGCTGGTTCCCTGTCCCTACACCGTGATCTACTGGAGACTAACTTGGGATCTACCTCTTGGCCACCCCTGCTCTAGGGTCTTGCTCTAGGCTCTCTAGTGATGGCACATCACTGTACATTACTCATTGATTCCAGGCTAAGGCAGGAATTCAGCTTATATTATAGACACAAACAAGGAACTGTCCTGGATTGCAACTCTTACGAAGTGAAACTCGACAGAACTAGAAGCCTTTCAGTTGGGGTGTGTTCAGACTAAATTATAGGGGTGGGACACTCCAGACTGATTATCGGTGTTGGTTTCTATCGGTGTCAGCTCCCCTGTGTTTTGGATCCCCTACCAGTGTCAGTTTTATCGGTGTCAGATCTTTCCCATTGAAGTCAATGGGAAATTTTGACTTCAATGGGAAAGCCTCCGACTTCAAGACACAAGGAGCTGATGCAGACTGAAACCCCTCCTGCGGAATCCCCCCACCCCACTCCTGGCCTCGGAGGGTGGGGGTGGAGATCAATTACCCCTAACACCCCCACCCGCCAGGGCCAGGCGTTGCACCCCTCCCCAGGGCCCCTATAGAATCTTACCTGCAGTCCCGGATCCCAGCGGAGGGTGGGGGTGATGGCTGCTGCCGGCTGGGGTGCTGGCTCCGCTGCCGGTGGATGGGTCTCCTCTGCTGCTGGTGGAAGCCAGCTCCACTGCCAGGCCTGGCTGCCTAGCAGCGGTGCCGGCTCATGCCGGCAGTGGAGGCAACCCAGCCACCTGCAGCAGAGCTGACTCCTCTGCTGGGCAGCTGGGTCTTCTCTTCCTTTTTTCTTCCTTTTCTTCTAATCTTCGCTTCTTTTTCTTCTAGGTCTGACACCAAACTCTGAAGGCTTCTGCCGGCTTCTTCTCTGCCCATGCACAAAATGGCCACCGAGGCCATTCTGCGCATGTGCAGCCCTCTTCCAAAATGGTGCCAGCAGTGTCAGCACCATCTTGGAAGAGGGCAGTCATTCTGCGCATGCATCCAGATGCATCCAGCGGCGGCCATCATCCCCTACCCTCCGCTGGGACCCAGGACTGCAGGAAAGACTCTTTAGGGTCCCCAGGGAGGGGTGTAATGCCGGGCAGGTGGGGGTGTTAGGGGTAATTGGTCTCCACTGCCACCCTCCGAGGCCAGGAGCAGGGTGTGTGCCACTGCCTGTGGCTTTCCCGCGGATCGCGCCTCTTCCAATTGAAGTCAATGGGGACGATTTCCCTTTGACTTCAATGGGAAGATCCGAGATCTGATAATCAGGTGCTGAGAGAGCCCAATTCTTGGATCTCTCAGTTTTAAACCGAGAATGGCATTATCAGCCACTCTTGGTTTAAACCAAAACCAAAAGTCCCATCCCTAGTGCTCATGCTATTGGAAGCCGCCCCAAGATGCCGTTGGCATGAGGGGGCGGTATATAAATATAACCAAATAAATAAAGATAAATAAAACCACCCTAAAAGTAATGCAGTAATGTGTTGTGTGCATGATTTTCAGAGGATCTGAGACCAGTTCCTCTATTACAAAAGAAACTACCCTGCAAGAATAGATTTTTAAAAGACACCAAGTTCTGACAAACACACCAGCTTCAGAAAACATGGTGCAGGGGAAGCCAATCTATTTGGACTCCATAAGAAGTTCAAGGGAGCAGCCTGTGAGAATGAGACCAGACAGTAGGAATTACTGTGGGGAGAAAAAGAACAAGAAATTGTAAGAACAAGATATCAGGGGAAAACACCAAAGTGGGATTTGTGTGTGAGAGAAAGAGAGTGAATGAATTACAACACCTTGCTCGCCCCACTCTCTTCTCTTTGATCATTACTTAGAGAGCTGTGCTGGGCTTTGTCACTCTTACTATCTTACCCACTAACGGGAATCAAGGATAAAAATGGCCTTTCATCACACAACACAGATTTCTAGCATGTTCAGCAGAAAATAGCTACATGCAGTATCTGCACTGCCATAAGCCAGTTGGACCCAAATAACTCTTCCATCTGTTTTGTGTGTTATTTTTCAATATTTCATTGTTGTTGTTTTTTTAGATTTTTATGGTCTTCTAGGTGACACTAAGCAGAGAAGTGCCAAAAGCATGCAATACTTACACCAATCCTATTCCTAGCCACATTACTAGCTTCCTCCATAAGGCTGAAAAACTGCTAGCATGGTTTGTCGTCATGCATTTTGAGCCTGGGCTGTGACCACACTATGTATTTTAGTTATTTTTTTTATGGGTAACATTCTGACTAGGCATCCATCTGATGCTCACGGTAGAGTCCTGCAACCTAACCCAAACTTCATAACTAGGTTCATTGGGCTTATTCTCTGCCTAAGCCCCCCAGACTCAGTCTGGGTCAGGCTGATTAGTGACAAGAGGTCTTGTCTCCTACAAAGTACCGTGAGATCATGGTACTCTATAGGAAACAGGGCAACATTGGAAAGAGACCAGGAATGCCTTAGCCCCACCCCTTTTCTGGCAGTGTCATCCCATAATGGAGTGCTGTGACATAATGGGGTGTTTTCAGACAAGATACTACACCGCATTGCTGCCCAGAAGCCATGGAGTCGACTGCCCATCTGAAGGTGGAGTGACCGGGAGTGAGCTGCTCTGAGCCTTAGAGCATCTAGTCATGATCACTGCTGGGAAATCTGGAGTGCTCCATGAGGGGCAAGTCAACTAGCTCCATGGCACCAGGTGGCCACACAGCCCCTGCATGTATGAACGGTGGCAGCCAGCCACACCAGCAACAGGTCTGCCGCTTGTAGGCTCTGTGGGTAGGGGAAGCGGCCATTGCAAGTCGCAAGAACTGGTTGAGCGCACTGGGGAGCCTGGTTTTCCGCCAATGAAATGTCACTTGCAAAGGCCAGCCTGGCACACTTTCCCCTCCCCATGGTCTGTGGCAGGGGGAGTGCATGGAGGCTGCCTCTGTGGCCATGGTAACCAGACTGGGAGCTGCCTGTATGAATCTCTCGCACTCCACCCTCATGGGTGCTCGATGGCAGAGTGACACTATGGCCATGGACTGCCACCACCCCACCACCACCATCACCGTGCTCATTTACAAACACCCATGGTGAGCCGTGGGGGTTGGCACATGGACATTAGTCCCAGGCTTAGAACATCTCGATTACAACAGTTCTGGGTTCGGTTCTATTTTGGAAATTTGGGGTGCAAGCAAATTTTGTGCTTCATTAGAGCCCAATACACAAATGAGCATTTCCATTCTAAATGAGTACTTAATCTGGTCTGATTCACTGCCTTGAAGAACAGGTAAAATACCCAAGAGAAAAAGCACATCACTTCTCAATATCAAACTAAAGATGACTCTTCATAGATTTTCCTGTCCTCAAAAGCCTGGGAATCAAGATGTGCTTTTCAGCATTCCTGGAAAGAGAACAGACTTGAAAATACATTAACACAGCAGGGAAAGGATTTGAAAATCAAGAACCACTCACAGGAACTGCCCATTGATCTCACTTAAGCCAGTTTGTTACTCCTGTAGAATTCTGTCAGGTACATTAACTAGCTTTTGGAAAACACCTTATCAGCTAAACAGCTTAGTGCACGTCCATGTGTACATAGCTTCGTCAGCCATACTCAACAATATTTTTTTTAGTACTGGTGCAGCCCTATTCAGCACTTGAGGTCCTTGGCCGCTTGGTGGGTGTTTCCCTTTTTGGGGTCCCCACATCTCCCACTTAGTACATTATCTGCCAGAGTAGACTCTCACAGTTTCCAGGCTCTCTCCTCTCCATAATCACTAGAGAGATAGTGGTTCCTGGTCTTCATCCCAGCTCTTTCTTCCTCAATTCCCCTGCCCAAAGAGTTGGTGTGTCTTGCCTCATTCAAAAAACCTACTTCCCTTCCATGGAGGACAGAGGATGTGGGGCTAACTAACTGGCCAGCCCCCTGGACACTCTGGATCCAGGTACAGCTGCACTTCCCTCTGGGACTGTGTAGTCAAGGTTCCCTCTGTGTCATCCCACTACACTAGTAGATGCTTTGGATAGAGCTCCTGCTTACCAACTGACAAGCAGAGAACAGGTGATCGCCTGTTGGCCAGATGCACTGAATCATTAGATGCTTGGTGAAATTTACCGGGGGCCCTGCCCCATGTCAGTTTCATGCTTGCTGCAAAAGTGGGTGAAATGGCAATGCAAATGTCGGGTGAAATTGACATGGGGAAGGGAAGCCTGGTGATCAATTTCACTAAAGGATTCTGTGCAGCTGGGGCATTGTTCTCCGCTGACAGGCAATCGACAAGAGAAAGGGAATCCCTGTGAATGGGGTTCCTTGTGCCCTGCTTGTCAGCTATCAGGCAAGAAGCTCAGCCACATGCTGAATGGCAGTTGTCTTGGTCTGCTGGCCACATCTTATTCTTGATGGGGGGCTCCTGGCAGACCAGAAGAGGGCTGCTGTCAGCAGACCAGTGGATATAGCTTCATGATGCTTGGAATCATGTGTGGACTCCCAACTATGAGACATGCTGCTAAAACCCTCTTAGCTTCTGTGTGAATAATACACATAAACCTTCATAATTGCCACTTGCAATGGTCTGAGTAAGTACAGCTGATATCTTCAGCTCAGCCTGCAACTACTCACAGGCTTTTCCTCACGAGCCTCAAGCCTCCACCTGAGAAAGAGAACCCATGCCCCCCTTCCACAGGAGAAGGGGACCATGATTATTGGTAATGATCTGAGAAATGCAAGTTACCCCACCCCATTCACACTAACACGCCAACAGAGCTCAGTCCTATATAGTGAAAGCATGAGTGCTTGGATTTGGTACAAGGACTGCTATTGGCTTCTGACTACATTAGTATTCAACCACTGTGAGATCAAAGGAAGTCCGAGGCCAGAACAAGTCTGAAAGAGAATGGAGAAACAAAAATGATGCTAAATTAGATCTCTGACTCTTTCTCCTTCCTTCTGCCTTTCCTGGGTCCCATCCCAGATCACCCAGTAGCAAACACCACCCAGTGGCAAACTGAACAAATCCTAATTGGCTCTGGTGTCCATGTTGGCAGTTATGGGTGCAGCCACACAAGCTGCAAAGGGCCCAATCTCCATGTGGCCCCATGGCAGGCAAGAGCAGTTGCCACACTGTAGGACCAGCACAGGGAGCAAGGCAGACAGTCAACATCCTCCCTTGTGGGGAAGCCAGGCTGCAGACCATTGTCGTGTAACCCTGCCATTTCCTTATTGGGGTTGGAACAGTTTTTCTCACAAAAACCCCTAGACCTTCCCCCCTATACAGGTGCACAAATGCACGACCACTGCTCTTTCTATATAACAGCTCTTTATTAAAGGACCACTACTCTCCAGAACAGCTCTGGGTTAGTCCTTCCTTCTACATAGGCTTACAGTCTACCTGAATAATAGCAATACACTTAAATCTAACCACACGACAAGAAGAAAGACAGCAGTTACCAAGGCCAGGCCACAGCAGGGACTTAGTCTTCCTGCTTGCTTCTCTCTGCACTGGAAAGGCTTAAGATGATGTGTGCAAAATCCGAAGCTTCCTTATTCTACCTGCTACTTATATCCTAATTGATAGTAGAAACCCACAACCCATCCCACTTATGTGATGTGTAACTGTTAGTACTACAACCCATCCCACTTATGACGTGTAACTATTAATGCTATTAAACACAATTAAAATTAGTCTTCAAAAATCCCCTTTCCCTGTGATTTCTCCTTCATCATGGTCAGCAAACTTATTTTTCATCTTAGCTACGCTCAGCAGGTCTGGGCTGATTCCACCTCCACCCCATGACTGGCATCTGCCTCCTGTTTTGAGCATATTTTTACATTTGTGCTTTGGTTCCGTCCGGTTTCACAATGAGCTAGTTCCTTGCTCTAAGCATGTTTTTATATTTGAAATCAAATGTCATGTCTGTCACCTCATGATTAGTAGCCAACTGTTGAGCTGCCAGAGTGCAGATGTGATCTCTTGTGTCTCCAACCTCAGGCTGTTTTTAAATCTGTCAGCACTCCCAATGTCCCAACATCCTGTTTTCAGTAGTTAGTTCTTCTGTTAGACTGTCAGCTTTAGCTTTTCACTTACGTCAAGTACATTTAAGCATCTTGAGCATTTTGGGGTACAGAGGGGCCTAGGTCGACCACGGCCAAAGTTGAGCTGCCTCTGTGGTCACAGTTGGGCCTTGGGCCATTGCACAGGGCAGGCTGAGGCACCACCCACACAAGCGGGTGCCTGGCCCTGCCCCGCCTTCCTCCCCCCAACCTGACAACTATCCCGCCCATGACGTGGCCATGTGGGATTGGAGTGAGCAGCCCCGCAGCAGACCTTGTTGTGCGGCAGGCAGGGCAGACGGAAACCAGGCAGACAAGCTGCCATGCCTTGGGCAGCTTTACCCCATTTTGGGTAAGGCTGCTAAGTGCTGCATCCTCAGCCTTTTTCCAGGGACACAGTGCATAGCAGTCAGCTGCCTGCCTCACCATGCGGCAGGGATGGGAGGTGGGGGGCCATCTGGAAACTGCTGGCCACACGATACACTGCATCCTGTGGTAAGGCTGCCTAAGGAGCAGTAGGAATCTTGTGTGGCTGCACTCTCTCCTTCTATAGCCACTAAATAGCCGATAAGTGTGAGAGGCATGAAGAAAAATCAGTAATACCCTGCATTTAGTCATATGCTTGCTTCAGAATAGCAACCTATTTTTATGTATTGTGTAGAATATTACAAAAGTAAGGTGTATATGAATAGTTTACACTTTTTGTCATGTCACAAACTTTCTGCTGAGAGATTATTTTCCCTGGACTTCATGATCCCACTGGTAGCCAGGGGCATAACCAAGGGGGAACTTGAGGGGAGCCTCCCCCCTGCCCCCAATTCAAGACCAGTCCCCTTCCATTCTTTTTTTATCCTCTTTCTGTCTGCTATTGCCTTCCTCCTAATTGTGTCCTCCACCCCACCCCCATTTGGAAGACCTTGGTTACGCCTAGGGTGGCCATATTTCCCCTTTAAAAGAGGAAACAATGAAGCCCTGCAACATGTATTTTTCATGTGTCCTCTCTTAAAGGGGAGGTATGGCCACCCTAGTTACGCCACTGTTGATAGCCATTCAGAATGCTACTGGTTTTTTACCTGTCTGTTCCTTTTGACCATGTCACCCCTCTGTTTCGATCCCCCTTTTCTATTGCATCAAACTCGCTTCCTTCATCTTTAATCAGACCCAGTTATCCCACCATTTTTGTAACCACTTTCTAGGACGGAGAAACTTCATTTCAAATATCTGTGTTAAACAGCTGCCTACATAGGAGTTGCACTGCCTTTGAAATTAGAAAAGGAAATAATTTAGGGACAGAAACCCTGTTTTCTGGAGCTGCAGAATGTTACCACATCATAAGAAGCCAATGTGATAACCGGAGGGACTTTTTACATCATTCCCCACATTGGTTCACAGCGGAATGGGAACATTTAGAAATGGGAACACAGTTTCTGCTAGTATTATCCATGAGTTTAGTTATAAGAAACATATGGTAGATTTATGCCGTGTCAATGCAAATTAGCATTATTAGGGTGGACATGATGAGAATGTGGGAACATAACAGAATTCACATTATAACAAAATACAATATACACTGTTAAAGTACTTCCCTCACAGCAGAGGCATTTGTTTCTTGTATGAGTGAAAAGATCCCATTTGCAGGGTTTATCTTGCCAAACTGAGGGAGGTGTGAGTGAGAACTTCTGATTTTATGAAATTGCAGTCACTTCATTTACAAATTACTAGCAGCAAGTGAAATTGACGTAAATCAATACCTAGGCACAGAATGTCATCAGGTCTGTTTACCTAAATTGTGGGCAGCAAGCACACTTCACACAAATAGATATGATAGGGCTTTCTGGCCAGGCAGCAAGGCACATCTGAGGGTGTTCATTTGCAGAACTCAAGAATAGATTTCAAGATGGCTGTTGGAGACAATTGGTGGGAAAGTACTGTAGAGCTAAAATGAACATATAATTCTTAATTTGTGAATACACTTCGGATAGTCATTTCCGGAAATATCTGTGTGTGTTGCTACTGCAAAGTTTGTTAGAAAGAACTCCAAGGTCATCTTTTTTAGAAATCACATTTGTTAGAGAGGACCCCGGCCACGTCTTTGATGCAGGACATCTACAGCTACAACATCTCTGACATATAGAAATCCAGTCTCTTTTGAAAAACTCCAGCAACAGAGAACCTACGACCTCTCTAAGCAACGTGTTCCATTGCCGAACAGCTCTTACTGTAAGTTTTTCCTAGTTTCCTTTTTCTTACCTGACCTGAACTGTCTCTCACAGACAAGCCAAGGGAACAATATTGTTTATCCTTTTAAGAAAAATGTTTGAGTGAATTGAGTGTCAGCGAAAGATTCCAAAATAACTATTCCGGAGACTGAATACCTTTAATTATCCCCCGTGCGGCAGTACACACTTTCTCCATTGCCATGACAAAGTGACTCAACTCTGCCCGGAAGAAGGCTTCCTAGAGAGATGAGTGGGTGTTTCAATCGCCCAGTTCCCTCACTCATTCCTTGGTCGTGTGCTGAGCTTCCAAAAAGGCTGCCAATCAGTACCAGCTGTCTTGTATAGCATGGACAGAGAGATATCCTCCAGAAAATACACCTCTATCTTTCACAGAGAAACAACGTTTCTGACATTTAAACAAATGTACTTCCCATAGGGAAACAAGCCGGTGGCTACTGAATATGGAGCTCTGATGGAAGCGTAGAATTTGATATTTAATGTTGTATCAAAAATGTTATTGCCTGGTAAACAACAATGAGGAATAACCTAGAGATATGTTTGGTTTTGTGTGTTAGCAACAGCAATTAACTTGTGTAAACCACAGAAAACTGCTATAGCCTAGTAAGGAAAGCTAACTTGAAATATTTGTGTCGGGCTGCAGACACTAAGATAGCAGGAGGTGTGAAGAATTATCGTAAGGCATTACCTAAATCAATTGTGCAGCATATCAAAAATCATTTGTGCCAGCAACACCCGGCTTTCCATGCATATTCAGGCTTCTCATAAAATAAATGGATTCTGCAAGATGATATTGAAAAAGCTCTTTTGCATTTCAAACAGGCTGAAAGTGCATTGCTCGCAGTACCAGTGAAATTTAGGGGCGTTAAATGATGAACACTTCTATAGAAAATGAGTGACTTCAGGTCAATGTGGTGGTTTTTTTCCCCCATCAAAGCTTATTATTGTTGGGAAATGTAATAAAAGGAACAAAATGAGAATCTGCAGAAGTAGTGAGTGGGTTCAAAGGCTTGCCACTTGATATCATTAGCAAATTCATGTTTCTGAAATTGTGTGAGGAAAACAGAGCCACCCATCTGGTCACCTTCTCATGCATACAAAGCTAAGTGGGGGCTGCTCCAACACCATTCACTGCTTCATCTCCCTGCTTATAAGTTCTGATCCCTGGGCTGGAGGCAGGAGGAGGTGTCAGGCTGAGGGTTTGACAACTCATGACAGCTCTGTGCAGAGAGCCCGCCTGCCTGTACTAAGTAGCAGAAATATGCAATGGAGACAGAGGATAAGCAATTGCCCCAGCTAAGGAGAGGACACCCAGACTCCCCCAGAACTGGAAGCTCTGCTGCCTGAAACCCTAGCTTCTGCCCGTAGATCCTGTTCTCCTTTGCCTTTATACTGCCCCAGCCTATAGGCTTCTCCTCCATTTGGGGGAATCCTGTGCTCTTGTTGGAGCCAGGCACAGTTGCCCCCTTCAGTTGTTTTTTACTTGACACTGATTTTGGCCTGTGGGAGTGTCAGGTAAAAAAACCACCACCGGGTGGCAACCCTAGAGCCAGGGTCAGAGGGAATCCCTGCTCCTGTTGCCTGGCGATTGGGTGTGTGTGCATGTGCATTCTGTGGTACCTGCTGTTCCAGCCAGTAGGGGCACTCCCTTCTCACAGAAGACTAGAACTTTGCACCTGTCCCTCCCTCTTGTTACAGCAGTAATCACAGAGCCTTAGTCAGGAACACAAACAGACAAGTAAATGAGAGAGTGGTCTGGGGGGGAGCCTGAGTTAGCTGGCCTAGAAATCCTGTGAGGCCGTGGGGCCATGAACAATGATGGCTGGCAGTGCCACTACTCTCCGACTCCTAACTAGTCCCCAATGGTAGCTGGGCACTACTAAGGAGGTAGGGAAGGGTGGCCAGGAGTGGGACTGCAGGCAGCTCCCTGTAGCAGTTTAGACTGGTGGTCCAGCTCATCACACACCCCAATTAGACCCCATCAGCAGTGCTTGGCTGCTAAGTTCCTTCGCTGCCAAATGGCGGTGACGGGGATTTGGCTCGCTCCTCCCAGCAAGTGAAGGAAATGGCGCCACTGTAGGGGGAGCCTGTTAGAAGGCTCCCGCTATGTCTGTGAGGGTTGCTAAGCAACCTGCCCCAGTGGCACGAACACGTCACGTGGGGCAGGGAAGCCCACCCTTTGTTAGGAGGGGCGGACTTCCTGCCGCCGTAGGAGCGGAGCAGTCGGGGGTTAAGACGTGAGCAGTCAGCAGCTAGGAGAGCTCGCTGCTGACTGAGCGTGAAGCGGCCTGCGGCAAAGAATGGGCCGATCAAAGAAGAAGCAGCCAGTGGTGGCGAGGAAGGAGGGAGCTCACATGAGGTCCGCGCAAGCGGAACAGGGGGAGATGCATCAGAGGGCTGACTCTGAGCTGCCGGTTGGAGATATCCCCTCCAGGGAGGTCCTGCTTGCACGCTTGGAAGCATGTGAGCAGGTAATGCATGAGAACCAGCAGGCTACAGGGCACGCTGCAGACGCGGCGAGTACAAGTAGGGGGAGCTGGGCCCATGGTCATGTGGAAGGGGGGCAGGCTGAGTTGGGCCCTGAAGCTGAGGAGGTACGTAGCATAGGGGGAGCAATTACCACCCGGCGGGGGAGGGTCATTCCCCCCCCCCGGTAGATTCAGGGATGAGGTGGGGACGCCCCTTCCACCAACTGAGATGGGTGCAGGGAGTGGGCGGCCCGGTGTGACTACAGGGGGGGTGCCCCCAGGAGGGCAGTCCCAGCAGGTATGGCATGTGGCTGAGGTACAGCGAGGGTGTGAGGCCACGGCAAGGGATGGGGCTGGCGCACCTTGTTTCCATGTGGGCTTCCAGGCTGGGGAGTCAGGCCAGGGGCACGGGGAGGTGCAGGTTTTGGATTACCCCAGTGAGGGGACCGGGCCTGCTCATTTTTTAGAGGAGATGACTGACCCCTCAGGCCAGGAACAAAGGGTAAACATAGTGGTGGGGGCGCGAGAGCAGAACGTGCCCAGGGTTACCCTGACCATGGTACAGGGTGACGTGAGTGCAGGGGGCGCTCCAAGACAGCCCCAGGTGGTGGCAAGGGGGCCACTGCTGGACCTATCCCCACAGCCCCCACATCCAGGGAGGTCAGGGAGACCTCTCCGGACAATTCCACTCGCCCTTGAGGAAGCACACCGGCTGCCTGCGACTGGACGGGTGCCCCGATAGGTGGAATCACCACCCACACTCCATTCATCCACGCCACCTGAGGCCGGCCCTGCCCCCCTGTTCCCATCACCCCGTGATGCACTCACGTCACCCTGTACCATGGTCAGGGTAAACCTGGGCATGTTCTGCTCTCGCGCCCCACCCCTTTTGGGCAGCACTTATTGCAGGCCACAAAGGAAAAGATTTGGCAGGGCGAATATGTTGACGTGTTTGCATTGTTATTCAGTGATCCAATAGCGGATCACAGGGTGGATGAGGATCAGAAAGAAAAAGAGAAGTTCAAACGCCCCAAGGCTGACAGGAATTGGGCAAATTGGACGCTGTATACATGGGCGTGATGATGCAAACATACCCCGGCCATGGACTTCAGTTACACAAGTACTCTGACATAGTGCACCGAGCGCATGGCACAGGCCCCCCGGGGGCATGGCTCCAGTATGACGAGGCTTTTCGTCACCGGGAAACCACGAATCCCGGATTACGTTGGGATGTGTATGCAGTGGATTTGTGGCTCGAAAGCATGATAGATGCTACGAGTGCCCCGCGGTCGGAGAGCAGTCACACGCTAGTAAAAGGGGGTGTTGCATAGGCTAATGAGTCTTACGGCAGCGAGTCCAAGAGGACGAGTGCAGGTGGGGCAGACCCGTGCTGGGAGTACAATAAGGTGGGAAGGTGCAATAGGGCTTCTTGCCATTTTCGTCATGTCTGTTGGGGATGCTCAGGGAACCACCTGGGTTTCAGTTGTTTTCGTTTCCGTCAGAGAGGGGGCTGGGGTCGATTCAGCCAAGGTGGAAGCAACAGCAGGGGTAAGCAGGGTTGCTCGCCAAGTTCGGCAGCTGAAAAGGGGACCGACACCGGTCCGAATTGACCGGTTGAGGCAGGCCCTGGTAGGACACCCTGACCCCAATGAGGTCTGTTACATAGTTCAAGAATTTGACACAGGTTTTGTCATCCCAGCAGGTCCCGTGCAGGGAAATCAGGTTTCTCGGAATTTAAAATCAATAGTGGTAATGGAGCATGTGGTTTGGGAAAAAATTGACAAAGAAGTTAAACTGGGAAGGGTGGCTGGCCCCTTTACACACCTCCCATTCCCTGATTTGGTGGTGTTTCCCCTAGGAGTAGTGCCAAAAAAGGCCCCGGGGGAGTTTAGATTAATTCATCACCTATCCCATCCAAGGGGACAGTCGGTCAACAATGCCATTCCAAAGGAATTGACATCAATTAGATATTCCTCCTTTGACATGGCAGTGGACAAGGTCCGGATGGGGCCGGGAGCATTGCTGGCAAAGTGTGATGTCAAATTGGCATTTCGTTTGCTACCAGTGCACCCCAACAGCTACCATTTGTTAGGCTTCCATTTTGATGGCCAATATTACTACGATCGGGCGATGCCGATGGGATGCTCGATATCATGCTTGGCGGTCAAGCATTTCAGCTCTTTAGTGGAATGGATATTCCAGCATAGGCTGAGTGACTGTGAAGTCACAAAATACCTGGACGATTTCCTGATAATTGGCCCGCCAAGATCAAAGAAATGTGCCACAGCTCTGGAACAGTTCAAAGAGCTAGCTTTGGAATTGGGCATCCCCTTGCCCCAGAAAAAAACAAGGGGCCTGCCACAAGATTAACATACTTGGAAATAGAGTTGGACACCAAGAGCATGATATCGAGGCTCCCAGAGGAAAAATTGGCCACCCTTAGACAGAAGATCAGGGATGTCATTGAGGCCCGTAAAGTGACAGTGTGGGTGTTACAATCTCTAGTAGGGAGCCTTAATTTTGCCTGCCGGGTGATAGCCCTGAGGCGAGCCTTTTTGTCAAAACTGTATGGTAAGCTTCGAGGGGATTTAGCTCCCCACCTCCGCATTCGGGTAACCGGGGAAATGAGGCAAGACGTGGCCAACTGACAAGAGTTCCTGGAGGGATTCAATGGGGTGAGTTTTTGGAGAGAGAGTTTGTTGCTCCACACCGACCTTTAGGTACAGTCTGATTCGGCAGGTGGTATAGGATTTGGAGTGTATTTCAAGGGTCGTTGGTGTGCGGCCCGGTGGCCGGAGACCTGGCAAACATCAGGAGTCACTCGGGACCTCACCTTTTTGGAATTATTCCCCATAGTCATAGCAATATTGCTGTGGGCCTGGGAATTTGCCAACCAGGTGGTCAAGTTTTGGTGCGACAACATGGCGGTGGTACATGTTGTCAGTTCATTGTCTTCAAAATCTCCTAGAGTCATGGCCTTAATCCAAACTATGGTTGCAGCATGTCTAAAGTGGAATATTTTGTTTAAAGCCCAACACGTACCTGGAATTGACAATGGTGTAGCTGATGCCCCTCTCGGTTCCAGATGGACTGATTTTGAGAATTGGCACCGGACGCCAGACTGAACCCGACCCCCTGCCACCCAGGATGTGGAGCCTTGGGAGCCAGAGGTGCAGAACATCATTCAAAGATCCCTGGCTCCCAGAACGCAAATAGCGTAGGGCTTTCAGTGAATTCCAGGTATTTAGGGCCAATATGGGGTGGGAAACGGGGTTTCCCATATGCAAGAGCGAGGCCCTTCAATTTGCCATGTATCTGAGAAAAAAGGGCTTGGTGGCGGGTACCAAAGCGGGCAAAATGGCAGCGATAACATTTGCCAGTAAGCTCAGAGGGTACCCACCTCCGGACAGGGGATTCTATATGAAACGTATGCTGGAGAGCTGGGCCAGGGAAACGTCAACTCCTGGTCAGGTATGGGCCCCCATCACCACACTCCTCTGCCATCAATTGATTCGTGCATTACCGAAGGTGTGCTCGGATGGTTTTGAGGTCCAGCTCTTCACCACTGTATATGTGGTTACTTTTTATGGAGCCTTTAGGGTCAGTGAAGTGGCAGCATTATCAAAGAGAGATAGATCTGACCGGGCCTTGGGAGTGCAGGATCTCAGGCTATTAGGAACATCACTGCAGTTACAGCTATGGTATGCCAAGAATGATCAGAGAGGAAAGGGGCAAGTGGTATGCCTATATATGACCAGGGTTGAGGACATTTGCCCGGTGGTCCAGATGAAAAGGTATATGAGTATTCACCTGGGGCTGCCCGGCAGGTTGTTTGTACATCAGGAAGGTTCCCCCATAACCAGCTACCAGTTCACAGCGGTGCTGAAGAAGGCCTTGGGGTTGATGGGTTTCCCCTCCCCCCCCCGGGGCGCCTGGGTCTCACTCTTTCCAGATAGGGGCCGCGACCACCGTGGCTGCTGCCGGAATGGGGGAACAAGCAATCAAGGGGTTGGGCAGAAATATATACGTCCATCCCCGTATTAAGCCTTTTTCTTTTTATTAGGATGAACGAGCCCCCTGGCCAGCAGATATGTGGTGTGTATCCTGGGCCACAGCATCGTGAGATGGGTGAGTGTGGCTGCAGCAGCATCTCCTGGGGGTGCCCAGCTGGGATTGGGGAGATGTGCTGCAATTAGCTGGTTTGGAAGAAGTGGGATGCGGTGGCATCAGTTGTTGCCTACTTTAAGGGAGAAGTTTCAGAATCCACCACCACATATATTGATTTTACATTTGAGGGGAAATGATCTCCCTGCACGAAAGGGACTGAATTTGGTTGTTGCAGTTAAAAGCAACTTGTTAGTGGTTCAGAAATAGTAACCTCACACCCAGTTGGTGTGGACCAATTTACTCCCTCGTTTAAATTGGGCTGGTGCTTGGAAACCAGGCAGGATTGATAAGGCACGGAGGAGTATAAACCGGGAGGTAAACAAATGGATTGTGGGAATTGACGGCATGTCCCTGACACATACAGAGATAGGGCACACGAGCCCGGAGTTATATTGTGACGATGGCGTGCACTTATCAGCAAAGGGAAATCTCTTAGGTTTAAAAGGACACTTGGTGTCATGGTTAGATTCGAGGCGGTGGGTGTCGGGGTAGTTCTTTCTGACTACCCCTTAGTGGCAGGGGTCCAGTATGTGAAAGTAGATAAATAGGTAGGGATAGGTAATTTGAAGTCATCTCCTTAAGAGATGGGGACGGGATACACAGGTAATGTTGGGCGCAGCATGCCTGGGGTCACGTCCTGGGGAGTTTCCGGTGGCAAGGGGAGCAAGGATGGGCACAGTCCTCGACCTTGCTACCGCGTTAACTCCTTATATGGTATAGGGTGGGGTGGCTCACCTCCCCCTCCCCCGTTCAGCCACGACTAGGCTCTATCGAGGGGGTCGATTAAGTTATGCCAATTGGAGCTGACATTGGGAGGCACATCCAAGTCAGCCCAAGTTAATAAAAGTTGAATTAGCTAGCATACTGGACCCAGATTGCTCTGGCAATTACCCACCAGCCTCAAGTTATTATTGAATAAAGAGTGCAGCCTGTTTTAAAACCAGAACTATGTCTCCATGTCTGATTGTGGAGGATGCGTTGACAAAGGCAGGGGTGGGGTGGAAGGGGGCTGATCAGCTACAGTAAGCCTTCAGGGATCCATGTTCACTGCGCTATTCCCACTGGGGACAATACAGTGACCATGGGTCTCTGGCCCTAGTCCTTTACTTTTGCACTGCCTGAGTGCTGACTTGGGAATGGCTAGAGGAGGAGTGGGACTGCTCACTCCAGTGGTTCAACCCACACCTGCAGGGGGCACTAATTGGCCCCTGGCCCAGTCTTCCACCCAGTTTTGGGGAGGGCAGGTTGGTCATTTGCGAGTGCTTTCTGCAGAAGTGGCAGGGGAGCCAAGCTGGAGGCCTTCTCTCTCAGACCCCCCTAATTAATACTCTGGTTGTGCTCCTGCCCCTTGTAAAGGAGGACTTTGGATATAGAGTGAGATGGCTGCAGCTGAACAGCCACAGTGGCTATTTATGACTCTTTAAAAACAAACGGCTATTCCCCTTAGGTGGTAGACTTCTTTGCACCATAAGTGTTCCAAGTTTCATGTTCTGCTGCCTTCCTTAGAAATTCTTTGTCTAGTTAGATCACACTACCAGAAGGTCAGCACATTTTAAACTAACCTCTGGAGAGAACTACAAAACAAGGAAGTCATTAGGTTTGGTTACAAAATTAAGAGCTTTAGCATGCCTCCAAAAACGTTCTCATACAAGCTAAATACTTGCAGCCTGTTTTCAGGAATGTTTCTTGTATGCTTTCTCCAAAAGATTCAGAGTAAAATTATTTTGTCAAAATTCCTTCATTTCCTTCATAGAAGCCCACTCTAAATGTTAGCAGCAGAGTGCTCTGAAGGCCAGGCCTGAGCTTGGAGACCTTAATGATTCAGGGATTCGCAGACAGCAGGAGGGGACTTCTTTACTACCCATAGTCCTGATGAGTGAACTGACAGGAAGCCTACCCGCGACCCCACATTTCCAGCTCTCTATCCATTGGACTTGTTCTTTGATGCATACAATCTTTGAAAAGTTCCAGCAGGGACAGCGGCTGGAATAACAAGACGGTGGTGAGATGTGCAAGAGGAAAATACAGGTGGAAGTGCTGAAGATTTCTGGGAAAGCAGAGGACTGCATAGAGGGAGGTAATTCCCATGAACAGTACACATAAGTATGTTTCCTCCTCCTGCTAGAGTAGGAGTATCCTTTGGAGAAGCAAGTACCTTTTCTTTATCTTTTACTTTAGCCCCCTTGCTCATGGAATCACAAGGAAGTTAAAGTGAGTTTGGGGGAAGTACGTATCTCCCAAGAAAGCACTCAAGGGAATAAGACCACTAAAAAGTGGAGATGTGATGGGAAAAGATGCTGCAGAGATGAAGTGTGCTTGGCAGCTAGCTTCTAGGTGGGAGGTAGGCTCAGGCTACATCCTGGGTGCATGGTCACAGAAAACGTGCACTGCAGTACATTAAAAAAAATAGTCCAAAGTGAAGGAGCTGAGGTACCTTAATCTGAGACAGAAAAAAATACAGCTGAAGGAGCTTTCAAGAGTCTTTGTAGCATTGTCGGCTCCTGCAATTTTATTGCGAGTCAGCGTATGATGCTTTTCTCGTAGCCTCGGATCCTATAGTTCTGAGAAAATCAGTTTGTATTATTTTTTAAAAGTTCTAGTCTTCGTGGTTGCACAGGAAAGTATGAAATTATGACCATTTTTTTTCATGCCTCATGATTTTTAAGCCAGTCTCATGGTTGTGAGAGGCAAGAGCAATGAGGTTTGCAATGGGTGTTTTTACACACACATTTCTCCTGCATGTTTGCTTTTACATCCTGAACATTGTCAGTGTATCTGGAATGAAGCAAGGACAACAGTTATTGGATTTAAAAGGCTGCACTCTTTATTCAAACTGGAATTAGGCTGGTGGGGGTAATTGCCTTTAAGCAATTGGGTCCAGTACTAACAAAACGTAACTGCTTAACTATCCTCGCCAGGGTTTTGACGTGGATGTGCCCTCCAGTGCCATCCCCAACATTTTATCAATCGTCTCCCCTTCAGCCCTTGGCTTGCAGCCGTGGCCTAAGGAGACAGTGTCCTTTCTGGATGGGAGTAAGGATTTTGGATGATTCAAGCTTGGGGCCCATGCATGTCCCTACCTGCCTTTGCAGAACACCCCTCCCAGGGATGCTAACCCTGGTGCTGACCATGCTCTGCTTCTGCGCCCGGTGTTGCTTCCCCATCTCTTAGAGAGATGACTCCACCAACTAATGATTTCCTACTAAAACATCATAATAGTACTGGACCCCTGCCACTAAGGGGCCGCCGATGTTTACATCGGACATACCCGAACCCCACCCATGCCCAACTCAGCTTCCAACACCTCTACTAACTCCGCCTTTAACATGGCAAGATAACTATCATTTCCCGTTGGGAACAAATGCACCCCGTCAGTTCTAAAAAAGTCAGGATTCCGGTACGTGAGTCCATGGTGGATCACCCTGTGGCCCTGCTTGTGGGTAACCGACTTCCCCACAACCCTGTTGATATTGCGTGCCGGGCTTTATCCACTTTCCTGGGTTGTATGGCCTTATCCCATGTTACCCGGCCAACGAGGTCGGTCAAGATAATTACCACCCCAGGAAAAAGCTTCTCAATTTCCAGCATGTCAGATTTAATGTTAACGATTAATCTGACCCCTTTTGTCATAGGCAGATGGTTCTCACCCAGGTGAATTACTACCACATCCAGTGGAGGTCCAGTTGCCTCAGCCCTGAGGGTAGGCAGTAACTGATGCCACCTCATCCCACTGCACCCCATCCAGCGGATCACGACTTGGACTGAGCACCCCAACTGGGACCCCCAGTGGGTCCGCCCAGCTGCCTTCCCGGCCCAGTGCACCAGGATTATCCAAATTAGGTCTCTGCGGTGGAATCTTGCAGGACCTAGGAGCACAGACAAAAAGGACAAAGTTACTGTGGGAGGCTTCGTACATAGGTTTTGTAGGCCCAAGATCACCAGCATCCTATAGCCCTAATACCCTGCTCTGGAAGGCCAGCAGCTTCTGTGGAAGATGCAGCCCCTATTAAAAAATGAGCATGAACCATATTCCCTTGAGGAGAGGCCGAGGTGACTCAATGCGCTCCACAGTATGGCAGTGAATTGGTACCTAGTATGGGGGGTGCATGACGCATGGCAGAAAAGGACCCCTGTTCATTGGGCAGGATGCCAGGCATTCCTCAAGAGCCCTCACTGGACCCAGCTTGCTAGACTCCTCCCTACCAAGGGCGACTATTTGTCCCCTGCCTCTCTGGTCCGTCTTGGACCACCTCAACCTAAGGCAGAGCGCATGTTGCCCTATCTGAACATCCTCAATGGCCAGTGCCCAGTTGGTACTATCACGGGCTGACTCCACCAGTACCTCGCTAACTCTGAATGCCCCCCAAAAAGCTATTTTAAATGCTGTTGAAAAAAGTGTGGACTCGTAATGGTCCGAGAAAACTCTGGGGAGGGCGCCACATATCCGTACAAGAAGGTGTGGGCGGGGGCCAGGCTGTCTTGTTCTAGGGGCCACTCCCAAGACAAACTTTCTAGCAGTCTGCGTGCTAAAAATCCTTAATCTGGTGGGGGATGACCAGTCAACTGGCTCATGAAATTTAGAGCAGACAGCTTACTGGCGATGGTTCCTACCACTGCATCTTCCTTAGGGACAGGGAAAATTGGAGCATCTGTGCTTCTGGAATTGGGAAACTTGCTGTCCCAACCCTTCAGTGTACAGAATTCCTGAAACTCCCTAAAGGCCCATTCATAAGCCGCACGGGTTCTCACAGCCATGGATCCCTATATGATGGTGTATAATTCTAGGATCCAAGGCTTCACACAGCCAGCAGGAGAGGTTCTGGCGTCAATCTGGCTCCTGGCACCAGAGAGCGAAAACCCTCCATCTGGAAGCAAGAGAGGGCATCAGCTATGTCGTTGCTTGTACCCGGCATGTGTCTGGCCACAAACATGATGTTCTGCTGCAAGCATGCTAAGATGAATGCCCTAACCAGTCTCATTACCCTGGGGGACCTGGATGACATGGAGTTGATAACGTGTACCACTGCCATGTTGTTGCACCAGAAAAGGACAGAACAATCCACGAAGATGGCTGTCCAAAGATGCATGGCCAACACAATTGGGGGGAAATTGCAGGAACGTTAGGTCCCTGGTTATTCCTTGTTCTGTCCATTCCTGGGGCCATGGGGCAGCACACCACTTGTCCCAAAAGTACACCCCGAATCCCATGCCGCCAGCCGCATCTGAGTGCACTTGAAGCTCCGCCTCTATCAGCAGATCCTCCCGCCAAAAGCTAACCCCATTGAAACCAGACAGGAATGTTGCCCATGTCTAGAGGTCATCTTTCATCTCCCTGGTTACCCGGATGTGGTGGTGTGGCTGAGGGTTGCCCCCGAACTTGTCATAAAGTTGGGATAAGAAGGCTCGGCCAGGGGCTACCACCCTACATGCGAAATTGAGGCTTCCCACAAGGGATTGGAGCTCCCTGACCATTACCTTCACTGCTGTGCGGCAGACCTCTACTTTGGCCTTTAACCCCACCAGCTTGTCTGCCGGGAGTTGGGAGATGGACCTGACTGTGTCCATCTCGATCCCCAAGTATGTGAGTGTGGAGGCCAGTGGGATACCTAATTCATCTGCCACCTTTTTAAAAGTCTCCATCAGTCCAGCACAGTCGCGGGTACCTGGCTTGCCTATGAAGAGGAAACCATAGAGGTATTTCGTGATTTCCCCTTTTTTCGCACGCCGCCACACCACCCATTTGACCATGGTGCTGAACCACTCAGAAACCGAGCATGAAATGGAACAGCCCATGGGCATTGCCTGGTCAAAATAGAATCAACCTTGAAAGTGGAAGCTGAGGAGGTGAAAGCTGTCCGGGTGGACTGGCAGCAGGTGAAAAGCCAATTTGATGTTGCACTTGGCTAAGAGTGTGCCGGGGCCGGCAGTCTTTACCAATTGGACTGCTGTGTCGAATGACATGTACTGGACTGAGGTGAGTTCCTTGGGGATGGCGTCATTGACTGACCTGCCTCGGGGGTAGGATATTAAGTGTATTAAGTAGAATTCGCCTGGGGGTTTCTTTGAAACCACTCCCAAAGGGGAGATGATCATGCCCGCTAGTGACGGGAATAGGAAAGGGCTGGCCACTCTCCCCTTGCTGACCTACCTATTCAGTTTGGCCTGCACCACGTATTCTAACCCTGCTACAGATTTTACGTTAGGAGTGACTTTACCCTGCTGCAAGTCCCTTGCCACGATCCTGAAACCATGATGAAAACTGTCAACTATGTACAAAGCCTTGTCCCTATTCAGGTGACCAGCTAGGGCCTGTTTGAGTCGGTCAACCCTGACTGAGGTTGGGGCGCTTTGCAGTGCCCCCGCCCAAGGGAGGACCCTGGTTTCCCTTTCTGGGAGGGGGGGCCTGGCTGTATTTACCCCTACCCTAAGGTTGCCACCCCCTATTGCATGCTGATGTGGCGTGGCTTCCACCGCAGATGGCACACACATGCTGGAATCTGCAACCCATGTGCCCACATCTTTCTGAAAGGGCAAATTCCCAGCATAGGTTCCCTCCAGGGATTGGGCCTTACAGCCCTCACTCTGAAAGGGGCCATTGGATGGTGCCACCCTGCCTCGGGCTAGGACATGGCCACTATCAGTCTTGGGGGCATTGGTTGCATCCTTCATGGAATCCAACCACAGGTCATGGGCATGTGTATCCCATCTTAGTCCTGGGGTGTAGGAGGCCCTATGATGGAATGCCTCGTTGTACCTGAGCCAGGCCCTCAAGGGCCCCATATCGTAGGCATGGTGAACAATGTCCGCATATTTCATGAGTGCGTTGGCTCAGTCCAGGTACACCTGGATCATTACCCCTTGATAGATGGAGTAAGCCAATGTCCAGTTTGCCCAGCTGCAGTCAGCTTTCAGGTGCCGAAAGCGCTCCTTCTCCTTACTGTCTTCCTTATCATTTGGGTCTGGTATGGGGTCAGTGAATAGGAGAGTGGAAATATCCATGTATTCACTCCTTCAAATCCTTTCCCTGGTGGGCTGAATAAAGTGAACCCCAATGGGGGCAGAAACATCTGCATAGCCGTCCCCTAGGGGGACAGGAGACCTTTGCACCCTGACAGGAGCTCCAAGGATGCTCTGGAATGGTGTCCAAACCTGAGCGGCCTGGGTCCCATATGGCCTGGGTCCGCCAATTGCTGCAGGAGGTGGGCCATGCTGCCCCGGTGCGGGTACCCATGCCCCGTTCCACCATAGGCGGAGGGTCTCAGTTCACTCCCCCCACCGTAGGCCAATTAAGCCCCATAAGAGGAGGCCCAGCTTACACTGCACGATAAGGAGCAGGTGGTGGCGGTAGCAACCTTTGTCCTATTAGCAGTTAAAAGAAGAAAGAGATCAAAGACCAATTAAATGCCACCTAGGCTTGGGTCTGTGAGACTATGGACTGCTTTTTGCAGTACTGCACTCTATTTTGAGTACGAAGCATTAGTTGCCAGGCTTCTCTGGGTGGAGATGGGTGGAGGCATCTGTGTAAACACCATGGGCGGTGGGTGTAGGTGCGTGTGTGCTCCCTTGCAACGCCCATCTCCACCCACCACCCACCCACAGAGCAGTTGGCATTGGAGTCCGTTGCTCCGTGAGTGGGTGGTGGTTGGAGATGGGCACCCACACCCACCACCCATGGTGTTTACACAGACGCCTCCACCCATCTCCACCCAGCGAAACTGGGTGGTGGCTTCTCGTGTGAAAAGAGCCCATGTTGCAGGGCTGCAATATTGTCCTGTACCATGTATAATAAAATGTAACACCCATTTTATCAGTGACAGAATGTCTGTGTAAAAAGGGCCTTTGGTGAGCTTTAGATGAGGCCCTTGTAGCACATTTGATTTGCTGTGGACAATACTTATTTTAAAGCCTTATCCTGTTATGTTTAAGTCATCCTGGGAATTACGTGATTCCTTTCCTTTCGTCTTGTGTCTTTGATTCTGATCTGATTAAATTGAATGTGGTTATAGTTTGTCCTGCTGTTTAAATATGGTTGTTTTCTGGACATGGGAACCCTGTTAGCCAATATTACCTCTTATCTCTATCCAGAGGTCTTTGGGCTCCCGGGGCTGAGGTTGTGGGATTAGCCCCCCCCCCGCTTTTCTTTTAACTGTGTGTGTGTGCGTGTGTGAGAGAGAGATGTTTTATGTTTTGGTCCATTTGCTTATTTTTTGGTTAATTTTGCAAAATGATATTACTGGATGTGGTCTTTAGCACTATTTTGTTGTAATGTGCAATGGCCTTTGGCCAAGCAATAAATAAACAACAACAAGCCTTATTCTGTTATGTTTAAGTCATCCTGGGAATTACATTCCTTTCCCAAACCCAGGCAATACCATGCAATATTGACTCATTCAATATTTAATGACTTTCCAAACTTAGTACTGAAATTAATGGGGGTGGGTGGGAACTGTGATGTCTCAACTGTTCTACCATGTGATGCAGCAGTTTAAAAGTTCCCTGTAATCACTGAGTTACTACATGGTAATCAGGCCGGCTCCAGGTTTTTGTGGGCTCTTGGGCGGCAGAGTATCTGAGGGCAGGACAAAAGGGGGGTCCAATGTGTCTATTATTTGAGATTCCAGAGTTTGTGATTCTGTGGTGAGAGAGAAACTGTTTGTTTTTGACCGTTTTGTCATTGGAAGTAAGGTTGCCATATCACTTGGTGACAAACTGTGCGCCGTAACATAATTTCCTGGTGGTGTGTTTAATTGTTGGTTTTGTAACTGCCTTAACTGTTTTCTTAAACTGGTGGTTTTTAAATTTTTTAAATTTATAAGCGCCTTAACTGGAGGTTTTAAAGTTATGGAATCTCCGTGGTTTTTGACATATTCCTAATCTTTTAATAAATAATAATAATAATTCAATATTAATTATTGTATTTAATTTCATTATTTTAGTCTACTCATGAAAACAGAAAAAATATATTAATTACTGATGATTTGTGTAGTCTGATTTCTTTTCATAAGTGTGGGGTTGTTTTTCTTTTTTTTAAAGCAATGTGTTTGGGTTTTTTGGTGAAAATATTTCACAATATTATTTGGAATTATTTAATATTTGTGCACATACACCCGCATGTATTCTGTCTCCCCACACACACACTCATTCAATCAATCATACACACACATTCATTCTCTCACACACATTCAATCACATGCTCTCTCACGCACTCATTCATTCTCTCACAGGCACACTCAGTCTCACACATTCATTCTCTCTCTCTCTCTCTCAAACTCAACTCACACACATACAAGTTCAAACACACACATTGACTCATTCAAACAAACTCTCATTTACACTCTCACGCACTGACTCCTTCAAACTTACACACACACAGGGGGCGAGCCTTGGTTTGCGAGCAAGATGTGCATAAGGCCAGGGGCACCACCCAGGCAGACGATGATCAGTGGGTGGATGTGGCAGTGGGGGCATCAGTAGTTTCCCCCCTTCCACCCAGGCTGCTGCTGTGGGCGCGGGGGCTCAGGTACACAGGTGAATGGGTGCCTTCTGCAGATGTACACTGCTGCCACAAGCACCAGCAGGTCTCCACTGCCGGCAGCACCCAGAAGACATCCAGAAAGCAGCACCACGATGCTGACAGCAGCACTCAAACCCTCAAACGCCATGCGGCCATGCAAACACACACACACGGTCTCCCTCCCCCCCACATGCTTGTACACACACACACAGTCTTTCTCTCTTCCCCAGCGCATGCGCATGCACACAAAGAAGACAGTTTCTAATGGGAAGAAGGCTCGCAACACGAACACCCCTGGTACTGGTGCCCCCAATCCCAACTCCGTTTTAAAGGGCTGATTTGTCCTGAGTTCAGGACTCAGGAATTGTCCAGAGCTACATACACCCTCTTCCTCCTCCCCTCTCTCACCTAGCATCAGAAACAGCCCTCCTTTGCCACCACCACCACTGATGAAGATCATGCTGCCTCTACTGCTGGAGCTGGAGCCAAGACCCCCACACGCTGCTTCTCCCATTGCCAACACTGCTGCCAGTGTAATTTTTTAAGATCCTGTGGCTCTGGCCCACACCCATGTGCATGCTAGGGCCTGTGCCATGTTTCCTGTGTGGCATGCTGGGAAATGTAGTCCCTACATGCCACACAAATAACATGGTGCCGGCACCTGCATGCGAACGGGTGTGAACTGGCGCTATGGGCTTTTTAAAAATTGCACTGTCAGCGGTGGCAATGTGAGCAGCAGCGGCAGGGAGCAGTGGAGACAGTAGACCGGTGAGCAAGGTGGACGGGGTGGCAGTGGTGAAAGTCCCCCCCCCCCCCAGCTGCAGCCCCAAGGCAGCAGGACGAGAGACAGGGAGCTAGCCAGGCAGATGGGCAGGTGAGTGAGAGGAGCCAGAGGCTGCCAGATGAGTGAGAGGAACCAGAGGTGGCCAGGCGGGTGTGTGTGTGTGTGTGTGTGTGTGAGCAGTGGTAGTTCTTCCTCCTCCCCCCTGCCCAGGCTGCTGGCAACGGGGCTCAGGCCACAAGCCGAGACTCAGGCCACAAGTTAGAGGGTTTTTTTGCTGTTTTTTCTTCTTAACGACTGTTTGGATCCCAGGATGGTAGCTTGCTTAGGAGATGGAGAGCCCAGCAGGTGGGGGCACAGGGGCGGGCGGTGGGATTACGTTCCTCGCACCACTTCCCAGGCTGCTGGTCTTGTTAGTTAGTGAAGGAGAGGTTCGGTAGGCAGATCACTTCCTTTGAAACTGACAAGGTGAGCAGGCTGCTCCACTGTCGGCTTGTCAGTTTCAAAGGCTCTGAAGCTATAAGTAGGCACGTGGATGTTCTATTCATTGGATTAAATGGGCCCCAAAACACCCAGAAAGGGGTAAATGCTGTGGTAGGATTTGGCCAAAATTATTCAAAGGCACCCCTTAGCCACAGCCTTGAATTTTCTGTCAACTCTGCAGCCCCTCTCCGTGCTCTATTTAGCAACTACCATCCCAGGATCCAAACAGTCACTAAGAAGAAAAAACAGCAAAAAAGCCTCTAACTTTGAAGTCCTAAATCTCCCACATTTCCCAACCGATCAGGCTGATTTTTGTGCACCATCAACCTCTCAAGGGACCCATCCTCGCAACACAATTACGGAGTACTAGCCGAACCCATTGCAATATCAAAGGGAATATAATGTTCTGCTTTTATAATGGACAGTGCCCTGTGCTTTAACTGTGCCTGGACAATTAATTCAGATGATACCTTTTATGGGATCAACTTCTGTTTGTGAGAGTATATTACTAAAGAATATTTTGTAACCATATGAATGTAGTTCAGGACCCAGAAGGAGAAACTGTAACGTGACAAACACATCCTCAGCGAGGGAGTAATGTACTGTAAGGTTTCATAGACTTCCATAATGAACTCAGGGCTTAAGTGATGTATGTTCTACCATATGAAGCGCACATGTGGCTATAATATTTTAGAAATCTCCTTAAGCCTATTCTGTAGTGATGTGGTGCTCCGTTATTTCCAATTGTCTTTGTCAAAATATCAAAAGCAAGTAATTCTACATTAATAAGCAAATAAACTGCCAGGTTTCATATTTGCAAATTAGGTTTGCTTTGATTTGGAGGAGTTCAAAGGAAGCATCTGAAAGTACGGAAAACATAATTTAGTTGGTGCTAAAACCTCTGAAGCGTTTCAGTATTACAAGCCAGCAAACAATTTAGAATAAGGAGCAGAACTGCTCCGTGTTGCCGCCTTCTCAGGCTAGAATCTAAATGGCACGATGGAGCCAGAGGCGTAGCTAAGTTGGAATGGGCACGGTTGCAAAAAACGGGATGGGGCTTTCGCGTCTCCTCTCAGAACCAGGGTATGTGTGTACCTGCATCAAGGCACATGGGCCGCTCAGGCTCATGGGCCCTCACCCCAGTGCAGCTGCACTGCCTGTCCCTATTATATCTATGCCCTTGAACTATGCTCTTAAAGTCTCTCTACTTAACCCAGCTCATAGGACTGCTGCGAATTTTCATTCTTAAGACTATTAAAGGGCTCTGGAATCCTTGCTGAAAGGATTAATATAAAATGAAAGGCTAGCTGCTAACCCAAATTCTAAGAGCAGAGGCTCCCAAATGGTGGGCCAACAGGTGTGTGCCGTCTGTAGATGCAGTCATGATGTCTGATGTCGATTGCATGTCTTTGCTGCTCACTGGGGTCACAGAATACCAGTATTTAACTTTCTGCTTACCTGTGATTGTGCAGCACCAGGTACATTGCTAGTGCTATATAAACCAATAAATATTAAGAATTAAATAATAACTCTCAAAATGGGGTCATGTATGCAAAGTTTTGGGAACCAGTGTTCTAAACCCATTCTTTAATTTGCACTCTCTCCTCATTTAAGCAAAACACCTTTTTAAGTAATTGGTGATTTTATCAGAATTAGGACTCAATGATTTCTGGATTAGTGGATTTGATCCATTTCTGTAGTTTTGGTTCATATGTTTCATCACGGCCTCTGAGGTCGACTGAGGGCACCCACTTGCGAGTACCAAATGCCCATGAGGTTCGTACAATGAGGGCACTCAGAGAGGTGTTTTCAGTGGCTGCTCCACAATTAGGGTACTCTTTCCCCATGGAGATCCGCCTAAGCCCAGACCTGTTTACTTTTTGGAAAAGATGCACAACCTTTGGGTTAGTGCGCTGGGATTGGGTTGGATGGGATTGCGTGGAGGGGTTAGGGAGAACGTTGGTGGGTGAGGTCTAGCAGTTTTAAAAATTACTTTTCTGTGTTTTTGTATATGTTTGTTTTAGGTTTATATATTTCTGTAAGCCGCCCTGAGCCTTTGAGGGAAGGGTGGGGTAAAAATTAAATCTCAAGCTGGATTCTGCTCCCACTGAAATCAGCCTACCGTGCATTTTAATGGCAGCAGCAACCATCCCAAAATATCAGACTTTTGACTATTACCGTCCTTAGTGGTAATAGAATTACTACACTTGCACACATGAGCGGCAATCCACCAACCACAGGACTTCCATGTGGCTATTCTGGAGTAAGTGTATGGCACTGGTAGCAGAGCAATAAATTTTGGGGGGAGGGGCTCAGTAGGCCAGCAGGAAGGGGGCTGTACATGCAGAGGGGTGCTAGTGGTCAGAGGTGGGTGAGGGGTTGACCTGTGCAGCCTGGGGAACACTGGAGGGGCTGCTCCACGGTGGGAAGTGTATTTTTTCGGAGGGGCTGAGGGTGCGGGAGGAAGCATGGGTGGGAAGGAGAATGGGGAGGCGGTGGCTGGTGTGTCTAAATCCCAGTCTCTTTACCTAGCTGGTGGCAGCAGAGGGTGGCTTCTCCTGGCAGCAGCGCAGTGTGTGAGTTCCTCTCACCAGATGGTGCTGCCCACTCCAGGGTTGGGGAGGCTGAACCGCACACTCTCGGCGCCTGGCCCAGGCCCACCACAAGTGGTGCTGGTGCACTGACTATTGACGCCACTGTCTCTCTGGGAGTATGCTGGACTACATTTCCCAGCATGCTCCCAAAGGGCAAAGATGGTGGCCAGATCTCGACTCCCCCAGCATTAGAACAGTGGCCAGTGGCTGCTTGCGAGCTGCCACTCGCTATGGGGAAGTGAAGCGTAGCAGGGCAGGCCCCTAATTTTAAGGGGAAGCAGTGCCCCCCTTTTAGAATATAGGGGGGCTCATGCCCCACCTTTGCCCTTGGGCTCTGCCACCTCTAGTGTTTGGTGGATTGTGGTCAAGGTCCTTGTAATAACTGTCAAACTAGTAATAGGCACAGTTGTGAAAGTCCTGTATCGGATTTGAACTATAAAAACAGCCCAATTCTCCCCAAATAAACACTTGGACAATACTGAGAGGACCAATGGTGGTTCCTAGATAGACCCAAATCAGAGGGTGAACTCACACATAGCTCTGCTAACTTAGATGTCTGTGGGGCACTGGAAACTATAATCAGCCCCGGATGACCCCCAGATCACTGTCGTGAGTGAGTGAGGCCCTCCAATTTCCATCCCCTCTTTAAACTTGGATGTGACATTTAGATCTGATATATTTGTCAGATCCAGGTTTAAAGCAGGGCTAGAACTCTGAGTGTTTCACTCACATGCAACAGCGATCTGGGGCTGAGCTTCCGGGGCCCCGCAGACATTGGAGTTAGCAGAGTTACATGTGAATTCACCCAGAGTCTCGTATCTAAACACCCCCAAACTTAGATTTCTGGAGAATGGGATCTGATAATCCAAAGTCAATTTTCATTATTATGGCCTATCTCTATTAGCTACTGTGCCCACCTGGAAGTGTAGCATTACTATTACACATGAGTTACTTAGTACAGGACTTAATTTTTCTTGCTGTTCAGAATTGCAACCATGGGTAGAGCAGGGGACTTGTGAGCTCTTGGTCTGTTCACTAATCAGTCTGTTGTGTGATCCTATCCATGGAGAGCAGATGAGCCCTGTAGTTATGGGGGAAATACAGTCTCCTTGGAATCTCCATTGATCCTTCAGAAGCCACTTTTTCTGACACTGGTGCTCCTTACCCCTAAACGTCTCCCCCCGCCATGATCTCCCACTCTTGCTTGTGGAAATGGTCAGGTGAATCTTCCACTTCCGATCTCCAAGTCAGAGCTAAGGAGAATTCCCCATTGCCAGAGCATGGACATGACTGGACTGGACTGGACAGGACAGGCTGAGTTCCCGGTTTCCACCTCAATTGCTGGGGGGTGGGAGGCACTACACTGTTTTTAAATTCCCCCTCTCCTCAGGAAAGGAGGAGGTCTTCAGTGATCCTTTGAGCTTACTTCAGAACTGTGATGAGAACTCAACATCTCTAAGGCCCTTCTTACACGGGCAGTGGTGGGTGGCGAGATGGGTGTGATATGGAAGTGGGTGTGCACCCGTTCCCACAGGCGCACACCCACCTCCACCCACGGAACTGCCTCTATTTTGGCAGATGGCTCTGTGGGTGGATGATGGGTAAAGATGTGTGTGCACTGTCTTTTAAACTCCCTCAGCAGCCATCCGGATGGAGACTGGGCAGCTGGGTTGGAACCATGAGGCATGGATCAGAGCTATTAATTTCTGGTTCAGATTACTCCAGGGCAGGGATACTGGATTGGTTAAATATTGTCTGAGGGATTCCCATAAGAATCAATGGATGCAGGCTCTGGAAAATTATTTGGCCAGGTTGGGATTCTCACTCGAATATTGCCAGGATAAAAATGCTGGGGCCCTATGTTTGGAGATCTTAATAAGAATTAGGGATATAGCATGGCAAAATGAGGCTATGGTAATTAAGAATACCTTGCATATGATCGATTATTTTACCTGGAGCCGGGCTCCGAAAGTAGGTGAACTAGCCCCATATTTAATATCAGTATCCTCATCAAGAGGCAGATTTCTTCTGATGTTGTCCGCTAGATTTAATGCTCTTCCGTCCAAAATCTTGGAGGGCAGAAGGGGCGGAGTCCCTTATAGCGAAAGACTTTGCCCTTTCAATCAGTCCACAGCGAAAACGACACAGCAAATTTTGTTTGAGTGTAAATTGTACAAAGGCATTAGGAGGAAGCTCCTAGGCTCTTTCCTCCAGAGACATCCTGGGTGGGGGGAGCATGGTCTCATGCTGTTGATCCTGCAGGTTAGTCCCCATGATGTCACGATATTGGTGGCGAAATATCTGGTGCAGGCATTCTCACTGAGGCAGTAATTTCTTGAGTAGAAGTTGACTGCGAATACTGAGGGGGGCCTTTTAGGCAACGGTGATTTTGATGTATAATGCTTTGGCTCACTGGAGCTATTTATTTATTTTATTTATTTTATTTTGCAAATTTCTACCCCGCCCCTCCTGCAACGCAGCTCGGGGCGGCTTCCAACATTAAAACCATAAAATACAATAAAATCAGTACAAAACAATCCAAAAAATGCTTAAAATATTAAATATTAAATATAAGTATAACTTAACAGGGCTAGACCAAAAACCAAACACAAATGGGTAGGGGACTAAACACCTCCCTCCCCAACCTCCCTCCCAAAGGCCTGGGCAAACAGCCAGGTCTTACAGTTCCACCAAAATGTTAAAAGGCTTGGGGCCAGGCGAGCGTCCTCCGGAAGGGAGTTCCACAGCCGCGGTCCCACCACCGAGAATGCCCTCTCCATCGTGGCCCCGCGTTTAACACAGGGGACCTCCAGGAGGGCACCCCCGGCAGACCGCAGGAGCCGCTCTGGGGCGCGAAGAGCGAGGCGGTCCCTAAGGTATGAGGGGCCGAGACCATGTAGGGCTTTATAGATCATCACTAGGACCTTGAACTTGGCCCGGCACACTATCGGCAGCCAGTGCAGAGCTCGGAGCACTGGTGTAATGTGCTCCCGGCGACCCGTCCCCGTAAGAAGACGAGCCGCCGCATTCTGCACCAGCTGCAGCCTCCGGGCCAAGAACAAGGGAAGCCCCACGTAGAGCGCGTTGCAGTAGTCGAGCCTCGAGGTGA
>QEPC01001643.1:5360136-5373792 GCA_003113815.1 Sphenodon punctatus | reverse complement strand
CCCCCTTTCTTTAACCCCCCCTTACCTATAACCCCCACCCTAGCCCTGTATAAACAGAAGCCCACACAGGAACAAACAATATCCCCCCTGCCACCCCCCACAGCCCCCCAAAGTGCCCAAAAAAATGCCGCGCCCTTTGGCCGCTGCCCTTTGGCCGCGAGCCTGCGGCTCAGCCGCTGTCCCTGGGGCTTTATGCCCCCTGCTACTTCCGGGTGGGGGGGGAGGGGACAGGTCAGCCCACGTGGCTGCCCTCTGCGTCCCCCCCCAACCCCCAGCCTTACTGTTGGTTGTTTTCCCCGCAGGTTTCAGCGGGGAGCGAAGCAGCAGTGGCGGTGTCAGCGGCGGCGGCGGAGCAAGCGGAGCCGCGGGGCACAAGCAGCAAGCCCCCAGAGCCCCCCCCATCGTTATTGGTTACCTCGATGTTTTATGTTGTATGTTGATTGATTGATTTTATATGCAATGGCCCACGGCCATGCTAATAAACTATTATTATTATATAACTTTTAAAAAAAAATAATAATTTACCAGCGTTTTGGTGACAAAATTGCATTTTGGCCACAATGTCTGGGTAATGTGGGGATTTTGTTGTTGTTGTTGATTTGGAATTTTCTGTTTCATTTTAAAACTGTGTTTTTCCCGAATAGAAACATTTTTCTTTTGATCAGCTTATGAGTTTTCCATAAAGCATGAAAACCGGTTTGTTTTACATGGTTGTCTGTCTATACATGCTGTGGACAAATAATACTTTCACCAGGCTTTTTCAAAAAAGTCAGAGCCAGTCATTAATAAGAGTATGTAATCTATCTGTGTTCTGATACTGGATCCAGAGAGAGGGTGCATCTGCTAGATTTGTTTTGTTCTCTTCTGCTAGAAGGAGCCCAAATAAATGCAGAGAGTGAGCATTTCCCACTGGGACTACCCTTAATGGGCACAATCAAATACTTGTAGAATACAGATTCCTTTTTCTTAGCTGGAGTGTTAAAGCTACATAATATTGGATCATGATCAAATTAGCAAAAGATATCTTTGGAATACCCATTTTAAGTCACACTGGTATTAATCATCTCCAAGGTGATCTCAGTTACTATGGTAACTATGATGTTTGTTTGTGCTCCTTAGCACTGGCTGGTCTCTCAAGTTTGGCAGCCTCCACATCGTAATCCAGCTGATTAGAAATGTTAAGTCTCAGGCATGAATTTTTCATTGTGGCCGTCAGGATGAACCCTTCCTGTATGAGAGTAATGGCTAATTAATAAATTCTATCCAATGCTTAGCAGGGGGAAAACTCTTTGTGCTGAACCACTCTGTCCTTTAGTAACTAGGCTCTTTAAATCCCTCCTGTTTTGTTTTTAACATTCAGTATCTTTATTTCATTATTCTTACTCTTTGAAATGCAAGTCAATCATTTCCCACCCTTTTTTTATCCTACAGATATTTAGGAATATGTATGCAATGCAGAAGGCATGGAGGTTTGTATTAGGTAAATCTTTCACTCCTGTTTAATTAAATGCTAGTTTCTGGCTTCCCAGGAAAACTATGTGAATAAAAGACTAGGTAGCAGGCTAGAAACACAGCAAGACATCAGATTGTAACAGATAGGGTGCATTCACACAGGCCAGATTCAGGAATTAGAAAAAGGACAAATAAAACAGCTGAGGGCTGGATTTGGTCCCCAGACCAGAGGTTCCTAACATCCTGCGTTAAAGGTTTAGTACTTTGTATTATACCAGGGTTCTCCCAACTCAGGGTCAGGGACGTAGCTATAATAGGTGCAGCAGCACCGGGACCCCCCTGCTCAGGGTGTTTCCACACATTCTTCATGCGCACAGTAAGGACATGGAATGTCAGGTGTGTGAAATGTCCTCGTGAAGTTTTACACATGTACCTGGATGCATGTGGCGCATCCTTCCTGATCTCTGCATGAAGCAGTCCCAGTACATACAGACTGTTACTACTCCTGACTCTAGTAATCCTTCTCAGTCAGGATTACTACAGGCAGACTAAACTGCAGGCTGAGTAGCATTCTTATGGTCTTCTACCAGCTACTGAGGTCTTTCCCTAGATATGGTTGCATGCAGTTAGGGGGATGCTGTCCCCACAGATGTTCCTTCTACTTTCCAATCACTCAGGGTCCTCTTCTCCCCATGTAACTAAGCTATGCACTTGCACCTGCAACTTTGCAACTTCATGTATCTCTGTAGCGTCTCTCCCTATGGTCTCCTCTCCCTTGTTTCCCCTCTTACAATCCTAAATTGTAAGGCACTTGGGGGCAGAGGCCTGTCTCTAATTAATGACTGTTTAGTGCCAGGTACATTGCTGGTGCTATTTAAATAATAATAATACATCTGATCTTGTTGTGACAACAACCTTCTCCCTATCCAAACACAGCAGACTCAGGAAAACCTTTCACACATTATGCCGCTACCTGCTCCAGATTTTCAAGGAGGAATTGCCTATGTTTTTTAGGCAAACAGTCAGGCCTGTGCTGTGTTCATGTAAACCAGGGGCAGGGGATCTTTTCCCTCCCAGGGTACACTTTGAAAAATTAGTAGAAGCTCCAAGGGCCACATGGAAGTTAGAGGAAAGAGTGCTTAAGAGGTGTGTGCTCAGAATGAGGAAGGGAAGGGAGGGTCCAGATCATAGATCTATCATGGGCCTGTCCTTGTGTGCATGCCCTCATCTCTGCTTCTTCCTTCTCCTGAGCTCATTTTTGTAATGCTTGGGATAGGAGCTGGATCCAGGGGCAAGATCCAGGAACTGGGAACACACAAAACTAGCCATAGGCTACATTTGACCCCCGCTCCTGATGTGTAAACACGAACGGGCTCAGGCCCACAGCTATGTGACCAGTAAGATGTGTGAAAACACAATCAATTATATTTGTCATGTGGACGAGCCCTGCCTGAGCTAGCTCACTTTGTGATGTCAGTCAAGCCCTCAACCAATGCAATCATGAAAGTATGTGAGATGCACTGAAACAAAATCCAATTCCGAATAGTGGGAGGTTTCATCTTCTGGCTTATTCCTTGGGGAGGAGACTGAATGGCCTCCTACAAACTTCCACTCACCAACAGAAATGGTTCTTAATTTGTTAAAATTAAACAAAACAAAAATGGAATGCAGCACATAATAGGCAAAGCTTTGCTATATTAAACAGCATTCTTCAGCACACAGTTATGAGAGGGAGGATGGCTGTCTGGTGGAGGAGGAGGAGGTAAGCTGAGTGTGGATTATGTTTTCTTGATTAACTTCATGAGGTCTGGATTCACAGAAGACAGTGTCTGTGCCCTGGAAAGTTTATAATCATTTCACTTTCCTTCACTGTTTGTGAGAGGCTCCCCTCCCCATATTCCTGTACTGTCCTGTCCTCCAGAAGATCTACTTCCAAGTCAAAAGTGTGAGGGCAAGAGAGGGCTGCTCAACTTCCCCTTTCCTCCCCAGCCATCACATGCCACCCCATTCTCTTTCCCAGTCTCACACAGGCATTCTTTCCCATGCACATACATGCTTTGAATAAGCCAGCCCCTCCCTCCCTGCCCCCCAGCAATTGAGCCTGGTCCCACCTTCCCCATCACTTCAGGCAATAGCATTGGCAGGGCAGCCAGAAAGTCTGTGGACATCGCAGATAGAGTGTTGTGCCCTGTGCAGCTGCCAATCAGTCAGTTGGGCCCCTAGCCTGTCTCTTTATGCTGTAACCCCCTTCAAGGAGCTTTGAACTGATACCTCTGCTAAGCCTGAGGGGGCAACTTGAGGTCAAAGAGATCTGAAACACTGGGTGTTAACAGATGAGAGATTAGCCTGCTGGAGTCCGGGGTCACTCCGTGAAATCCATGTGCAGCCACCACTCTCAGATTCTGCACGATGAACTGGACAGACGGACAGGCATTCTTCCCTGCCACGCTCAGTACCCCCCTCCATCACTGAGACACAGTTGCCCCTCAGACCACTAGGGATGGGCGAACGCGTTTCGGAAGTTTGGAGTTCGACCTAAACTCGGCCTGTTCAGACGACCAAACCTGAAACCGAACACGAACCAACCGAACCGAACTCAATTACGAACGCCGAAATGACCAAACAGTTCGGTCTGTTCGGATCGCGGTCGGGTGAGTTCGGGTGACTAAAACATGGTGTTGTTGGAAGGCCAAACATGGCAGGGAGGGGGAGTCAGCTGAGGAGCAGACTTGAGTGGAGAGGCTTGGAGTAGCAGCCAGCCTGCCTAATCATCATCCCTTTTTGCCTCAGACCACTGGCTTCGTAGTCTGCGATTGGCCACGGGCTAGGCTGCATGGAGCCAATGGGGCTTGCGATGAAGCGAGTGCATCAAGAAACAAAACTGATTGCCTCCCCCCTTCCCAACACCTTCTGAGCTAGTCACTGTTCCTGAACAGCAGGCGTTTCAGAAGGCTCCCTCTCTCCCAGAAGTTTTTGTTCCTTCCTATTCCTAATCCATTGCCATCCTCCTCCTATTTCACGCATCCAATGCATCTACCTCCATATTCTCATTTATTTAGCTTAGCTTAGATAGATTTAGTTATTTTTTGTTTGTATCCCTGCCTGTGTTCCCTGTGTTCAATCTTCCTTCCTCCATTCCTCCTCTATTGAATCCTTTCCCTCTCCCATATATTCCATCCCTGATTCCCTTCCCCTGTTTTTTTATTCATTTAGAATTATTATTAGATTGATTTAGGTTTCATTTCAGTTTTGTACCCCTCCTTGTGTTGTTTGTGATTCCCCCCTGTCCCATATATATATATATATATATAGATAGATAGAGAGAGAGAGAGAGAGAGAGAGAGAGAGAGAGAGAGAGAGAGAGAAGACAGTTGTAGGAGTTAGCTTCATGATAGAGATAGTGTTTAGTGATTTAGTTTTAGTGTTTGTAGGAGTAGGCCTTTGTACTTATTAGATAATCCATTTAGTTCATAGCATTTAGAATGGTTAATAGCAGTTAGATTTAGTGTTAATATATATATATATATATATATATATATATATATATATATATATATATATATATATATATTAGATTAAAAAATTTAATTAAAAAATTAAATTAAATTTTAAAAAGATATAAAAACATTATTTTGGAGGGAGAAATGGAGAAGGGAAGGAGAGGCCAGTCTGCTGCCCATAGGGTAGGCAATGGGGCACGTGCCAGAGGTGGGAGGGGCCGTGCCAGAGGAGTGGCAGCAGGCAGCAGCAGTAGTCAGAGACAGAGCACGTCACCCCCCCCCCAAACTCAGCAGGCCTGCTTTAGGGCAACAGGCTTCAGCGGCTCAGTGTCGCCTCCTGGCAGTGCCCTCCTCAGACCATCATGGGTCTGGGGCCATCATTCCTCGCACAGAGAGCCGATTTTCCAAAGCATCAAGAAACAGCCACTCCAGCCCCAGGATCCACCATCAGGGTTCTGGGGCCAAGTTACTGGCAGGGAGGGCTGTGGCCAATATCTTTAAGCTGCCACTCTAGTCCCAGGACTCACCGGCATGGGTCTGGGGCAATCATTCCTCGCACAGCAAACCAATTTTCCAAAGCATCAAGAAACAGCCACTCCAGCCCCAGGACCCACTGCCAGGGTTCTGGGGCCAAGTCTCAGGCAGGGAGGGCTGTGGCCAATATCTAGAAGCTGCCACTCCAGCCCCAGGACCCACCCTCAGGGTTCTTGTGCCTTGTCAGTCCACCTTGTCTTTACACAACCTGCTGTTCATGGAGAAAGAGAGAGAGAGAGAGAGTCTCCCCACTGCTAGAAGGAGAGACAGACACAATCCCACCCATGCTGTCACCTGCACTTTATGGCCAGAGAGAGAAAGAGAGAGAAGTTCCCAGCTAGCACGAGAGGGATGGGGGTTGGAGGGGGAGAGGTAGGTGTATCCCTATCCAGCTACCCTGGCAGCCACCTGCCCCAAGCTGTTCTCAGGAGGGGTGGGGTATAAATCTAGAAAATAAAATAAATAATAAATAACTCCCATCTGGACTCATGCGCCCAATGCCCATTGCCCACATCCAGCATGCAGCAATCCTACCATAATGAGATGGAATATAACACTACGTATTATATGTGCCTGCTTGCCTGTGTGTGTTCCTGGACCTGCTACTACCACCTATCACATGATTGAATGAAGTGTGCCTGATACGCTTTAGGGTGTCATTCCATTATCCCTGAATCAGTCATGCCCACCCGTCCCAGGAACCATCAACTAGATTCTGGGACCATCATTCCAGTCACTGGGGGCCACATTCCACTCCACTGCATCTAGAAGCCCGGTGCCCACATGCCAGCCTGCCCCCCCACCAGAAGGCTACACCCTACTCCTCTGCACCCACCCATGGATGCCCGCTGAATCTGCTTGAAATAAAAGCCCCTCTGACCACCAGCTCCTGACGCCTGCTGCCCGGCCCGCTGCCAAGGAGCCTGTCTCTCTTTCTCTGTGTCACACCCATCCACACAAACACAAGCCCTGCACCTCCTGGGGGGCTGTCTGCAAGTTGAGATGCTGCTGCTGGCACAGCACATCTTTGGGTTAATAAGTACGCTACATGGGGTGGCAGGTGCTGCTGGTAGGGATCGACAAGCTGTATGAGATTCTGCCACCTGCCAGCCAGAACTTCAGCACATAGGGATAAAAGATTGGACGGGACAAACAAAGTTCGTAACAAGAAATACAACAACTTTTATTAAAACTATTTAAATAACAACAAAACAACAACAACATTCTGAAACCAAAAGCAAATTAAGCTATGAGTCTCTGGGCCTGTCCCCCGGGAGTTGGGGGAAAGGCAACAGCTGTTGGGGCGCATCACAGCGCTGAGGGCTGGCCACCCGGGACTCTTCTAGCTCATAGCCATGGGAGACGACAAACTGCATGGCCCCTTCCATGTCCCGATGTCACCTGGAGAGCGCCTGGTGGTACATTTCCAGGCATTCCATCTTGGCGGAGACGTACTGACCGTACGCCTCTATGTTCTTCCTCTCCACCTGGACCGCCTGGAACTGCTCCACCAGGCAGTTCTCCATGGTGGCTGCTGTCACCTGCAGGCTGGCCACGAAGTCCTGGGTGGGCCTCTCCAACTCAGCCTGAAAGGCCTTGGCCTCAGCAGTCTCTCAGGGCCCAGGGGTTTGTTTGTTTAATTTGGCATAGCTTTCGCCATTTGCCCATGTCAAAGTAATACACAACATAAAATATCATAATACAGCAGACACTACCAAAAATACATATATACTGGCTAACATCAATACCTCTTCCAGTACCCAAAATCTCTTTCCAGGAATATAATTGGCAAATCATATCATAATCATTCCTTCTTATACATCACTAACTTAACAACTCCCATACCCCCCTACTTACTCCAGACTAGTAGACAAAACCCTAACCAACTCAAGAATCTAATATTCCAATCCTTTTCTGTGAGGCCAACCTTACAAAAGTTGCCAAAGCAACCAAGACCTCCTTTTCCCCCAGAGAAAGGAGTCCCCTATAGCCTTGGCCTGGCTCTACTTGCCCCCAGTTATTGAAAGGCGGGGGACACCATACATCCCTCAATTCTTTATAGAAGGGGCGGAAGAGCAAAAAATGCTCTATCATCTCAACTCCTCCATGGGGGCAGGAGCATAATCTGTTGTCATAGGAAACCTTACAACGCCCTTCGACCACCACAGTCCGAACCAATTGGAGGGCCCGGGGGTCTCCAGATCAGGGCTGGAGGGAGGGGAAGGACTTATATGCCATCACTTGCGTGTTGCCTTTCCCCCCTTCTTCTGGCACTGTTGTTCGGGCTCCACGGCCACGTCAGAGTCCTCCTGCCGCCTCACCATCTGGCCGTGGAGTTTTTCAGTGTGGGTGATTAGCCTCGACGTGGTCCCCTCTCTCTGTCTCCTTAATCTTTTGCCGCAGATCTAAAGAGCTTAAAAATATAGGAACATAAGAAGTGCCATAGTGCATCAGACCAATGGTCTGTGTCAAGCCCTGCCTGCATTCTGTCTCCACAAGTGGGTGGGTGGCCAAGCTCTCTCTGCAGGGGACTTCCATTCCTAACAGGTCACAGGGCAATCCATTCCCTGTTGTTCCAGCCCCCGTGCCTTACCTTGCAGATGGCGATTCCATCACACTTGTCATAAAACCTTCAGACATCAGAGTGTTTTGTCTGCTGACTGTGTGGGGGTGGCACTGGCAAGTCCAACCTCCACCTGGGTGTCCTGTGTGGCTGGGCACCAGTGCTAGCATCTGATTCCTCTGAAACAGGAACACATAAACAACACCAAAGTAATATCATGCATTTATGATGATGCCTCTAGTCCTCCCTCCTTGGGGTGCTAGGGATGGCAATGGGAGATGATGACCCTGACTGGCATGTGCCAATCCTGCCCTCCTTGGGGTGCTGCCTGCTAGGGAGGGATGGCAATGGAGAGACCCTGGCTGGCATGTGCCAATCCTGCCCTTATTTGGGGGTGCTAGGTAGGAATGGCAACTGGAGAGTGGGGCTGGCTGGCAGGCACATGTTTGGGTGGGGATGCTGCTCGTGCTCGTGCCTGACTGTTGGAAGAGCCCCCCACACTACAGTACCCTCTCTCTCTATGGCAGACATCCACAGCTACCCGCTGATGCCCACTGTTTGTGCCTGAATGATGCCCACCACCCACCCACCCGCACGCCAGTGAGCTCGCTCTAACGGATAGAGCCTTAAGTTTCTTGTCCTCAAAGTAAAAAAAAAGTTTACAAGCCTGGCAGCAGGGGCAGCAGCACTTCCTGTGCCCACTGGCTCTGGCTCCTCCTCCACTACAGAAGGTCCAGCAGTGGCTGGAGGAACCTCTTCCTCCACCACCGGCATCGTCATCGTCACCTTGGCCTTCCCCCAGGCCCAGTGTTTAATAGTGGTGGCACTGGTCACCACCTTCTCCATTTTTTTTTTTAAACACACAGCCAACACAACACACACAGCACCCATCAACACTCACCAACCAGCCAAACCAAAACCAACACACACCACACAGCCAAAACACACACACATAAAAAACGAACATGCAGCCAGCCACAACACACGCTCTCACCCACTCAAGCTCCGCACGCACTCGAATTTCCTGTTTCCAGGACAATCACAGGCTCTCGCGATACTTTTTCCGAATGCCCAAACTGAACACAACTGAACCGAATGCCCGAACCTGAACGCGGTGACCGTACCGAACAGCCAAACCAAACGGCCAAACCAAACCGGACCAGACCGAACGGGCGAACCAAACCAGACCGGATCCAACGGCCGAACCCAAACTGTGATCTGTTCTCCTGTCCCTACAGACCATTCTAAGTACTCCACCCAGGACTCTATGGCCATGGCGGATCTGCATGCACACCAAAGTTGCGCATACTCTAACAAATTTGAGGTGACACATGGTCACACATCCTCCTGCATCAGCCAGCATTCCCCTGCACAGCGGGCTCCACGTTCACCAGGACGATGCTGTGGGGTGGGTGAGTGGTGGATGTTGGTGAACATCTGGCAGCCACCTAATAGACAAACAGGTGGCCACCCATCCGGAGGGTGCTAATCTGGGCTGCTTTCTTGTCTGTTTTCATCCATTCTCTCTCCTTTCCCCATCCCTGAACCTCAAGTTGAGCCAATGAGAGGAAAGCTGAGAGGAAGTCCCATCCAACTTTTTTCATTTTCATTTCAATTTAATTTTGTACCTCGCAGACTACACCACAGGTGTCTCATTGCGGCTTATACTCACAAATTAAATACAATATAAATACATAATATAAACAGTACATAATATAATAATACATCATCTAAATAATACATAATAATCTAAACTTATGTCAAATATCAACCCAATAGCAGTCGACTTGAAAGAAAATATACAAACCCAACCCCCCTCCAGTCCCAAACCCCACCCCACCCCAACCCATTCTCTGCTGCCTGCTCTCACCAGGCAGTCCCAACCCTCATGTTGCACCCACCTCACACCTGGGGCTGCCCTCAGGACCTCCCCCCTCCCTATCCCAGTCCCACCCATTTCACCTCACAACTCACATCTCCAAGACGCTCTGCTACAAATGCACATGCCAACAGCCCTGTCAAGAACAGCAATATTTTAAGCTGGCCCAACAGAGCCAGCTTCTAAACAGTATGGATCCAAGCCCCAGCCCCTCCCCTGGGGCTGGGGAGATTAACCCTGCGGGAGAAGAGAACACAAGCAAATAGTGGTGGAGGTCCTTTTTCAGGGTGCCTCTAAATTGACTACAGACAAAGAGTATTTTCTTTAAATCACTATGCATGTGACTTTTATTAGCAAATAAGCAAACGGGAAAAACAATTCTATTCAAGAGAAACTAAACAAATCTATTCAAGTTACTTTATGTGAGGCAAGAAAGTCTCACCCAGTTCATAGCACACAAGCCCGTTTGGAGGTGACTAGTCTCGAAACAGGCAAGCGAGGTTAAACGGGAGATGAGTTGAGTCGGCATGGTTCTTTGCTGCTGTTGTTTGTGTCTGTGCTTTGTTCCTGCACTCACATTTTATGCACCTTTTTGCTGATTCCTCCTGGGCTCATTGGTCTCTGTCTAATTCCTGGCCAAGCCTGCAATGGATGCTTACCATGGAAACCCATGGTAACCCATAGCAACTCATAACATCCCATAACCCCTAACCAACAGGCACCAACATAGCCTGTCAGCCCCTATCGCAAATTAATTATGTTATTGTTATATTTTCATTAAGTTGAGAAATTACCTGTTCCTTACTCAGGGTTGTTCTGTTATGATAACTGTTCCAGGGCAGAACAGAACTAGAACTGTCTCTGCTCAGCTCATCTTTTCAAATTCCTTGTACCAAACACACCGTTTACCAGAAAGTACTTCTAGACAAGAAGCTGCATTTAAGCGGAATCTATTTTGTGTTATTTTTCCTTTCTTTCTCTGCAAAACTTAACTCTTACCCCGTCTGTCTCAAGACCTTGTTTTGTCCAAACAGTTTGTTCAACTCATACACTGGACCCAAACCAGCTACCTAGCCTAATTCCATTGTCCTGGCCACAAAGGGTAGAAGTGCAGACTTCTCAACACTCCCTGCCTTGGTGCCTTGAGTATTTTTAGATGCGAGGGACCACAAATACAAAGTTATTAGGGTATCATAATAGAGTATGCATGATTGTGAGTAAATACCTGGGGAATACACAAATGTGAAGTATAAAGGAGGGAGAATATATATGAAAAATACGCAAAGGCTGAGTATAAGGTTACAATTAAATGATTAGCATGCTGGGTATTGATTTTGATACACATTAATGGCAAGTGGCAACAGCATTAACCATAGCAATAGGAAGTGATAACAACAAACACAACATGACAGTGAAATAATACACAAAAGAATAAGTGTGAGAGGAATTCCCAGAAAAGTTGACCAATCTCTATCAGCAAACAGGCTTTTTAGACTATCCCACCATGAAGTCTGGGAATCCATTTGAGCCTTAGGAATGTGCAAACGCAGTTCGGGAGTTCAGAGTTCGGACTGAACTCAGTCCGTTCGAACAACTGAATGACTAACCCCGAACCAAACTCGATCCGAAATCGAAAACGACCAAACAGTTCGGCCTCATTCGGGTTAGTTTGGATGAGTTCGGGCGGGAAAAACATGACTGGAAGGCCTGGGGGTGGGGGGGCAGCTGAGGAGAAGACTTCCTGGCACCAGGGGTGGAGAGGCTTGGAGTAGCAGCCAGCCTGCCCAATCACCACCCCTCTTTTCCTACGCCCACTGGCTTCGCAGTCTGCGATTGGACATGGAGGACAGGGGGGGCTAGGCTGCCCAGAGCCAATGGGGCTTGCGGTAAGGCGGGCACAGCAAGTAACAAAAGTCATTGCCCTCCCACCTTCCAACACCTTCTGAGCTAGCCACTGTTCCTGACAGCAGGCGTTTTCAGAAGTCTCCCTCTCCCAGCAGTTTCTGTTCCTCCCAATCCATTGCCATCCCCCTATTTCACCCATCCCACACATTTACCTCCCTAGTATCATTTATTTAGATTAGATTAGATAGATTTAGGTGTTATTTTTATTTTTTACCCCTCCCTGTGTTTTTCTCCCTACCCTCCATTGAATCCTCCCCTTCTCCCACTATATATTCCATCCTTGATTATCTTTCCCTCTTTTTGGATTTATTTAGAGTAAGATTAGATTGATTTAGGTTTCATTTCAGTTTTGTACCCCTCCCTGTGTTGTTTGTTATGAGCTGTCTGCATCTCCCCCCTCGCCCCCATTCCTGTGTAGGTAGGTAGGTAGATAGATAGATAGGTAGATAGATAGATAGATAGATAGATAGATATAGATATAGGAGTTAGCTTAGTTATTGAGATAGATAGAGATAGTGTGTAGCGATTCAGTTTTAATATTTTATAGTGTGTTTGTAGGACTAGGCCTTTGTAGGCCGCTGTGACATGTTTGCTGACTTTTTTGTGGATAAAATCGTTCAGATTCATCACAACTTCGATGCTGCATTTGCAACAGTGGGTGAATCAGAGGTAGGGGAAGCCTCGCTATGTCGGTTGTTGTGGGATCAGTTTCAGTGGGTATCGCTCGCTGATGCAGCAGAGGTCCTTGGGACAGTGCGGGCCAACTGTTGTGAATTAGATCCGTGCCCATCCTGACTGGTGAAGGCCAACCAGAAGACATTAGGACCGTTGCTGGCAGGGGTGGTCAATGCCTCCCTTAGGGAGGGCAGAGTGCCGAGCCACCTCAAGGAGGCAGTGGTGTGGCCTCTGTTCAAGAAGCAATCTTTGGACATCGACTCCCTGGCCAGCTATCGGCCAGTGTCTAACCTTCCCTTTTTAGGGAAGGTTATTGAACTGGTGGTGGCCCGGCAGTTATAGAGGCATCTGGACCTGGTCGGTTTTCTAGATCCCTCGCAGTCTGGCTTTTGCCCTGGGTTTGGCACGGAGACTGCACTTGTGGCCTTGGTTAATGATGTACGCCGTGAATTGGATCAGATTAGATCATCTATTTTGATCTTATTGGATCTGTTGGTGGTGTTTGATACCGTTGATCACAAGATGTTGGTGATGAGGCTGCAGGACTGGGTGGGAATGTTCTTGAATGGTTCCACTCATTCTTGGCTGGGAGAACTCAGTGGGTGGTTCTCAGGGAATGTACGTCATCTTCCAGTGAGAGGGGAAGTTCCAGGGACTGGGGTGGGAGGTTGGGGTGGGTGGGTTAGGGAGCTTAGGGGTGACTCCTGTGGTGAGAGCACAGGTGGGTAGGGGGGTACAGGGGGGGTGGGACCCCTCTCGCCAGCCTGGCGGGGCAGCCTATGGAGGGTGGGTGTCTAACAGGGTTCTCTGAGGAGGGGGGGTTCCGCAGCTATCGGGGTTGTTATGGGTCGGGGGAGATATGGTGCAATGGGGAGGTGTGTTCCATCAGTGAGGAGGGAGCGGTGCCTTGTGCCCATTCCCCTCTTGACCCCCCATGCAGGTAGGCTGTGGGTCAAAGCCCGGGAGACCCCAGGCCTTGGTCTGGTGCTGCTGAACGCGAGGTCGGTTGTCAATAAGTCATCTACCATCCGGGAGTTAATCCTGGAGTGGGACGCCGACCTCGCGTGTATTACAGAGACCTGGCTGGACAATGAATTGGGCCCTATCTTGGCCGATCTTGTTCCGGCTGGGTTCTCTGTGCAGCATCA
>QEPC01001643.1:5324994-5356072 GCA_003113815.1 Sphenodon punctatus | reverse complement strand
CTCAGGTACACGTTCTTGGCTTGGTTACAGAAAATTGGGAGTTTGCAGATAACAGGTGGGGGATAATCCTGGGTGGGGATGATTAGCAGGAGTTAGGAAGGGCGGAGCAGAAGAGGTGGGTTTTGAGGAGGGACTTGAAGGTGTGGAGGGTGGGGGCCAGGCGGACGAGGGCAATATTTTCCCCGAATATATTGTAAGACCTGGTTGTTCCGCCGAGCCTTTGGGGAGGGGGGTGGGGAGGGTGGGGGCATTGGGGAGGAGGGTTTTTTTCTGCCTTTTAGCCTTCTGTTTTGTGGTATTTTAATATTTTAAATGTTTGTAGTTTTTTAAAGAATTTTATTTTTTTAACTATTTGTGTTGTTCGCCACCCCGAACTGCCAGTGTGCAGGAGTGTGCGGGATATAAATGCCTGTAATAAATAAATAAATTTATTATCCATGGTATCCTACAACAGAAAATCACAAGAAAAGGGGGCTCTCTACCCCTGCATTAGTTTGTAGAATGCTTACATTCAGTGCGATGATAAAGTGCTTTATATGCTGGCAACTAAGTCTTATGAGTGCTTAGACCTTTGAGGATCTCTTGAACAGGTATTAGAAAAGGTCTTTGTAAAACATGGGTCAGAAAGTTTGAACCACCACTCTACCAGTTCAATTAATTAATTAATTTGCCATGTCCAATAGCTGAGTCACACTTTTTTAAAAAGGTGGGGTGGGTGCTAGGATCGATATGCCAGGACATGGGTAAATAGAACTAATTGAATGCTAAGCCACTGGGGACTCTAAAGTGCATAAGCACTGAGCCTTCTAAAACTACCTTCTATGCATGGGCCATCCTATAACCATCTGCCTTAACTGAACCAAATTGGCAACCGCTCACTTAAAAGCAATTACAGCCTCCAAAATAGCACCAAAAATCAAGGGACGGTGGTTCCCTGCCTGTTGTGCTCCTGGCGCTCCCGCCTCCGTTCCAGTTGCATTTCCACCTGTAGCCTCCAGACGATCTCCTCTGCCTGCTCCTCCCTCCGGCGTCATACCCATGCCCTGTGCTCCCGCATCCGCTGTGCTGGGGGGCATGGGTTCGGCTGGTGGGGCCGCTACTGGTTGCCCTGCTGGGGTGCACAATGGGGTCCATTAGTCCGGCTCTGGCGCCTGCCTCCCGTCCCTTTGCAGTGCTCCCTCCTGTGCCCCGGCCATCCCTCCATTGTACCCCCTGCCCCAGTGTGCCCCATGTGCACCCCCTTGGGCCCCCCCGTGCCGTGGAGCCTCATCTTGGTCTTCCGGCTGCTCCTGCAGCTGCTCCCCGCCATCCCCCTCACCTGATGGTCCAGTGTGCCGGGGCGCACCATGACCTGTTGGGAAATGGGCTGGGGTGGGTTGCGGTACCTCTGCATGGGCCTGGTCCCCATCGCACCTCCCCCATCCCCACATGCTGGCACTGGTGCCCAGCCTGCTGCACCTGTCCCCCTTGTTCTGTGTCCTGGCGGGCCCTGGTGCCCCCCAACCCCCTATCCATAGTCTGGGGTTTTGGGGGGGGCTCGGGCATGGGCCCATGCCCTGTGCGCCCCCCGACCCATGTGCCCATCCCCTACGGTCCGTTCCCCCTCCTAGCTGCTTGCCTACCCTCAGTGTCGGTGTCGGAACTCTCTGAGGCCAGCCCCTCAGTGTGGTTTTGCTCCCCCTGCATCCACTGGATGAGGGTGACCAGTGTGCCGGCCTCAGATCCTCCCAAGTCAGACTGCAGGTGTGAGCTCCTAGTGCTGCTGTGCGAGGGGGGCCTGCTGGTCCCTGAGGTCCTGGGGCGTTCCTCTTGGGGGACTGGGGGTATGTCGGCCCATTTCCTGCCCTGGACCACAGTGCTCCCCATGAGCTCTGGGGTGACTATGGAGCCCTTCATGTGTTGGATGCGATCCAGGGCGTCGTAGTAGGGGGCGGTCCATGCTCCGTGTCCGGACCGCCGATTATTGTCCTTTATCGCCTTGTAACCCCTTTTGAGCTCCTTCACCTTGGAGCAGCATTGGACCACTGTCCTGTGGTGACCCACCACCTCCATGTCCCGCATTACCGCGTTGTACATATGCTCGTTCCGCATGTTTACCATGAGTTTCACCTGGTGCTCCAGGGACCCTCAGATCCTTATAAAGTCCTGGGTCTCTTTGTGCACCCATTGCCCCCCTCGATGGTGGAGCCATCTCCTGTGTGTGCCCTCCTGCTCCTCCTCCTCCTCCTCCACTTGCCCTCCGCCTGTCTCCTCCAGTGGCTCTGGCTCCCAGGCCCGTTTCCGGGTCTGTGGGTCGTAACAGGGGGTGTTAGTTGCCGGGTCCCTCGGCCCCGTGGCCCTCGTCCCTTCCCCCTCCCACCTGGCAGCCCCCCTCAGTGCCCCTATGCCACTGTGTGGGCCCCCCTCCCTCGCTCTCCTTACTCGTTTCTGGGGTGCCTCCCTGGCTGCTGCTGCTCCACCACCACCACCACCACCACCTCCTCCTCCTCCTCCTCCCTTCCTCGCTCGCCCTCCGCTCTCCTCTCCCTTCTGCCTTGCTCCATCCCGCCATGTTCCCCTGCTGCTGTGTGCCCTTTAAATCTCACTCCCTGGTCTGTGTTGTTGCTCGTTCCCTGGCAGCAACACTGCATGCTTTTGCCCCAGCTGGGGATCATTTTGTTTGCTTCCGGCTGGTGGTTGACATTCAGTCGTTACTTTTTGCGGTTTCCTGGTGGGAATTGCTTTGACCACCCTTCCAGAGATGGTCCGGCCCTGATCAGATGTTCTTCGGGGCTCTTTGGCCCCGCTGCAGGGTTGTGCGTGGTTCACTGTGGTTGACTGTGATCTCATAATGTCTGAAATTACCTCTGTCTGTCTGATGGATGAATCCCCAGCAGGAAACAAAGGTTGGATTCTATGAATTAATGTCTAATATAAATTCAAGCAGAAAATAGGATTTAAACTGGCTTCAGTGTTGCTAAACTACAGTGCTGTGATAAAGTGGTGCCCCAAAGAACAGAATAAAAGCAGCCAAAATAAGAGGGAAGAAAACGAAGTAGAAAAGGTGGGGAAATCTGGGTGTCCCCACCCTCAACCTCCATCACTCAGGCAAGGGCCCCATTCTCTCTTCAGAGTTGCTTCCAAAATCAAAGAGAGAGGAGGGAAAGGGCATTCAAAACTAGTCTCTGGGGCTGCTTTCAGCCCTCCACCACTGGCTAATGTATCTCCACTGCCTCAACAGGAATCTGGGTGGAATAACAGGCCCTCTCACTGTTCAGAACCTGCCTTGCTCTTAGGCCCCCCCCCCCCCCCCCCCCAATATTCTGGCTGCAGGAGGAAATGCGCAGCCAGGATAGGCGCAGGGATCGGCCGATCTGAATCAACACACACACATGCATGCGCGGCTTTGCCAGCAGATGTGTCGGGATGCAGAGCTGGATTTCCTGCTCTGCATCCCTGCACGTCTGCCAGCAAAGCCATGCGTGCGTGTGTGTGTGTGTCTTTCAGACTGGCTGATCCCCGCACATATCCTGGCTGTGCATTCCTTCCTGCCGCCAGAATGTGTACGGGGGGTAAGGTCTGAAAGTGGCCTCAGTCTCTACTCTCTAGTATCGTTATTGCCTGCTGGCTAATCTGTTTCAAACTAGCCCCTGCCTCATGCTCACGCCAGTTTTTAATAAGCGGAGGGGTTGGGGCGTTGCAGACCATACATTTCAAAAATATCTGAATCTGTACAAACCTAACAAAGAAAAGAGGAACAGCAGTGCCTTTTGGCTTCTCTATCAGAGTTTGCGAGCAGCTTAACATGAGAACTCCTGCCCCCACCCCCTCGTGCTTGGGCACTTTGTGTATGCTTTCCAGGAATGTAGTTGCTTGTGGCTGTGTTGAAGCAATATGGGTGTGTACAATTGATCATTCAGTCTCTCTGAGGTATCCTAATGCCAGCAGGACCTTAGGACACACTAATAATGCTTCATGGCTGTGTTCTTTTGTGTTGGTTGGTTTATTTATTTATTGAATTTCTGTTTAAAACAGGATGCTGTTGTTAAGACTTGTGCCCCTGTGTTGGGTTGAGAGAAAAAAGAAAATAAAAAAAGAAGTTAGGGCAGGAGAGAAGTAGTTTTGAGTAATTAATTGTGCTATGAGTGAGGCTCATTGAGAGAGAAAGAGAGAGAGAGCTGCAGCTGCTATGCTATGCTATGCTATGCTTTGCTGGGCAGGCAGCTGGTTTAGAAGTGTCTGTGTTTACCTTTTGCAGTGATTGGAGTACTGATAAGGGAAAGCCTTTCTTTCCCCTGTGTTTTAAATTACTATTGCAGTATCTTGCTATTGGTTAAGGAGACAAATTGTTAATGGTTAATGACACTTTGATGTCTGTCATGTCTCCGATGTTGGCAAAAGGCCAACATAACTTTACATGTAGTTCAGTTGGGCTGCTAGGCACCTCCAGCGCTGCTTGAGGGCACCAAAGGCTCTCTCGACCACAGTCCTGGAGGCACAGAGGCGGGCATTGTAGAGCGCCTCCACGGGGTTCCTGGCAACCAGGTACGCCTTCATGAGCCATTGGAGGAGGGGATAGGCCAGGTCCCCCAGGATGCAGGGGGGCATCAGCACCCCCTCGATCCTGGTCATCCCCATGTCTGCAAAGTCCCCCCGGTACATCCAGGCATAGAGGGGCGAGATGGTCAGGATCCTGGCAACATGGCTGCAGCCGGAGTGGCCGGTGTAGATATCGATGAACTGGCCCCGGTGGTCCATTACTGCCTGGAGCTGCAGGGAATGGTACCCATGCCAGTTGACATATTCCACAGCCTCCCCATTGGAGGGGTGGAGGATCTCTATGTGGGTGCTGTCCATGGCGCCCAAGCAGTTGGGGAAGTCACCAGTCATGAAGCCAGCCATCACAGCCTCCTGGTCCATGAGCTGGATCGCGCGGTCCAGGAGCATGCCCTCCATGGCCTTGCAGAAGTCCCTCAGCATCCTGGTGATGGTTCTTACCCCAACACTGAAGTGCTGGGACACGGACTGGCAGGAATTGGGTTTTGCCAGGGCCCAGACCACTATGGCCACGTGCTGGACCATGGGAATGGTGGTCCACATGGGGGGGTGTTGCCACTCCAGCCAGGGCATCAACAGCTCTGCAAGTCGCAGGAGGCACCGCCTGTCCATCCTGAAGTGCACCCTCCAGGTGGTTTCATCCCAACGGTCCAGGGCCCCGGTCCACCACCTCTGTGCCCTCTCAGTGACCCAGGTCCACCATTCAATGGCCATAGCGGGCATAGTGAGCATAGCTGCGCATCTCATGGCCTCCCTCCTCCAGTGTTGTTGGCCAGTGGCCTCACAGAGTACTGTTGGCCGCTCACGGATGTGGTGGTGGCGGCGGGCCCGTTGGTATGCTCCAGACATCTGCAAGGTCATGAGACTGGTCAAGGAGCGCCTGCGCCCGTGGTGGGAATGCTGGGTGGTCGCAGCTCTCCTGTCCATGCACACCCCCTATGCGGGAAGCCACATGGATCGCATCTGTGGAGATGCGCCTGAGGTCTGTGTGTGCCTGGAACCACTCCATGCAGATGGCCAGCTGCATCCCACAGGGGCCCCTCCATCCCACATCCATGACGAACCGTGTCCCTCTTGTGGTCCAGCGTGCACCTCTATTGCCCGAGGACCGGTCCCGCCCCAGCCCCTTGCCCTACCCTTGCACATGTGTGGGGCACCCCTGAGCACCTGTGCTCACCCGGCCACCCTGGCAGTGGCTCGGTGGCTGGTGTGCGGCTGTTGGGTGGTGGGCCCCCGCCGGGCACACCTGCGCTCCCAGCACAGGGGCTCGTGCCCTGGGCCCGCATGTGCCCGGGCATGCAGTCCACAGCTGCTTGCCTGTTGTCATCACCTCCCTGCTATCAGTGTTAGCTGCCTGTTGTCATCATTTCCCTGCTATCAGTGTTGGCTGTACTGTCTGTGCGCTCAGTTCTTGCAGCTTTGTTGGGTCTGCACCCCATGCCTCTCTCATTAGCCGTCCCATGTTGCGGCCTGTGGCCTTATCACGTGTCCTTGGAGCTCCCCAGCTTCCCTCCCCATCCATGTGGGACTGTGGGGCCCCTCTTTCCTTGCTGTTAGTACCCACTGCTTGCTGGACCATGGCCGGCAGTGCTTCCCCAGGGCTCCTGCGCCCTGTAATGCCTGGTGTCCCCCATAGCTGGACCTTTTTATGAGACCATGGCCCTGTGTGACCTGTGGCATTTTCAGGCTGTGCAACTACTCCTGAGATGCCCTGATACCCTCTCTGGTGCCTATGCGAGTATGAGATCCGGCCTTTGCTACTTTGGCTATAAGGCCAGAGCTCGTGAGTGCCAGCTTCATGTGGAGGCACTGGGACTCCATCCCTTTCCCAATGGGCGCATTCCTGAGATGCGGTGCTTGCATGTGGGGTGGTCCGTGGCAGAGACTGTGTCAGCCCTCTCAGTGTGCAGCCTGGCCACCTACATGACCTGTCTGGCAGAGGGGGGCCCTGCCCTGGCTGTTTCCTTCTTTGGCTGCATCCACGAGGCCCGTGGGTACCAGCGGTCGTATGGGGCGGCGTATCACCGGCTGTTGGAGATTGGGCACCTTCCATGGCCCCCTGCTGCTGACTATGACTTGTCGGAGCCCACCGGGGTGGAGCTGGTGGAGCTGGCTGGTGTAGGGTCCTGTGCTGATGTTCAGGTAGGGCTCGCCATGCAGGATCCATTCGAGGCCTACTACCTCGTCGCCCACCACATGTCTGTGCTGGGCTACCATCGGGGCATGCTTCAGTGGCCCCACTACATGCATCTGGTGGGCCACCCCGCCCTGGGCCCTTTTGTGACCCCCTGCAGCTGGCTGTGAGGCCCCCTGTGTCTTTGGAGCCCTGGATGCCGGCGCCATCATGTGCTTCTGCCTCCCCCCTGCCGCCTTGGGTCACTTTCCTCTTGTTCCATGCTGTACTGGGCTCTCTGCTGTTCCGGCTGGTTCCATGGGTTCCGTTGCCCTTGCCTGTGTCTCTGTGCCCCCTCCCCGGGCACCCCGTGGCCTTCGCTGCCTGTGGTGTTACCCTCCATGGCCAGCCCCTCCTGTGGCTGTGTCCTGCTCTCCGAGCCAGCCACCAGCTCTCCAGGTGGTGTTGTCATCCCTTGTCTGGCCACCTGCTCACCTGTGCCCATGTCCCAGACACACACACCCGGGTGCCTCTATGACTGTGTGGGTCTGGAGCCCCCCATACTGTGCCCCCCGGTGATCTCTGGTGGGGTGGTGGTGGTGTTCACCTGTGCATTGCATTGGTTCCGGCTCGCCTCCATCCCCAACTGTGCCTTTGCACCGGCGCGGGGGATCCCTGCCTGCTTCCTGGACCTGCCTCGGACCGCTCTGGTGCCATTGCCTACTTGTTTGCCATCCCCCTGTGACATTGCTCTGTCCCTGTGGGGACCCCCATGCCCTGGGCTGCCTGTGTTGCTGTTGGGTGGCCCTTGCCGACCGTACCGTTGGTGGGGTTCTTGGTGCCATTCCCCATGTCCTGCTCTGTGCCCGGGCTGGTCCCCTCCACTTCCTTGGCCCGGGGCTCCCCCCCCTTTGTCCGTTGTGCTGAGTGTGTTGGCCATCCTGGTGTGCTCCCCCCCTTCCTTCCTTTCTCATTCAGGTGTGTTTGCGCCCGGGCGTGTGTTTGTGTTGTGTGTTCCGCTTTGTTCTCGGTTTTCCATTGCCTGTTCTGTGCGCCACCTCAGCCGCTCTTCTCTCTCCTCCCCGTCCCTTCCCATTTCCCTTGTGTGGACGTTTCCTTTAGGCACTTTTGGCTTCCTTTGCCCTAGGTCTGCCATGTCTGCCTCCCTCCCCGGTGTCTTCTGGGTGTTCTGACCACGGCCCGGAATCGGCGTAACATCTGTTGCACTGCCCCGGGCTGTGGTCCGTCCGTCATTTTCCCTGCCGTGTTCCCGCTCCCGTCACATCTGTTTGGGGCTGTCCTGGACCATTGGGGGGGGGGGACAGGGGGGAGGGTTAGCCAGCTCGCCACAGTTGGGAATCCACTGTGGTGACCTGGGAGCATGTCTGAAATTACCCAGACAGAAAATAAAACTGAATAATAGTTTCTAGTATTTACTGAATCCAGTTTAAATATTATTTTTTGCTTGACTCTATATATTAGGCATTCATTCACAGATCCCAGCCTTTGTTTCCTGATGGGGGTCCATCCTTCCTCAAGTTACTAGTAGTGTTTGACAGACAGGCAGAAAGTAAAGCTGAATAATAATGCCTAGTATTTACCGAAGCCAGTTTAAATATTATTTTCTGCTTGGATCTATATTAGGCAAGACATTAATAGAACCTGCTGGCCTGGGGAAACTTTCACTTTGCTTTCACCATTCATTATTATCCTTCCTTATTGTTGTCTTAACTAGTGTTTAACAGACATACAGAAGGTTACGCTAACACTACCAAACATTTTGGAAGCAACCCTCAAGGGGGAGTGGGGTGTGCGCTAGTAGGGCCCTTTGGACTGTGTTTGACTGAGGGGGCTTGAGGGTGGAAGACAAGGGTGTGAGACATTCCCTCCCCCAGATTTCCCTCCCCTATTGTCTCATTTTTTTTTGGCTCTCTTATTTGGCAGTTTTTATTCTGGTCTTTTGAGGCAGCACCATCGTATCACAGCACTGTCTAATCCTTCCTGCTGGGGAATCTTTCAGTTTAGTTTCCTCATTCAGTATTAGTCATCTGATAGTCTCTCAGGCTCTACGCAATGTCTGATCACAGTGGCACTGCTGATAAGGATGTGGATGGCTGGGGGACTGCAATTGGAACACGGTTGAAGTGTACGCAAAGTGGTGGTTGTGTAAAACAAATGAAATTTGTTGATGATTACACATCCACCTCACTTATGCCCTGGTATTTGGTCAGTAAACTGAAAATTTCTCCAGCACCACAATCCTCAAACTGTGCAGCTCATGACACTGCCAACTCCCTCCACCTGCATCGTTGCCTCACCTACTACCAGCCTGTCTGCTGCCAGAGGGATGGCTCTACCATCATTGTCCAATTTGTAGCACAAAGCTGACCAGTTACTACAAAAACGCTTTATTACACAGCACAGTACAAATTCAGAGTTGTCATTCATAGAAAACTGCTCATTTGCCAATGAAAAGCTCTTTATTTAAAAACATTTATTTTCAGGTCATATACCATTCATTATGTATTATTTATCATTTAATGTATAAAGTGTGTTCTGTACATTATCTGCAGTAAATTTCTATGAAAGACGAAAGGACAAAAACCACAAACGTTGGAGATACAAAAATGCCCCAAAAGACAAAACTTACACACACACCCCCACGCACATCCCTAGATTCTTCAAAATAATGGTGTGGCAAGGGGAAGAGTGTCAGAGAGCAAGGGGGGGAGAGGTAAAGCAATAGGAGCATAGGGAGAGGGAGCAAGATGTATGTATGTATATGTATGTTTGTGGTGTGGGGAGGGGCCTCCGCTACAACAGAGAAGTGGAAGGGGGGCATAGTTCAGAAAAGTTTGAGAACCACTGCTCTAACACAGCAGGGAAACACACACACACACTGACTCTCCCCAGTAGACTGGAGAGAAAGTACCTCTTACTCTGCCTTGCGGTTCCTAGTGTGACCTCGCCCAGTGCCTACGTGTGGCAGACTAGTCTGATGGCGTGGATGGTGCCCCAGATCATACGGACAGGAGATGTGTGGCTGGTGGTTGCCACGCTTGGCTTACACCACACAGTGCATTCCGAGTCCAGATTATTCAGCAGTGCATTGCTCCATGAATGGCCCTGAGCAGGTGCTCTGTGGCTCACGGAAGTGCACATCCTCCCGGCACCACTTTCAGATGGGCCGTCTGATGAGTGGCTCCTGGGTGACCATGCATGGTTCCATCTTGCTTAAAAACACCCTGAAGAAAGCTTAATTCCTCACTGCTCTTGAGTGGGCCTCCAGCACTTTGAGGACAGAGAATGTTACCTATTTTGTCCTCCTGCTGAAAACAGCCTGTTGTTCTCTGAGAATCTGCTCTTTGCCTGCTGCTCTCCCAGATTCCAGAGAGAAGCTTCAATTCTGCACCCTTTTCTTCCAGCATTCATGAGGACTGCCCAGGACCGTAATGAGTAAACCCCTTTGGGGACCTAAGCTTGTTAAACTTCATTTTGTGCATTCTTCATTAGTCAGTGCAGCCATGTAACTGGCCATCTCATCGGGGGTAGCCCAGATTCCATCAGTGACTCTCTGGTAGTAGTGAAAAATGCAACCTCCATTACTGTTGTGTTGCTGTTTGATATTATTGTAGGTATGGGGAGATAGAGATAAAAAGGAGATGGAGCAGTCTTTAAACTAAAAATTGGGGGAAAGCCTACAGGTGCTGAGCAGCACGTGGGTCGGGCTGAGACAGCTGCAACAGATGTCATTATTTCAGGGGAATTAGAGTATCCCAATTTAGGAAACAGGACAAGTCCTCAGAGAGCTCAGGTGGAAATCAGTTTGCGACAGTCAAACTCTATTGATCCCCAAATAACTAAAACAGTTACTTACCATAAACAGATTAAAAATAAAAAGGATACATTTAAATGTCTATACAGGGCTGGTGCAAGGAATTTTGCTGCCCTAGGCTAACCCCTGTGTGTGCAGCCCTCGCTCAACCAGTGCACACAGCGTGAACCTCACATGCAACCCACGCACATGTTACGCACAGCCCCTGGAGGCACACACCTAGCACGCTTCTCGGGCACTGAGGACTGGTAGCCTCACTCTCCCCTGCCTCCCAGCCCCTGATCCAGCTGCAGAGCTTACCAGTGGTGGCAGTAGCAGCTGGATCGGGGATGGGAGAAGCACCCACTTCAACTTACAGGAGAAGCGGTAGCAACAGCTGGATCAAGGGCAGGAGAGATGGCAGCAGAAGCTGGATTGGGGGTTGAAGCCACCTAGGGGGCACCTCTCCCACCCCCGAACCAGTGCAGAGCTTATTGGCAAGGCTGCCTAAGGCAGCAAGTTGAAAGGGGCACCTTTCCCATCTCATCCAGTGCAGAGCTTATCACCAGTGGTGGCAGCGGGGCAGCTTGATTGGAGTAGGTGACTTGCCCCTTTCAAGTTGGTGCCCCAGGTGGTCGCCTGAGCTGCCTAATGGTAGCACTGGCCCTGTGTCTATATACAAATGCTAGAAGTCTAAAAAGTAAGCTGGGAGAATTAGAGTATATTGCGTTAAATGAGGATATAGACATGAATAGGAATCTCAGAGACATGGTGGAATGAGGACAACCAATGGCACACGGTATTACCAGGATACAAAATATATTGAAATGACAGAGTAGATCGAGCTGGTGGTGGGGTGGTGCTATATGTAAGAGACAACACTGAGTCAAGCAGGATTAATATTGTAAAGGAAGCAAACGGTACTTTGGGATCTCTGTGGATAGAAATTCCATGTATAACAGGGAAGTATGTACCGGTTGGCCTATACTATTGTCCTCCTGTCCAGGACAGTGAGACTGACTGTGAAATGCTAAGGGAGATTAGACAGGCTACTAAAGTCGGAAACACAGTAATAATGGGCGATTCCAATTACCCTCATATTGACTGGGTGAATGTCTCCTCGGGGCAGAATGCAGAGATAAAATTTCTAGACCTCATAAATGACTGCTTTCTAGAGCAGCTCGTCCTGGAACCAACAAGAAAGGAGCCACTCTGGATCTAGTCCTAAGTGGAGTGCAGGATTTAATGCAAGGGGTAACAGTGCTGGAGCCGCTGGGCAATAGTGATCATAATATAATCAAATTTGACATACTCACAGGAGGGAAAATGCCAAATAAAACCACTGCAGTAACATATAACTTTATTATATGTTACTGCAGTAACATATAATAAATGTTACTGCAGTCATTTATGTTACTGCAGTTACTGCATAAATGTTACTGCAGTTACTGCAGTCAGTTCCCCTTACATAGTACAAGGGGAACTATGTAAAAATTAGGAAGCTAGTTAGAGGGAAACTTAAAGGAGCAGTTGCAAGAATGAAATGTCTACAGGCAGGGTGGAGACTATTTAAAAACACCATCTTGAAAGCTCAGATTAAATGTATTTCACAAATTAAAAAAGGTAGGAAGAGGACCAAATGTCTGCCTGTGTGGTTAAATGGTGAGAGGAAGGAGGCTATTGGAGCAAAAAAATAAATAAATGGAAAGAGAGTCCCAATGAGGTAAATAGGGAAGAGCATAAGCGTTGCCAAAGTAGATGTAACAAGTTAATAAGGCAGGCCAAAAAGGAATTTGAGCAGCAACTTGCTTAAGATGCTAAAACTAATAATAAAACCTTTTTCACATACATCAGAAGCAGGAAGCCTGCTAAAGAGTCAGTTGGGTCATTAGATGACCAGGGGGTGAATGGGGTGCTTAGGGAGGAAAAGTATATTGCTGAGAAGCTGAATGAGTTCTTTGCTTCAGTCTTCACTGCAGAGGATGTTGGGGAGATACCCACACTTGAACCTTACTTTGTAGGTGATGAATTCAAAGAGCTGTCACAAATCAACGTGATTCTGCAGGAGGTACTAGAGGTTCTAGTACTCAGCTGTACCTCTCATTTTCAACTGACCCAGATCCTGCTGTCTCATTACTTTCCCAATGTTTGGAGGCCGTGGCGGATTGGATGTGGCAGAGCAGACTGAAGCTTAATCCCAATAAGGCGGAGGTGATGGTGGTGGGAAGGGCGAGGGAGGTACTGCCTCCCCTTGTAGGGGGGGTCCGTCCTCCGGTAGCCCAGCAAGTTCGGAGTCTGAGGGTTGTGTTGGACTCAGGTCTCTGTCTGGATCGGCAGGTGGAAATGGTGGCTAAGGCTGCCTTCCGCCAGCTGTATCTGGTACGGAGGCTGCGCCCATACATCTCCAGGCCCGACCTGGCCACTCTCATTCATGCCTTCATCGCCTCGAGGCTTAGACTACTGCAATGCGCTTTACGTGGGGCTTCCCTTGTTTCTGGTTCGGAGACTGCAGCTGGCGCAGAATGCAGCAGCCCATCTCCTTACAGGGACGGGGCGGCAGGAGCACATAACACCTGTGCTCCGTACTCTGCACTGGCTGCCTATAGCGTACCGAGCCAGATTCAAGGTGTTAGTGTTGATCTATAAAGCCCTGCACGGTCTGGGCCCCTCATACCTTGGGGCCCGCCTCGCCCTCCGTGCCTCAGAGCGATCCCTTCAGTCCACCGGGGGTGCCTTTCCGGAGGTCCCCCATGTAAAATGGGAGGCCACAATGGAGACGGTGTTCTCGGTGGCTGGGCTGCGGCTTTGGAACACCCTCCCTAAGGAAGCCCACCTGATCCCAGGTTTGTTGGCATTTCATCAAGCCTGTAAGACCTGGCTGTTTGCCCAGGCCTTCGGAGGGGAGGGTGGGGGTAGCTGGGGGGTATTTTAAAGACATTTTTATGATATTTTAAATTTGATGGAGTTATGTATTTTTAAATGGATTTTTAGGGTATTTTATTTGTGTGTTTTATTCTGTAAGCCACCCCGAGATGCCATAGGCATGAGGGGGCAGCTAATAAATATTTATAATAAATAAATAATAAATAAATAAATAATTTGACAAACTAAATACTAACAAATCACTAGGACCAGATGGTATTCACCCCAGAGTTCTGAAGGAATTCAAATATGAAACTGCAGACCTACTGTTAGTAATTTGTAACCTATCACTAAAATTTGCCACTGTATCTGAGGAGTGGAGGGTGGCAAATGTAACCCCGTCCCCGATATTTAAAAAGGGATCCAGAGTTGATCCTGGAAACTACAGACCAGTAAGTTTGATGTCTGTGCTGGGCAAAATGGTGAATACTATAATTAAGAACAGAATCGCTGGACATGTTGATAAACATGGCTTAATGGGGACGAGTCAACATGGATTTATCAAAGGTAAGTCATGCCTCACTAATCTGCTGGAATTATTTGAAGGTGTAAATAAGCATGTGGATAAGGGAGACCCAGTAGATATAGTGTACCTGGATTTCCAGAAACCATTTGATAAGGTCCCTCATGAGAGACTCTTGAGAAAATTAAAAAATAATGGGATGGGAGGTAGTGTCTTACTAGTTCAGTTTAATTTATTGTACTTAGCACAACGCCATCATAAAAACATATTACAAGTAACTTACAATATGTAAAAATAAAATCAAAATAAGGATAGAGACATATAATTGACTGTATCCAGAACTAAAATAAATAATACTACTACAGATCTACGTCTGGAGTGGCAGGTGGAGGCAGTCGCTAAGGCTGCTTTCCACCAGCTATATCTAGTACGTAGACTGCGTCCGTTTGTCTCCGGCCCGGACCTGGCCTCCCTCATCCATGCCTTCGTCACCTCGAGGCTCGACTACTGCAACGCGCTCTATGTGGGGCTTCCCTTGTTCTTGGTCCGGAGGCTGCAGCTAGTGCAGAATGCAGCGGCTCATCTTCTTACGGGGACGGGCCGCCGGGAGCGTATTACACCGGTGCTCCGAGCTCTGCACTGGCTGCCGATAGCGTGCCGAGCCAAGTTCAAGGTGTTGGTGATGACTTATAAAGCCCTACATGGTCTCGGCCCCTCATACCTTAGGGACCGCCTCGCCCTCCGCGTCCCGGAGCGGCTCCTGCGGTCTGCCAGGGGTGCCTTCCTGGAGGTCCCCCGTGTTAAGCAGGGGGCCACGATGGAGAGGACATTCTCGGTAGTGGGACCGCGGCTGTGGAACTCCCTTCCGGAGGAAGCTCGTCTGGCCCCTAGCCTGTTAACATTTCGGCGAAACTGTAAGACCTGGCTGTTCGCCCAGGCCTTTGGGAGGAAGGGTGAGTAGGGTGGGGTTTTTTTTAGTTCCCCCACCTATTTTTGGTTTTAGATTGTTTTTTCTAGCCCTGTTTAATACTGTTTTATAATATTTATGACTGTTTTTAATTGATTTTATTATATTTAAATGTTGGAAGCCACCCCGAGCTGCATAGCAGGAGGGGCAGGGTAAAAGTTTATAAAATAAATAAATAAATAAAATCTACAAAGTAATTATAAAAATATGTCCCAGATATCTACAATATGGGACCACTTTCATTACATAGTCTTCCCCTGATATTTCATTACGCAGCATAACCATAATTCGTACTAATCTACTGATGTTGTTAAATCCAAGTCTGCATCAATTGGTTTAAAATCCAGAAATCTCTCTCTCATGGCAAATGCAGCCTTAAGAAATCCAGGCACGGCCCTAGCCACCTTTATGTTTGAGTCCTCAAGAAGTATTCACACTAGCGCATGATTTGTATTTGATGAAAATCGAGTCAGATGGGAAATCAAATAGTGTGCACGAGGTTTATCATACAGTTTACATTCCAGTCAGATGTGTTCTACAGTTTCTGGCGCCCACGCATCAAAAGGACATCGTTGTTGGGTATATGCCATTTTTAGTATCCTACCATCCAATATCTTTGAAGGCAAAGAGTTCAAACGGGCACAAAAAAATAAATATCTCAACCTGAAAATCTGGAGTTCCATTAAATATGAGGCCATCTGATCTGGAGGTGGGATAAGTGACAGATAATCCCTTAAGAATGGGGTTTCCCTAATACGTGCCACTGCATTTCGTCTTTCTAAGTCCCATAATCGGTGGAATAACTCTGCTCTCACCTGGAACCTACCCTTTGCCAGAAGACTTTCCTTAGAATAACCCACCCTGGCCAGGTAGGTTGTCATTTTTTTGGCCCATGAACTAACAAAAGAATCCTTCCATATACGTCCTATCAGGGAGTTTGGGAGATAATAGATCTTAAGTCATAAATCTATTGCTTCTTTCCTTGCCATCATCTCCCAGCTGAATTGGCCAGTCTCCAATCTGAGTGCCTCTGTGGGTATACCACGAGGGATTCTTAACAAAAGGGAGAAGAATTTGTTTTGAGGCAGATTAAAGCCTCTGGGAGGTGGATCGCTCTGAGGCACGGAGAAAATTAAAAAGTCATGGGATAGGAGATAGTGTCTTACTATGGATCGGTAACTGGTTACTGTCAGGAGCAGGGAGTGAACAACAGGGAATGGATTGCCCATTGTGACTGTTGTTTCTTCTCCCATGCGATCAAGATTGGCCACTGTCGGAGGACAGGATGCTGGGCTTGATGGACCATTGGTCTGACTCAAGAACATAAGTAGTGTCATATTAGGTACTGCCAGTGTTGGTTATGGGTAAAAAATTGTGAATGATATTTACTTTCCCCTTTTCCTTTTCTAAATTGGTATAATTATAAATAGGATGCTTCTGTCTGATGTCTGTGTTATGATTTAATTACTAGAGATAATTAAGTTTTCTCCAGATAAGGGCCTTGGAAGTCTAATCTAATATCACAAGAGTTGTGAACTGTGTGTACATGAATCAAGAGGAACACAGAGTCCGAGAGACTTAAGGAACATGGAAAGAACAAGCTGAAAGATGCTAGCAGGATTAAAGGAGAAGTGAATTTTGTTTTGTATTCTCTCATAGAAGAGTTCTTTAATCCAAAATAAATAATTTGTCATTTTATATCCACATCATCTGCAACCTAGTTAATTCAGATCAATTTGGTCCACCATTTTAACCAGAGTCAGGTTACAAAATGGTTTGTACCAAGATTGAAAAAAACTACAGAGAGAGAAAAGGCTGAGGTAAAGACAAAGGAATGTTTAATTACCAAGAACAGTTTTGCAGTTCAGTTTTGAATGAGCCCATGTGAATACTGGAATATACAGCAGTTTCATCAATATGGTGATGTTTAGGAAATGTAGATCACTTATTCTATGCTAATGACTTGTAATATAACAAGATAGTAATCTTATAATAACAGTTTGGAGGATTTCAATCTGCTCACCAAGGAAAAGAATGAAGTAGAATTAAACGGGGATTTAAATAGCTGCTTTTATATCCAGAAGGCTTTTAATTCACTCGCTTGAACATCCATGCAAAATTTTAACAGAAATTTTTCATCACCATTGCATAGCTCTGTTAAATCCATAACAGTACTTCTAATCTCAAATATTCAGAAACAATGGGTCATATGGGTGTGGAGCCGATTCAGATAGTTCACCCCCGGAGGATGATGGAATCGGAATGGTTCCGGAATGCCCTGGGGGGAAATACCCTTTGACCTTGACGACCGTCTCATCGATGACCTTGTTGTGCTGTGGAATACCTTGCTGACAGGGGCCATTGATCAGACGGCTCCTAGGCATCCGCTGCCCAGGTGGCTGCTCCGCAGTCCTCCTTTGTTTTCCAAGGAGCTGCGGTTGCTGAAGCCAAATGGGTGGCGGTTGGAGCAACGGTGATGCCTATGCCTATGAGCCTATGCCGTGGCTATGCGGGCAGCAAAGAGGGAGTTCTTTGCTGCCCTCATAGTGTCCACAAAATCCCGTCCAGCAGAGCTGTTCTGGGTAGTGCGGGGGCTGGTCAATCCGGCCTCCCTTAGCCTTGAAGTGGAGTCATCTCCTGCCCGCTGTGACATGTTTGTGGATTATTTTGTGGACAAAATCACTCGTATTCACCATGATTTCGATGCAGCATTTATTACACTAGGGGAACCAGGGGTTATGAAAGCCCCGTCATGTCCGGTTTTCTGGGATCAGTTTCAGTCAGTGACACCCGCCGATGCAGTGGATGTTCTTGGGACAGTAAGGGCCGCTTCTTCTGAATTAGACCCTTTCCCATCCTGGCTGGTTAAGATCTGCTGGGAGACAATGGGGCTGTTGCTGGCTGGGGTGGTCAACGCCTCCCTGTGGGAGAGCAGAGTGCCAGGCTGTCTCAAGGAGGCAGTGGTGCGGCCTCTGCTCAAGAAACCATCGCTTGATGCTGGCTCCCCTGCCAGCTATCGGCCTGTCTCTAACCTTCCCTTTTTAGGGAAGGTTATTGAACGGGTAATGGCTCAGCAGCTGCAGGGGCATCTTGATCGCATCGGTTTTCTTGATCCCTCTCAGTCTGGCTTTCATCCGTGTTATGTCACTAAAACTGTGCTTGTGGCTTTTGTAGATGACCTGTGCCGAGATATGGATTGGGGTTGTTTGACCCTGCTGATCCTGTTAGATCTGTTGACTGCGTTTGATAGCGTTGATCATGAGATGTTGGTGATGCCCCTGCAGGACTGTGCAGGAGTGGTGGGGGACTGTTCGTGAATGGTTCCACTTGTTCCTGACCGGAAGAACGCAGCAGGTGGTTCTTGGGGACTGTTTTTCATCATACTGAGACCTTTCGTGTGGAGTTCCGCAGGGTTCTGTTCTGTCCCCTCTCCTGTTCAACGTGTATATGCAGCCGCTCGGCTCGGTGATTAGGGGGTTCGGTGTACGGTGTCATCAATATGCTGATGACACCCAACTGTACCTCTCTTTTTCAACAGACCCAGGCCCAGCAGTCTCGGTGCTTACTCGGTGCCCGGCAGCTGTAAGGGATTGGATGAGGGCTAATAGACTGCAGCTGAATCCTGGCAAGACAGAGGTGATGTTAGTGGGTAAGGCAATGGAATTGGTGAACCCCCATTATTGATGTCCCCCATTGACCTCCCAGGTACGGAGTCTAGGGGTGCTCCTCGATGCGCAGCTCCACCTGGATCTCCAGCTGGAGGCTGTGGTGAGGAGTGCTTTCCACCAGTTGCATCTGGTGTGACGGCTTCAGCTGTTTGTTTCAGACTCTGACCTGGTCACAGTCATCCATCCTTTCATCACCTCTCGATTAGACTACCGTAATGCACTCTACATGGGGCTACCCATGGTGACAGCTCAGAAATTGCAACTGGTGCAGAATGTGGTGGCTTGTCTCCTAGTGGGACAGGGCTGCCGGGAGCATATTACACCAGTGTTCCACTCTCTGAACTGGCTGCTGGTGGTTTTCTGGGCCTGATTCAAGGTGTTGGTTTTAACCTATAAAGCCCTAAACGGCCTGGGCCCTGCCTATCTGTGAGACCGCCTCACTCCCCATGTCCTGGATTGGCCCCTGCGGTCATCTGGGGATGCCCTTCTCGAGGTCCCCCGAGTTTCTCGGGTGGCCACACAGAAGAGGGCGTTCTTGGTGGCCACGTCGCACCAATGGAAGTCCCTTCCAGTGGGGGCCCGGCTGGCCCCGGACCTCTCCTCTTTTCAGAAAAGTTGTAAGACCTGGCTGTTCCACCACGCATTTGGCAGGGGAGAGAGGTGATGGGTGGGTGGGGTAGGGGGTGGGGGATTGTTTTTCTATTTTCTCCTTTTTAATGTTTTTTAATTGTTTTATTGTTGTAAGCCGTCCCGAGCTGCCTGTGGCAGAAGGGACAGGGTATACGTTTTTAAAATAAATAAATAAATAAATATGCCTGCATATATGAACATAAGAAATTGCATATTGGGTCAGATTCATGGTCCATCTAGTTTAGCAAGCATTTGTCTCCAGCAGTGGCCAACTTTGTTTAATTTAGAGAAGTGCACAACAGGTCAGAATGGAAGGATCAATTTCCTGCTGTTGAGTCCCAGCCCCTGACCAACTTGACTAATAGTAATGGCCATTTATGAACCTATCTTCTAATAATGTATCCATCCTTTTAAAAAAATTCAGTTATGTTATTGGCCTTGACAATGGGTGTTTTTAGGCTGATGCAGAGCCTGGCCATCCGTGGAGCTGCTTAGGGGGTGCACCCCCACGTCCACCCGCTCCCAGTCCTGCCTGGGTCTGCAACAGATGGAGCTTCAGTTTCTCTGGGCTGTGATCCGCCAATGTCCCCACTCCCCTGCACCATAGTTGCGGGCACTTGTCCAACACTCTTGCCTGGTGCCTGACTCCATGGTGCTGAACGTGCCAAGGGATGGCCAAGCATAGAGCTGCAGCTTGGGTCTGCCCAACAGATGGGCAGCAGCTTCATGTTTGGCTGTTGCCTTGGATTTGGCAGGCCCTCTCCGTTGAGCATGCTCTGGGATAGTCCAGAGCACTGCTGGTGCGGCTGCCCTGGAGCAGCCATCGCCTGCTCTGTTTGTACATCTGGTGTGTACCCTTTGCACGGACCAGCCAATCCAGGGGTGAAGCAGACTGGCATAGGCAGAAGTGGAGCTGCTGTCCATCTGTTTACACCCAATGTCCTCTGCATTCCACAGGTTGTCCGTTGAGTAAAAAAACAAAACAACTTTGTATTATTTATCTTAATCTGTTGCCAGTTAATTTCATAGGGTATCCCCTGGTTCTAGTAGTATGAGAAGAGGTAAATAACAGTTATCTTTTTGTTAGTTTTGCACCATGCATGTTTTGGTAAATTTCCACATAATTTCCCCCTAGGTGTTTCAAATCACCAGTTCATGGTTTAAGAAACAAAATATAATCCAAGATAAAATTGCCACTCTGAATACAACTGACAGTAAGTTACTAGAAGAGCTAAAGAGAATATAAGTAGAAAAATGCTTCTACTGCTTCAAGAATTTCCAGATATTGTGTGTTACTGTAAATGTCAAATAATTGTCAAAAAAATCTTCCAGATGAAAATTTGTCCCAGCCCGCTATTCTGGTAGTGCAAGCACTGATGTTTCTCCAGGGCAGGAAGTAACAGCACTCTCCTCTTCAATCTGTAAGCCAGTCTTGGGCTTGCATTGTGGGATTGGGAAGAGTTCCCAAGTTCCGGCTGAACAGCTGATCACCAAACTTGGGCAAGGCAAGGAACACTCTTACATTAAAGTGTAAAGGTATGCTGCCTATTGGAGTCATCTCTACAGCATTCACTGTGTGAATCAAAATGCACATGTATTAGCCAGTGCAGTGTAAGGGCTAAGTGTGCAGTACTTGGGTCCGGAGGTAGGGGCAGGACCCAAGTTCTAATCTTGCCTTATCCAGAAACTCACTGGGTGACCTTGGGCCAGTCAAAACATTCTCTCAGCCTAACCGAACAGGATTGTTGCGAGGATTAAAAGTTGTGTTAAATTGTTATGTGTAAAGTGCTCCGAGTTCTATTGCAGGGGGTTGCTATACAAAAATAAAGATTATTATTATTGTTAGTTACATGTAATTTCAATGAGACCCCTTTCAGCTTGCTTAATTTGGACCAGAAGGCATCCTCATGTTCAGAGTTAACTGAACTTTCCTGTTGCTGGTTCAGTCTGACTCTAATTGCTTACATCAAAGAAATGTCAAAGGTTTGCATCAATTTATTCCCAACATCAGTACTGCAATGTGGTCCTAGCTGCTTTCAATTTAGGTACGGTGTGTGAGTCACACATGTAGATGTGATCAAGTCAGAATTAATTAACATCCTCTGTCACACAGAGCATGACATAAATCGAAGCAGAGTTAAAAAGGGGGTGGGGCTCTGTTCATTTTCAAGATATTATAAGAAAATGCCACACAATAAGTACTAGGAATGTGGGTTACATTCTAAGTAGCTTGCCATATTTTTATGTATGTATTGGGAAAACACCCACTGAGATTCAAAGCTCACTTAAGAGGATATCCTTTCTCATCAAGAATTAAAAGGAGCATTAGATGAATAATGATGGGATTGAAATTAGCTCTTGTTTCATAAAGGACCATGAACTCTGTGACATTGGAGCTTTCTTTTTCAATAGCTATCCCTTAGATATGCAGTCTATTAAAAATGTTAATGTGGTCTGTATTTGCTTGGACTAAATTTTGCCATCCTTCGTTGAAAGTTTACTCCTGTGACTAATTTGGAAGCAATGAGCAAGCTCTTACTTCATGTTAAGGTGACAGAACCTGACCCTTAATCACAGAGATGAATTCTTATGCAATTTCAGAGATGATACATCCGTTTTCAGTGATGTCAGCACTACAGATAGAAGAACTTTGTGGCCAGATAGACTCCATGGCCATTCACTCATAGTCCTTTTTGTTAAAATGAAAAAACAAAGGCTCTGGTCCTCAAAGCATTGCCCACTGAAGTCAATGGGGCTTGTGCCAACACAGCACATTAAGGAATGGAGCCAACTGTACTGAACTGAGCTGCCAACCTGTTTCTCATGGGCACTGGGTGATAGCTGGTGGGTTGTAATGATAGTCTTCTCAACACCAACCTTTCAAAAATCATAAGTGAGAACCACAAAGTCGCAATGTTTTTAGAAAAATCATAAGATTAGGATTTTAACTATCTTTTTGGCTTCCAGTTTTAGAACCTTTTGAACCTGTTTCTCCACAACAGTGGGGGTCTAAGGCTGCTTTTAAATGAGACAAGAAACGCGGCTGATCCTTTGATCAGCCGCGTTTCTTTGCGCTCGTTTAAATTGAAAACGCACATTTAAGCCGGCTCTTCCCCGCGTCAGACCGGGCAGGCGATCCTGCCCCGTCCAACGCAGATCGTCGCTGTGCCGGCTTCACGGCACACTTCGGGATATTTTGATGAGTGCGCATGCGCAGAAGGGCGCGCATGCGCACTGAGTCTCTACGCCGGGTCTGATGCTCTTCTGAGCATCAGACCCGGCGTAGAGAGAAAGGCGGGTGCCCGATCCCGCCTCTGAACAAGCGCTTTGAGTCTCTACGCCGGGTCTGATGCTCTTCTGAGCATCAGACCCGGCGTAGAGAGAAAGGCGGGTGCCCGATCCCACCTCTGAATGATCCCGCTTGTTAGCGGGATCGTCTAAAAGCACCCAGAGACTTGCTCCTTTTTAATGAAATTAGAAGGGCTCAGCCAATTACGTTCTCTAGGAGCATGATGTATAAGAAAAACACCAATTAGCAAGAGACTCATGATAAAAGCATGAGAGTCAACAGCACTGGATTTGTTAACTGCAAAACACTTATTACAAGCAGCCATTTGCTACCTGCTGCTTCATTTGATTATGTTTTTGCCCCTGATTTATATGCCTTGGGAGATCTAACAATATCCTGAATAAGAGGCTGCCCCAAATATAGGAGAGAAGACTATGACTCCAATCCTAAGTATGCTTGCTCATAGGCAAGTCCTATTGACCCCAATGAGACTTACTCATGAGGAAGTATGTTTAGAATTTGGGTCTTAGTCACAATTATAGCACTGGAAAGAACGGTTTCCAGAGTTCTGTCCCATTTAAACATCTATCCTGATTAGCTCTGTCCAAATTAAATGGAGATGACTATTTGAGAAAACTGGAGTAGATCCTGGGGTGGGGAGTATTGGGTTTTAGCTTGTGTATTATGTTATTTTTATGATGATTGATGATAGCCACCCTGAGCAATCGGGGATAGGGTGGGATAGAAATGTAAAGTAAATAAATAAATAATAGTAGTGAAACAAATAGTTTTGCTTTTGTGGCTATTATTTGGATAGTTCTCCAAATATCCACATCTGAAATGGATATTCAGTCAGTTTATTTGTATGGTTACTTGGGAGTGGCGATCTGTTTGTTTTATAGTTCAGTTCAGTTTTGTATTATTATTATTATTATTATTATTATTATTAATAATAATAATAATAATAATAATAATTAGCAAGCATTTATATAGCACAAGCAATGTACCTGGTGCTTTACAAAATAATGGAATAGACACGGTCTCTGCCCTGGGTCTTACAAACTGGGATATTGGGAGGGTGGGGGGAGGAGAGACAAAGGAAGGGGAAAAGAGGGAGGGACAAGGGGTGTAACATTTACGAAGATGCGAGGTCTCAGGTGCACGTGCTTGGCTTGGTTACATTGAGAATGATGACTGGCTGGTCCATGTCATGAGGATATGAGTACACCGATCTCAGGTAACAGATTATGCTGGATGGTAGGTATCAGCAGGAGTTAGGTGAGGGGAGCGAGGAGTCGGGGAGGGCAGAGGGAAGAGGTGGGTCTTGAGGAAGGATTTGAAAGTACGAAGGGAGAGGACACAGTGGATGTGGGCAGGGAGGGAGTTCCAGGTGTGAGAGACAGCTAGGGAGAAGGGACGAAGGTGGTTAGGGGAGCAGGGGAGGCGTGGGGGGGGCGAGAGAGGGGACAGAGGAGGAACGGAGTTCACGGACTGGAGTATGGAGGGAAATTAGTGCAGAGAGGTAGGGGGGAGCAAGGCTGTGAAGAGCTTTATAGGTGAAGACTAGGAGCTTGTGCAGGATTTGTTCAGGAAGGGGGAGCCAGTGAAGAGAAGAGAGGAGGGGCTGCATGTGGTCGAAGCGACAGGCGAGGTGGATAACCCTGGCAGCAGAATTTTGGATGGAGATAAGGGGAGAAAGGGGAGAGTGGGGGAGGCCAGTGAGAAGGAAGTTACAGTAATCAAGGCGAGAGGTTTTTAGGGCATGAACAAGGGTTTTGGCAGAGGAGACAGAGAGAGAAGGGCGAATCTTAGCAATGTTATGGAGGGAGACGCAACAGGATTTGGCAACAGAGTCGATGTTAGGGATGAGCGAACAGAACGCGGTTCATCTGTTCAGACGTTCGGTTGTTCAGTTTGAAACCCAAGTTCGGGTTCGGTGGTTCCGTTTGGCGGAGTTCGGTTCAGCCGAACTTGGCTGAACACTCAAAAATAGCGCTATCGATACCGATACCAAATTCGAAGATTTTTTTTTCGGTATCGATATCATTTGACCCTGAAACCACCCCTGGTCTCCACCCCTGGTGCCAGGAAGTCTGCTCCTCAGCTGCCTCCCCCTTCCAGTCACGTTTTTCCCACCCAAAGTCACGTTTTTCCCACCCCTGAACTCAACCAAACTTTTCTGAACTGTTCAGAAGTTCGAACGTTCAGTTCGGACATCCAAACAGACCAAGTTCGGTCTGAACTCTGAACATCCGAACTGCGTTCGCCCATCCCTAGTTGATGTAGGGTTTAAAAGAAAGGGGTGAGTCAAAGATGAAGCTTACGCAATGGCTTGGGGGAAGGGAAGAATGGTGATTATTGCAATGTGTAATAAACCAAGTAACTGAATGAACTGAACAAAACAAACTAAAATATTAAGTGTGGATATCTGAGTCGAGGAAGACAAATATGTGCAATGTCAGATGTGGTTCGAAGTGGCTGAATTCGATGGATAACCTATTTGCTTTGAATATTTATTTCACATCTAATCAGACAAATATCTAGGTGCGGTCGTTCTTCAGAGAACCAGGTTTCTTCCATGTGCACAAGAATATTTGTGTACGAACAAGAGGATCCCTCCAGCTACAGTGATTCCGTACAGGGTGCGGTTACCTGCCCTCCATCAAATTGGGTTTTTTTGGTGGGGAGCAGGAAACCTTAACATGCACTCACACACTGATGGCAGGGATTGTCCCAGTCTTCCAGCAGTATCGCTAGTCTCTTCTCATATGGATTAGTAACTTTTTAAGTGAGTAACTGTTTAGCCTCCAAATCGGTACAAGGTATGCTCCTGGCATTTTAGAGTATACACTGTGTTCACAGCAATCACCATCTTTCTTCTATCATCTCCAATGTAGGTCAGCATCTTGGATGACATTTTCCAGGAAAACCTTCAACACCTCATGGGTCTCCTCACAGTTCAGACAAGAAATGCATTTTACTCTCCCATGGCAAGCAAGACGGTGGATAGCAGAGGTGTTGCTGGCAGCCTGGGAGGGTTGTACTGACTGCAGCCTTGAGGAAGGTTACTGTCATGATAGTCATAGGCGTACATGCATGTTTCTTAGCACTGGTGAACACCTGTTATTGGAGTTCACACTTGCTAGCCACCCTCTTGCTACAGGGGAGGGTAATGTGGCAAGATGTTAAGACAAGAGGTGTGGATTCCTGCTTCCACTGCTGTTTCCCTGGGGTTCTGCTTATATTCTGCTCTAGTTTATTCCATAGGTCTTTTTCTTTTTTGGCTATGTGTTATTCCTCTGTTGAGTGTGAATGATTTCTGGTAGCTCTGGCAAGCTCTGGCCAAGAGATTGGAGCTGTGCTGGATCTAGCTTACAATTAGATTTGACATGCTCAGCAATTATGGTGGGAGTTTGCCTCCAGGGGAGATGGAACAGAAGAAATAGAGCTGGAATGAGTAACCGCTACTATCTGGTATCTGGCCAGATATCATGGTATCCAGGATCCGGTCAGATACCAAATGGGATCCATTTTGGTATCCGTTGATTATCCACATTACCATTTACCACATTACCATTTAATTGCCTTTTGACTTTATTTTTTTTTCTTCCTCTTTCTATCTAGACTGGTTTGGTAATTTGGTAAACACTAATGTGGTAATTCAGTAATTAGTAAATGGTGGTAATCAGTATTCCAGCTGGCTGTTAACCTCCATAATTAACAGATAGTTACTGAATAACCACCTAGCTATCCAGAATACCAGATATTTATTTATTTATTTATTTGTTGTTTAAATTTATACCTCACCCTTCCCCTAAAAGCTCAGGGTCTCTTACAACATATACATAAAAGCATTAAAAAATCCACCCTAACCTCCCCACTCCCCCACCGCCCCAACTCTACCCAACTCTGTCCCTGCCTGCCAAACAAACTTGCACCACTTCAGGAAGATGAGCAGGCTCAGGCTTAAATGAATCTCCAAGGGAAGGGAGTTCCATAATTATGGAGCAGCCACTGAGAATGCCTCTTTGCGGGTCCTTGTTGTAGAAACTTGGTGGGCAGATGGTACCTGCAAGAGGGTGCTCCCAGCTGACCTTAGAGGCCACAGCAGGGCAATGAGGGATAAGGTGGTCCTTCAGATATTTGGGGCCCAAGCTGTTTAGGGCTTTACAGGTCAAAACCAGCACCTTGGTCTAGTCTGTAGCACTGGTGTAATGTGCTCCTGGCAACCCACTTCTGAGAGAAGACAGGTCACCACGTTCTGCACCAACCGCAGCTTCCAAACAGTCCTCAAGGGTAGCCCCACATAGAGTGCATTGCAGTGTCAGTGGCCAGATCTGAATCTGATTTTTTTTAAAAAAAATAAAATGGGGGGGGGTCATAGATGGAGTTGACTGCAGATAATTTTTGCTGCCTAAAAAGGAGGGTAGCTGACATGCCTTAGGGAGGCAGTGTCTGTGATTTGGTCCGTATTTGTAGGGCAGAGTTATGGCTTGTACTGCAGCCAGTCTGCCTTGCTGCAAGAAGGTTCTAAGGATGGCCATTGGATGACTGGAAAGGAAAGAAGCTTGATGGGATATTGTTTAAAGCTAAACAAACATGAGCGGGAAGGGGGACAATACAAGCACTTGATGTTTGTTTCTCATTTTTTAAAATGCCTCCATTTGTAGGACTAAAGTTACATTTCCTATTCTTGATGTACTTCTCCATACAGAAACGGAAATGCCATGACAATATCAAAATATGCCTTACTTCAAGGTGGCTTCATGTGGAATTAAATAAGAAAATGAAAAATTAGACCCAAATAAATAGGAAGATTTGGAACTCAAAATTCAACGCTAGATGGTTGTGCTTTTTTAACATATCCTACATATCTCTCTGCCATTTCACTTCTTCTCTGGGCTATCACTGAGAATACAGTGCAATGTACTTCAGCCTTATAAAGTAAAAATAAAAGGAAGGAGGAGATAGTGTGCTATACACAGCTGCATCATTTACCTAGTGTGCAGTGTTTATCCTAGGATATGTCTAATGAGGACCAACTTTTGACTTGATGGACAGTTATTGCAGGTATCTTGCAGTAATATGATTGTAGTTATTTAAACCCATAGAGTACATCTGTGGTTGGGATCTGAGACCATGGTATTAATATACGTGACAGTGGAGTGTCACCATCACAAACCGATCTGGACCAGGAAGCCACTTGCTTCCTGGTCAGGACTGGGCAGAACAAATGTTCATGTGGCTGGACCCAGCATATGACCAGTTGGTCCCACCCCCGCACAGTGCCACCATGACTACCTGTCATGGGGGGCCACTCCAGACCAGGCCGGGAACAGCGGGCTACCACACATGATAGCCCTCTGTAGCCTGGTTGGGCAGACCGTTCCCTGGGTATGTTGGTGGCTAGCCCAGGCTGTGACCTTGGAGGTCTAATGAGGACCAACGTTTGGCGCTGTTTACTTGGTAAGATCATTACTGGAGGTATCTTGCAGTAATGTGAAGCTTAGGGTGTAGTTATTTGAACCCACACAGGAGGTCTCCGGGGTCACGCCCAAGGAAACTGCAGGTCAAACATCAGGATGACCCTTAACAAACGTGACGGTGGCCCATAGGCCAAAGTGGGTCAAGGTGGGCCACAGTGGGCCACCAACACATTTGCTAATACTCCATGTTTTAAACTAGCCTGGATTAGTCTTAGAGGGCATTCAGATGTGTGTTTAAATCGTACAGCTGCTTTGGCGACATCGTGCGATTTAAAGAACCCCGCACTTCCGGGTTGGTGTGAATGCGGTGAGCGCGCACATTTGCACCTAGCTCAAATATTTGGAGCACGGTTTGAAAAGCTGCTCGGAACAACTTTTCAAACCATGCTCCAAACATTCAGGCTAGGTGGAAATGTGCGCGCTCACCGCATTCACACCAACCCGGAAGTGCGGGGTTCTTTAAATCGCACGATGCCGCCGAAGCAGCTGTGCGATTTAAACACACGTCTGAATGAACCCTTAGACAAAACATGAAATTACATTCTTTCCTTCCCCTGCAGGTTTTGGGAAGGAATAGATGAAGAGCCCCAGTCTCTTTTGAGTGGGGATAATCCTCTTGGAGGGTTTGTTTTAAAGATTTAGAATTCTGCAATTGGGAAATTTAAACTGAAATGTGTACTCAGAGAAGTGGAGATTGTTAGATAGAATCCTAGAACATCAACCCTGGAAAATCCCAGGAGGCCTCTAGTCTGCTTCTCTACACGGAAGCAGGATGAATAAAACATAAGTCATTTTTATTATTATTATTTATTTATTATTAGCATTAGCATTTATATAGTGCCATCAATGTACCTGGAGCTTTACAAAAAACAAGATAGACACGGTCCCTGCCCAACAGCTTACAATCTAAAGACAGGGGCAGGGGAGACAGGGAAGAGAGAACTGAGGGAGAGACAGGGGATGCAACATTCATGGGAATGCGACAACTCAGGTACACGTTCTTGGCTTGGTTACAGTAAATTGGGAGTATACAGATAACAGGTGGGGGATAATCCTGGGTGGGGATGATTAGCAGGAGCTAGGAAGGGCGGAGCGGGAGAGGTGGGTTTTGAGGAGGGACTTGAAGGTGTGGAGGGTGGGGGCAAGGCGGACAAGGGCAGGGAGAGAGTTCCAGGCATGCGGGGCAGCAAGGGAGAAGGGGCAAAGGCAGTTGGGGGAGCAGGGGAGGCGTGGGAGGGTGAAGGAGGGGATAGAAAAGGAGCGGAGTGCTTGAACAGGGGTTCGGAGGGAGATCAGGGCAGAGAGTTAGAGGGGAGTGTGAAGGGCTTTGTAAGTGAAGACAAGGAGCTTGTACAGAATATGCTCAGGAAGGGGGAGCCAGTGGAGAGAGGAGAGGAGAGGCTGCACATGGTCAAAGCGATGGGCTAGGTGGATTATCCTGGCAGCAGAGTTTTGAACAGAGATGAAGGAAGAAAGGTGAGAGCGGGGAAGGCCAGCAAGAAGGAGTTTACAATAGTCGAGGCGTGAGATGACTAGGGCATGAATGAGAGTTTTGGCAGAGGAGACCAACAGAAAAGGGCGGATCTTAGCAATGTTGTGGAGGGAGAAATGGCAGGATTTGGCAACGGAGTCAATGTAGGGTTTGAAAGTAAGGTGCGAGTCGTAGATGAAGCCCAAGCTACGGGCATGGGGAACAGTGAGGCTGGAGACCCTGTCAATGGCAATTGACAGGGAAGAGGAAGTGGAAGGATTGGGAGGGAAGATAAAGAGTTCAGTTTTCACCATGCTCAGTTTAAGTTGATGTTGAGACATCCAGGCAGAGATATCAGAGAGACAGTTGGTGAGACAAACTTGAACAGAGGGGGAGAGGGAAGGAGTGGAGAGATAGAGTTGAGTGTCATCAGCGTATAGGTGGCATTGGAAATGGTGGGAGGCAATGAGTTTGCCTAGAGATAGGGTTTAGATAGAGAAGAGGAGACAGCCAAGGACAGAGACTTGGGGAACCCTGACTGAGAGGGGTGGGGAGGAGGAGTTAGGAAGAGATACATTGAAGGAGCGGTCAGAAAGGTAGGAGGAGAACCAGTTGAGGACAGAGTCCCAGAATCCAAGGAAGTTGGCGATTCAAGCAGGAATGAGTGGTCAACAGTGTCGAAGGCAGCAGAGAGATCAAGGAGGACAAGAATAGAGTAAAGGCGGTTGGATTTAGCCACAAGAAGATCGTTGGTGATCTTAGCAAGAGCAGTTTCACTGGAGTGAAGGGTGTGGAAGCCAGATTGGAGGGGGTCAAGGGAGGAGTTGTCGGAGAGGAGGTCGAGGCAACGGGAGTAGACAACACATTCAAGGAGCTTGGAAACAAAAGGAAGGAGCGAGACAGGATGGTCATTGGAGGGTTCAGATGGATCCAGAGTGGAATTTTGGGGGATGGGGGAGACAGTGGCATGTTTAAAGGCAGAGGGGAAGGAGCCGGTAGAGAGGGAGAAGTTGATGATGTGCAGGAGGGGAGGGGCAACGGTAGAAACAATGGCGGTCAGGAGGTGGGAAAGAATGCGGTTCAGGGGGAAAATGGAGGGGTTGGAGGAGGAGAGTGGGGAGGAGATTTCCTCAAGGGAGGCAGGAGGGAAGGAGGACAAGAGAGAGAGAGGTGGGAGGAGGAGGGAGAGGGGGGAGTAGAAGGGGGAGAGGACTTTGAAGCGATTTCCAGGTGGATCTTGTCGATAGAAGTGAAAAAGAGAGCAAGATCCTGAGTGGAGAGAGAAGAGGGAGGAGGAGGAGGACAGGGGGGTTGAGAAGGGAGTCAAAGGTAGAAAAGAGGCGGAGAAGGACTCAATGTGGGAGGCATAGTACTACTGTCTAGCGAGGGAGATAGCAGAATTGAGCGATGAGAGGCAGAATTTGAAGTGGAGGAAGTCAGCGTGGTAGTGGGATTTCTGCTAGAGGCGTTCAGCAGCCCGGGTGCAGGAGCGGAGATGGTGAATGGTGGTGGTGAGCCAAGGGCGAGGGTTACAGGAATGAGCTGGGTGGGAGGAGAGGGGGGCAAGGGAGTCGAGGGTGGAGGCGAGATAGGAGTTGAAGGTGGAGATGGCAGAATCGGGGGAAGAGGAGGAGAAGACTGAGGGAGAAGAGGAGAGAGGGAGGAGGCAAAGTCCTGGGGCACAATGGCCTGCAGACCACGGAAGGGACGGGGAGATGG
>QEPC01001643.1:5300245-5324645 GCA_003113815.1 Sphenodon punctatus | reverse complement strand
GGGGGGGGGGGGTAAGATGACAGCAACACAGATGTGGAGAGGGGAGTAGAGGCATACAGAGTGAGCCTCAAAGGAGGGGAAGGAGAGAGAGGGGGGAGGGGTCGAAACTGGCAGGAAGAGGTGAGGAGGAGGCCAACGTCACCACTCCGGCCTTCGGAGCGGGGCTGATGGGAGAAAGAGAGACCTCTGAAGGAGAGGGTGGTAGGGGTGACAGAATCAGTGGGGGAGATCCAGGTTTCAGTAAGGGCGAGAAGGTGAAGGGAGCGAGAGAAGAAAAGATCATGGATAGAGGGGGCTTTATTAGCAGAGGAGTGACAGTTCAAGAGGGAGCAGGAGACTAGGAGTTGATCACAGGGGAGACAGGAAATGGGGATAAGATTAGGGGAAGGGGGGCGATGGGATTGGCGGGAGATGGGCAATGGGGCAGAGGGGCAGGGGGAAAGAGGTGGTGGGGGAGGAGGAGGAGGTGTGGGGACAGTGGAGAGGGATGATAGGCTTAATGGGAGGCAGGAGGAGAGGGGAAAGAAGTAGAGGCTCAGTGGGAGGCAGGAGCAGAAGGGAGAGAAGTAGAGGGAGGAGCATCCCTGACACCTCTTTATCCAGCCTTTTAAAAAATGTTTACAGTAATGGGGACTTCACAATCTCCTTAGGCCACTCGTCCCATTGTCCATCCACTCTTGTTGTCAGAATGTTTTCCCTAATACTTGCCTTAATACTTTCCTTCCTACAGCCAAACCTACTGACTCTGGTCTTATCCTTAGTGGCTACGAAGTACAATTAGTTATCAACCTTCTTACTGCAGAACTTTATATATTTGAAACCTACAGTCTAGTCCTCACCCTTAGATTCGCTTTCAGATTAAACATACCCAGTTCCCTGAGCCTTGCCTAACCATAGCTCTTGCTGTTTAAACTTAATTAATCATCTTCATTGTTTCCTCAGAGCCAGTGTGGTGCAGTGGATGGATAAGGTGCTGGCTTGAGACCTGGGGAGCCAGGTCACTCACTTCATGGCCTTGGGCAAGTCTCAGTCTTCGTTCCCCATCTGTAAATGTCTGCCTGTGTTCCTCTCACCCATGTCCATCTTAGATTGTAAGCCCACTGGGCAAGGACCTGTATCCAAAAATCTGTGACTGTCAGTGCTGCGTATGCCTAGTTGCGCTATAGCAATGATTACTTAGTAGTTTCCTCTGAATCCTTTCCAAGTTGCATGCTTTTTAAACTTGAAATCGGGTGCCCACACCTGAATATGTTTGAAGCCTGGCCAGTGCTGGGTGGAGCTGTTATATCCAGTGTCTTACATACTATGCTTCTGCTTGCATTTCCTGGAATAGTATTTGTACTTTGCATAGCAGCATCACTTTTTGACTCTTACTCATATTTCTTCATATTTATCCCCTTCTCATATCTTGTGGAAAATTCCAGACTAGTGGGTTTTTTCACCATCTACTATGAAACACTGAGGAAAAAAATAGTGACAGGTAGAAAAAAACAAGGGACACTCGACCTCCCAGCTCCAAGACCTCAAAGAATTCAGCTCTTGGAATCCAGCTGCTTCTTTTTACTTTGGTACCTTCTGAACAGGCATAGGAAATAAGTGTAAGAAGAAGGACAGGAGGAAGAAGGATTCTGCCAGAAGAGACTATAAGCCGTTCCAAACCCTTGATCATTTTTGGTGCCCTTCTCTGTACCTTTTCCTGTTCTACTATATCTATTTTTGAGATGGGGCGACCAGAACTGCACACAATACTCAAGCTGCGGTATCACTATAGATTTATATACAGGGGTTATGATATTTTCTGTTTTATTTTTTATCCCTTTCTGAATAATTCCTAAACATTCTGTTTTGCCTTTTTGACTGCTGCTGCACACTGAGCTGAAGATTTCAATTAATTGCCCACAGTGACTCCCAAGATCCTTTTCCTGATCTTGATTCCTACCCTCAGTGACCAGAGAGAACAACTAGGCACCATTTTGCTTATAGCAGCTTTTTGCATGTATGAAAACTGTAATAATGTCCCCACACCCAAACCTTTTTCTAAGGGTAAGTATGCCCAGTTGCTTCAATCTCTTCCCATAGGACTTTCCCTCCATCCCCTTAATCATCCTTGTTGCTCTTCTCTGAACTGACTCCAGCTTCTTAAAGTGAGGTGTCCCAAACTGATGTATATTTCTGTGTTAAAATGATACATGATTATACCCGGATTGGCATTCCATCCCCATGATCTGGTTTCATGTCAGGCACAACTGCACCTCTTATTATATTATAGGCTGCAACCAGTTCTATTATTGTGGGAATGTGGAATGCCCTATTCATGTGTGTAAGCCCATCTGCTATAGTACTAGCTCTCGAACAAGTATTGTGTTGGGTCTGCTGGACCTTAAAACTGCTGGAAAGACAGTCTTAAGCAATGCTTCCATGAGGATGCCTTCAGCAGTTAGTGTTGCAGTGTTTTATACCGAGTGGCAGGGAGTTGGAACACTTGCATTGGAAAAGATGTTTTGTAACCAATAGCCATAACCCAGAGCCATGAATTAGCTCATATGGATGTGTACAGACAGTACTGTAATAAGTCACCACAGGAACTGGCCCTTATTCGGGCAGCACCTGGTCACAGGTCGCATTTGTTTTGGGTTTTCAGTTCAGTTGGTGGTGGTTTGGTCATTTCAATATTTTGGTTACGTCATTTTCAGCAATTGCACATGTGCAGTAGTAGCATATTGGTAATATTGCAGCAGTAATATTGCCAAAATACTAAAATGACCAAAATAAAATGACCAAACAAAAAAAACTCTAAACAAAATAACCAATATCCAGAACGTAATAATAAACTTTATTTTTATATAGTGCCCCCCTGCCATGGCACTCGGAGCGCTTCACAAAGAACTAATTAACAACTCTTTAATCCTCACATCAACCCTGTGAGGTAGGCTAGGCTGAGAGAATAATGTGACTGGCTCAAAGTCACCCAGTGAGTTTCTAGCTAAGGCGAGATGGGGTAAGTACTGCACACTTGCCTTTACACCACACTGACTCTCTATATGTAAATGAGTATGGGTTATTACCCAAACCACCAATTTTGGTTTAGGTAGGATATAGTCAGTGGGTTTACTGGGTTTTTGATCTCATCCTGGGCCCACTTGCAGTTTGTCAATGGGAGTTATTACTTCAAGTGGAAGTGATGAAACCATGGTGATGCATGTCAAGAATTTAATCACTGACAGTTTTGTTGTCCCCTATAGCTGGTTGATGAAGGGGTGACCCATACTTTTTCAGAGTTGGTGCCTAACCTACATTTATATTAAGACCCATTTTACAGTAGCCTTAAAATGGGTATAACCATAATTTATTCCCACTTTAAAGCTTCTTGGCAGTGTCCAAGTGATGCAAAATGACATAAATGAGAATAAGCCCCTTGATGTTTGCTCTGTTTTACCAAGAGGCTAGAGGAAATGTTGTGTGAATAGCAAAAATTATTATTATTATTATTATTAACAAACATTTATATAGTGCCAGCAGTGTACCTGGCACTTTACAAAGTAATAAAATAGACACGGTCCCTGCCCCTAGGGCTTACAATCTGAGAGACAGGAGCTGGGGGAGAGACTTAGGAAGGGGAACAGAGGGAGAGACAAGGGGTCTAACATTCATGAAGATGCGAGGTCTCAAGTGCACGTACTTGGCTTGGTTACGATGAGAATGACAGCAGGCAGGTCCATGTTGCAAGGATAAGGGTAAACCGATCGTAGGTATAGGAATAGTGGCTCAGCAGGATAAAGAGTCAGACAGAGCAGAGCGAAAGAGGTGAGTTTTAAGGAGAGATTTGAAGGTATGAAGGGAGGGGGCAAGGCGGATGTGGACAGGGAGGGAGTTCCAGGCATGGGGGGCAGCAAGTGAGAAGGGACGAAGGCGCTTAGGGGAGCAGGGAAGGCGTGGAAGGGTGAGAGAAGGGACAGAGGAGGAGCGAAGTGCACGGGCTGGAGTATGGAGGGCGATAAGTGCAGAGAGGTAGGGGGGAGCAAGGTTGTGAAGAGCTTTATAGGTGAAGACTAGGAGCTTGTGCAGGATTCGTTCAGGAAGGGGAAGCCAGTGAAGCGAAGAGAGGAGGGGCTGCACATGGTCGAAGCGACTGGCGAGGTAGATGACCCTGGCAGCAGAGTTTTGGACAGAGATGAGGGGAGAAAGGTGAGACCGGGGAAGGCCAGTGAGAAGGAGGTTACAGTAATCGAGGCGAGAGATGACCAGAGCATGAACAAGAGTTTTGGCAGACGAGACAGAGAGAAAAGGGCGAATCTTAGCAATGTTATGGAGGGAGAAGCGACAGGATTTAGCAACAGAGTCAATGTAGGGTTTAAAAGAAAGGGCTGAGTCAAAGATGAAGCCTAGGCTAAGGGCTTGGGGGACAGACAGGATGGTGACTCCATCAATAGTTATTGACAGTGAGGAAGGAGAGGAAGGATGAGGGGGGAAGAGCCTTCCCTCAAGGCTCAGGGTGGTTTAACAACATATTAAAACGAATAAGATACATAAAAGCATATAAACCGCACGCCCCCAAACCCAAACATCCTACTACGAATGCAGGCGAACAGAAATAATGGCTCTCTGAAAATCCAGGAGTAAATAACCTGCTTTCCCCCCTTTTAATTAGCTTTCCTACTGCTGGAAGGCCTAAGTCATGTTTTCTGTCCAAACCCTCTCACCAGTAATTAGAGGGTGGAAATATTCTGACAAAAGTGAACATTTTTTCAATGTCCTCAAACAGAAGTAGGTAACAGGTAATTAGGGCTGGCACATCTAATTGCCACTCTAATTATGTAAAACCTTTAAGCCCAAACTAGCAAGAAATAATCCCTGTCATTTACTAGAAGTAGAGTTCTTATCAATCAATTTTCTAGTGTAACACTCATTCATTTATGTAAAGGTCATTCGCTACATATCACACACTACCAGCTGTTACCAACAGGTAGCCTGAGTGTCAAAATCCATCCAGCATTGAGGGAACCCTGCCAGGTTTCTTTGAATCCCTGTGTCAGTGTGAGACAGGCTTTTGAATAAGACTATTATTAACAATAAGCTAATATCACGTACAACAGGTAGCTGTTTCTCACATAACAAGTTCCTATACTTGTTACATTGCTCACATAAACAGTTCATAAAGCCTTCTTGTTCTACACCAGTTTGTTGGGGATTTCCCTATATCATAAGTTGGAAAATCTATTTTGAGCTGAGCATCCCCAGGGTCTGATACCTGAGGACTCCTGATTCCCCGAGCTTCCCTAATCATAGAATCTCTCTGGTGTCTCTCCCGTCTGCATTGCCCCAAGATCACCCCTCCACCTTCTCTCTCTTCCTCTGAGCAGCTACAACTGGAGCTCTATTCTTCAGAATATTAGATGGTGTCAGAGCTGAACATATGATTGCATCCTTCAAGGGGTCAGAGATAAAGCTGGAGTCTCTAACACTCCTGTTCCAATAGTAATAGGTTCCAGGCTCTTGGACTGAGTATGTGGTTGCATCCCCTGCTGGAGCTGGAGCCATATCGCGCATTGACCCACTTACTGCTTCTTGCTGTCCACCTTTGAAATTGTGAAAAAACAATTATGGAACTCCTTTCTCTTAGACATTTGTCTAAGCCCAAGCCTGCTCCTCTTCCAGATCAAAGACCTTTTCATTTGGATAGATATTTGGTAGGCAGAGATAGGATAGGGTTGGGTGGTGAGGGTTTGGGGGCGTGCGGTTTATATGCTTTTATGTATCTTATTCGTTTTAATATGTTGTTAAACCACCCTGAGCCTTGAGGGAAGGCTCTGTACTGAATATATGCAAAATGGCACCATCATCATACACTGCACTGCGATTTTCGACGTATGCAGTAGGGGTGGGAATTCCGGATCTTCCGGTATCCGATACTGCCAGTATTTGGTGTACCGGCAGTATCGGATTAAACCCGGTAATCTGGGGTAATTTACCGGATTCCCCGTACCGGATTTTTTACATTGCCGCCATTCAAATGAATGACCGCAATGTAAAAAAACACACACACACACACACACACCACTTTCCCTCCCCAGTCCAGGCTGCGCGGGTGGAAGGGGGGACACGCCCACCCACCCACCCTGCCCAGCCTGGATTTTTTTTAAAAAAAATTCCCCCCGAAGTCCCTGCTAGTGTGGTCTCCGGGCCGCCGCCGGCGACCCAGAGCCCGCACCAGCAGGTAGGTAGGACTAGGTATAGGTACTAGTACTGTACTAGGGTGATCCCTGGGGTGGGGGGTGGTTTAACACACACCCCATCCCAGGGATCATCCTACCTCCCCACCCAGGGATCGCCTACCTTGCGCTCTGGGCGGCGGCAGTTCGGAGGCTTCAGCGCTGGCTGTGGCTGCCGACTTCAGCGCTACTAGGCCTTCCGGGGAAACCCGGAAGTTCACCCGGAGGCCTACCTCCCCTGGGTGGGGAGGTAGGGTGATCCCTGGGGTGGGGTGGGGTGTTAAACCACCCCCACCCCAGGGATCACCCTAGCACCTGCTGGTGCGGGTTCCGGGTCGCCGTTGGACTTAAAAAAAATTAAAAATTTAATCCAGGCTGGGCAGGGTGGGTGGGGGGTGCCCCCCTTCCACCCGCACAGTCTGGGAGGGGGAGGGGGGAGGTTTTGGGGGGTTTTTTCTTTGATTTCAATGGGGACAGTTCCCCATTGAAATCAATGGAACAAATCCGGTACCGGTAAACTGGTACAAATCCAGTAATCTGGTTTTTTTTAATTCAGTAATTGGTAAAACCAGTAACCGGTAATTGCCCTGATGTCCCACCCCTAGTATGCAGTACAACGGCCACCATTTGTACATGTGCAATATGAGGCTAAACTATTCTGATCATTCTGGTGAAATGCAGATTGGTTTTGCCCAATTTGTGTTTTGCCCTGTCGATCTACACGTCCAGATTAGAGTTGAAACGAGCATCCACCAAAATAAGTATACTCAATACATTTCTAGTACCCACTCCCAAATCGACCTGACAACATTGGGTAATCTGATTTAGGTACCCGATGTCACAGGATGTCAACTTCCAGTCCCAGAATGCAGATTTCCAGTCTTGATTTTTCAGTTTTCTGACCTGATATACAGATTGGTAATCAGAAAATCAAAAAATTGGTAATGGAAATTACCAACTTTCAGCAATCGGGTACCCCATACTGAAGTAACCCATGCTGTACCTGAAAATGCGGATATTACTCAGGTACTAAATTTGGTGCCCGTTTCTGGAATCCATGCCAAAATTACAATTCAGCCCTAAGTACAAGAAAAGCAAAACAATTTTCAGGGTGTGGGGGAACCTCCCGAGTACATGCAAAGGGACTGATTATTGTGCTTCCTGCAGATTTATTTTGACCCTTCTTGATGCACTAAATGTTTGTCATCATAGACCTTGCCTCTTGTATTGGTTTGTAGGGAGAAAATGTGCAGTCCAAGCTGATAGTCCGACGTGGCCCATGGTAAGCAGCATCACAAGAAGATAAAATTAACTTTTGATAACAAATCTTTAAAACAAATCTTTAAAAATGTGTATGACTAGAAGGCAAAAAACTGCACCACTTTCTCACCAGCAGGAGGATTTTTTCTTTTCAGAAAATACAAAATGGCTGGAGAAAAGAAGCTCCCTTTTTTCAAAACAGTTAAAAAACAAATTGATTCAGGGCCAGTTTGGGGGGGGGGGGGAGGATCTTTTCTCTTCTGGAGCTTAGTCTGGCTGGGAAACGTTGGCACTGCACTATCCTAGTACTGCTCCTGTTGTCCAGTGTTTCCACAGGGTGTTTTCCCAAAATCAGCTCTTCTGGGCTGGCAAGCCATTGACACACTTTTAACCCTGTTCTTACTATCCGGGTGGTTAATTGGTGGATTTGTCCTAGTCCCCTTGTCAAACCTAATGGCAGAGTTTACCTATAAGACAATAGTTCCCAAACTTTTTTGGCTGACAGACCACTGTCCATCCTCTTAATTTCTCTTGGACCACCACACAGGCTGACAATGGCTGCACAAGGCATATAGCCGTGGCCCCACTGGTACTGCTGCCATTTTTAAGGAAGAGTGAGCAGGTGATTACTGTAATGAACCTGTTGCAGAGAGGCAGGATCCTTAACACGCCAAAGGATTTTCCTGAGTACCTTATTTTTAAAGAATACTAACTGCCTAATTTCTCTCTGGGTATCATTTAACATTCACTGCCTTACAATATTATTAGTAAAATCATTATTGAGGAGCTGTCGGATGTTTTATTTTCCTTGTTACCAGTTCCAATGACAGCAACCTCTGTAGGGTGAAAAAGGATTTGTTAATTACCTCACCGTAAAGATCATTGAAAGAAAGCTTTTTGAAAAACAGTATTTCTTTTTTTTAATTTGTGATGATTATACGGCTTGAACAAATTCCATCCATTTTATAAGCATCTGATAAAGCAGGTTCTTGTCTGCAAAAGGTTTTGTCTTCCCCACCCCCACCAACTTGCTACCCTGACTCTTCTTCTGTCTGAATTCAGACTAACCCAGCTGACTCACCATCTCTGTACTCAGTCATTGATATGCGATTATATTATGACTTGTAAAGTCCAGGGTGGGAAGGGGCAAAAAGTAGAAGAAATAATGAAGCATGTAGATCTATGAAAAGTCAAAGCAAACCCCTCCCTTCTGCCTAATAGCAAATGATACCCTTGCCATTCTCACTGGGTAATTAAACCAAACAATGAAATGGCAGTCACACAAACTGCCTGCAGAATTTAGTTCCAAATAGGATTAATTGGTAAATATTATAGCATATCAATTAGCTGTGTTCAAACAGGACTTCTGTAAGCACTAACCATGAAAGACGTTTCATAATCTTCTCGATGTTGTCTACATTAGGGTGAAAGGGTTTTTAATGCAAATTTGCTAACCACAATGTAAGCTGTAGGGTTAACCCCAACTAACTAAATCAAATTTAAATCTGACGTGCATTTAAATTTAAATCTAATGTGCGTTTAAATTTAAATTTAAATCTGATGTGCATTTACATTTAAATTTAAATCAGACGTGCGTTTAAATCGCACAGCCGCTGCGGCGGCATCGGGCGAGTTAAAACACCGCGCACTTCCGGGTTGGTGTGAATGCACCGACTGCACACATTTCAGCCTAACGCGAACTGTTAGAGTGCTGTTTTGAAAGCTGCGCCGAGCAGCTTTTAAAACCGCACTCCAACAGTTCGCGTTAGGCTGAATTGGTGCATTCACACCAACCCGGAAGTGCGCAGTGCTTTAAATCGCCTGATGCCGCCGCCGCGACTGTGCAATTTAAACGCACATCTGAATGAGCCGTTTAGTCTGTTTGCACTGGAATCTTAACTTTAGTTCACTGGAGTTAAAAACTTAGCTTCTTCTTTTATATGTAGGCAAGGTGTTAGAATTTGAAACCAGGATTTATTCAGGATCAGGCAGTTCTTGACTGGAGTAGTGCCAGATAATCCTGATATTAACATCCTGAATCATCAATTCTAATACCAGATCTTGGCACATATTTAGATGTGCTGCCAATCTAGTGAATTTAAAAATCCGCTTTTAGCTACCTCACATGTGTGGTGTTTCGATGTGCCTCCCTGCACTGGATGTTGCCCGGCCACCATTAGAAACAGTGGAGCCGGGTAGCTCGTGCCTTCTTTTGAAAACTGGATTTGTCAAATCCCGATATCGAGGTTTGACAAGTCCAGTTTTCAAAAGAATGCATGAGCTGCCCAGCACCACTGTTTCTAATGGTAGCCAGGCGACTTCCGGTGCGGGAAGGCACGTCTAAATGCCACCCGCACGAGGTTGCTAAAAGCAGATTTTTTTAATCTGCTAGCTTGGCAGCACATCTAAACCCTATAGAATCATTGATCTCATTGGGAATAAATACTGGGGGAGTTGCTCTTCAGTGCCAACTGGCAAAACTACATGGGAAAAAATGGTATTTAGATGAAGCACTGAATGATGAGCCGGTAGTGCTTCAAATAATGAAGTGTTTGGGGTTATACGGATGATTAGAAACAACCAAAGGAGTACATGGAGATGCCAACAACTCCTGATTGCCCCTTCCAACTAATTGCCTTCATCCCAATCTAAAAAATTCTTGTGCCAGTGGAGTTGTGTTGATTTCATTTTGTCTCCTCTCTAAGAGCAAGTACTTTAAGGATTTCATTGCAGCTTTAATCTTCTCATTTCCTGCTCCTTGTCTTTTTTTACTCTTAATATTTGTCCTTTTTTTCCTCTTTCATTTTTTGGAACAGGAAAAGGAGGAAAAGCTTCTCTTATACCAGCAACTACTTTGCTGGGACAATTGCTCGAGCTGATCTGTGAATTTGTGCTCATTTTAAGCACCAGCCTGTGAAACTTGCACCTAGAAGCTAAATCATTCAGCATGCCAGGATTTTGCCTTGGGGAAGAAAGATCTCTGGCATATATTATATACCAAACAACGAAGGCAAAACCTCAAAAGCAAGGGCAGTTTTTTCTTGTCTTTATTTTACAGGGAAGCACAAAGCACCAATTCCCTTATTCCCTTTGCAGTTGTGCTCTTTACACTTGTTCAGTGATCTGCCTTTGCAATGCACACTTTGTTCCCAAAAGTAGGGTATGTGCGCAATACTCTCTGCTTCAGGATCTCCCCAGTGAACATCTTCTGGGTATGTGTGTATTTGACCTAGATTTCCCTGTCTTCCAGGGTCTGTACAAAGAGGGATATACTAAGGGCTCTGTTGCTATGCCGAGAGCCAGTGGTATAATTTGGGGCACAGGACTGGGTATTTCGCACTCGAGACAGCAGTTGCTCAAAAGGTATTCTGTCTCAGGGGTGGAGAACTTTCTCCCTCCCATTGGTCACTTTGAAAATTGCTACAAACCAATGCTTGGGCCAGATAGGAGGTGGAGGCAGGGGTTCAAAAGTGGTGTGCTCAGGATGCGGGAAGGAAGAATCCAGATCAATGCCATGGATCCATCCCCTGTCCTTGAGTACACACCCTCATCTCTGCTACTTGACTATGCTTCTTCACTATTTGAAGATAGGTACTGAATCTATGGGCCAGATTCATTCAGTGGAAAAGGCCAACTAAAAATAACCATGAGTTGGATTTGGCTCATGGGCTGGAAGTTCTCTACTCCTGTTCTGTCTAGTGAGTACTGTTATGTGTCCCCAGCATCCTGCCCTGCTCAGACCTCCGTGTTCTGGTGCAAGGGGTTCCAGCCTGACTCCAAAGCCTTCTAGGCTTCAAGAACCTTTATTTGTCCTGGGCATCCCATGAGATGGTTCCTGCATGCATGCAGAGTTCCTGGAGTAAAGGGATACAGTTGCCTAAGACCAGGATCCCTGCACCTTGAGCCAGTGGGGTAGCCTGTTGCATTATGCTGGGGCCAGCATCAGACTCCATGCATTAATCCCTTCCTCTGTGCAACACCTTCTTTCCCGGACAGGCGTCATGTACCCGAATGGAGTGCCTGCCTTCTCTTCAGGGAGAGCAGGTGAAGCTTGAGAGCGAGAGATCATTCGCCCCTTTCCCAACAATGATGTCTGCTTAGGACAGGCAACACGCTTGGTTTAAGAAAGGATGGTTGTGTGAGGAGGGGTCGGGGACACAAAGCACCTCGATTTTAAAACAGTCAGTGTCAGTCACTGGTGGAGATGAGTGTTTTTCCATGGCACCGTGCAGCTGACCCAGGAAAAGGGACCAGTGCAAGGTTGGCCATCACTGACCACTCCCTCCAAGCTGCAACTCCAACACAGCACAGGCTAGGAGCCCAGACAGCTCTAGTTAGCTACTTTAGCTTCAGCTGATACAGGGTATTTGTGCAGCCTTGGCATCTTCCTACTCTGGGCCATCCGCTCTGTCAACCAAAAAATAATAAGAGGGGCTGAGCCCAGTTTAATATATTATAACAACAATGTAAGTGTTTAAAAAAAAAAAAAAATTGAGACTAACATAAAATAATGCCTCAAATTAGATACAATTTGAATATAAACAGTTTCTCATTATAGTGGAAATTTGTAAATAATAAAACACATATCCTGACAAAGAGGTTTATAAAAAAAAATAAAAAAATGCATTTCGGGGGGAAAATTCCCCCTTCCTCAGTGGGAAAATATCTTTTAACAATATTCAAGTATCAGCTGTGTAAAGGATTAAAGAGGGATAAAATATTAACAGAAAATTAATCCAACTTCCCCCCCTGTATATAAATTTTATATTAGTCTAAGTCCCCAGATACCTTAGTCGTAGAATATGTTGCTGAAATAATCAGTATCTTATCTGGGAAAAGAGCACCTTTGTCCGTCCTTTTGTGATATTCCCAAGGGGATACAGTCAAGATGAAACTCCTAGGGGGAAAATAATGGTGATTAAATAAAGCCTTGTTTAAGAAATGCATCCAGATTGACTATCCTAAATACTATATCTGCTGTTTTAGATTTGCCTCTTCTTTATTCCCCTTCAAAGTAAAACAAATTTTTAATTTCTTGCAGGGAAATACCCAAAGCATACCTTTACCTCTGCTGCAAACCTTTTGTAGAAAGCAATCCCAATTAGTATACAGCTAACACCTGAATACAAGACATTATATTACTGCAAACCCTAGATGGCAACCATTTCCCAATCAACTCACTATAACAATCCAAATTGATTCTAGCAATATATTCAAAACTTGTACAATATATTTCTAAAGCTAAAAAAAAAAGCAAATCCATTGACAGTCTTTTACTAGTCAAGAATGAGCTTGCTGTGTCCTAAAATTCTGTTATTATGGTTCATTCAAGCTTTTTTACTTCATCTCCCTCATGGATATGGCTGGTTTCTTCTTCCAACTTTGCTGATGGCCTCAATTAGGATCACCTGCTGCTCCCGGGTTGAAAAAACTTTTGGACTACTAGCTGAAATTGCTGATGCTTTTCAAACATGCTTCTCAATAGACAACATTTTGATAGTTGACAATAATAAAACAGACTCCAAAACAATACCAGATACCAATTATCAACATTAAGTTGAAATATATTTTTCAATGATGTTGAAATTATTATCAATTATCAATCATGTTGATAATTGATATGGAGCCTTTCTTGTTTTACTTTGAAGGGGAATAGAGACGAGGCAAATCTAAAACAGCTGTATAGTATTTAGGATAGCCAATGTGGATGCATTTCTTAAACAAGGCTTTATTTAATCACCATTATATTCTCCTTAGGCGTTTCATCTTGACTGTATCCCCTTGGGAATATCACAAAAGGACGGACAAAGGTGCTCTTTTCCCAGATTAAGATACTGATTATTTCAGCAACATATTCTATGACTAAGGTATCTGGGGACTTAGACTAATATAAAATGTATATATAGGGGGGGAAGTTGTTGGATTCATTTTCTGTTAATAATATTTTATCCCTCTTTAATCCTTTGCACAGCTGATACTTGAATATTGTTAAAGATATTTTCCCACTGAGGAAGGGGGATTTCCCCCCCGAAATGTGTTTGGTTTTTTTTATAGACATCTTTGTCAGGATATGTGTTTTATTATTTGCAAATGTCCATTATAATGAGAAATTGTATATATTCAAATTGTATATAATTTGAGGCCTTATTTTATGTTAGTCTAAAAAAATATATATTTTTTAACACTTACATTGTTGTTATAATATATTAAACTGGGCTCAGCCCCTTTTATTCTCTCTCATTCTTTTTTGGGGGGGCTGGGGGGTTGCATTGTGGACCTTGGTCCTTGAATAAGGGGATTGTTTTTGCCTTGAAGAACCTTGTGTGTTTTGAGTCCATCCACTCTGTCCCCTGAGCATGTCCCAACATGTACATAAATTCTACAGAAAATTGCTATGTATAGTGTCTGGACTATGCTATGCAATAGCCTCTGGTACTGCCATACAGGTAATTACTGTGATACAAGTAAGAAATCAATTCTTCAGAGATCTAAACTCTTTAATTCAGCAGCCAGCATACAAACAAACACCAATTCCCTCGTAGAGTTATAAATCTGGGAAGTTTGTCTCACATGGAGGTAATCAGCAGCATTGACAGCAGAGCACTTCAGCTTTTACGAATCAGCAAACCTCCATGGCCTCATCCACTCAACATGAGCCACTAACAATCCCTTTGGGATTGTCCTTTGGCCACTCCCCAAAGGCTGCTGCCTTCAGAGAGACTGGCCCACTTGTAGACCCAATGAGAGGAGCAGATGAAAGCAATCCTCCAATCAGTTAAGCTTCTGGCTGAGCAACACTGCCCAGAGGCACACACGATTCCCTCTTCCTTATATGCCCAGGCAGCGTGGAACCCAAACTTTGGAAGAGACTCCAATATGCCATTAGGCATAGTCTGTGGAGCCCACATGACTGTTTACCATAAAGAGCTCTTGATACCGCTAGGTGAGCCGTCGGGGCGGTTGGTCAGAACTGACCACAGTTACACAATGAAGAGGACAAGCGTGGTTCCCTACCCTGAACAAATGGAGATATTAGCCAGTCAGGTTGTCTGGCAGGCAGTATGCTGAAGAGGCAGCAAGTAGACTACGCTACTACACTACTTATAAAGGAGTCTATTATTTGCTTTCCTAGTCTCAGCAGCCTGTTGTCATTAACAGGAGCTTAGGAGTGAAGCAGCACCATGATGATGCTGACCAGACAGGCCACATCTCTTTGGAAGTGTGGTTCATAGGCTACATTAATGAAACACCATGCTGTCAAGTGGGAACTCATAGAGTGCAATTCATGCAACATTACCACATGGGTGCTGGGGCCATGGGAACCACTTTCCCCTGTGAACAAACCTATGCAAACAACGAGCAGGTGGTGTTCTTCAGTTGTAGGTTGTTGTTTTTAAAGGGTCTAACATATATAAAAAAAATCAATCTCCATCCTCTTCTAGTTTCACTATAATGGCAGCAGGTGTCACAAACAATTTATGGTTGTACATTGTCTCTTTTCAGGATGTTTTCATTTTGCGTTCCCTGACAGGGAGATGGGCTGAGGGTACATGTCCTTTCCTGAATTTGGGGTACAGGGCCGTTCTCTCCCTAATTTTGGTCCCTGGCAACTCCTATGGCAGTAGCAAAGCTGCTGCCACCAAGGTTGCAAAGGCCAAAATTAGCTTTAGCTTCAGATGATGCAGGGTATTTGTGCAGCCTTGACATCTCCCCACTCTGGGCCGTCCACGATGTCCCTTGAGCATGTCCCGACATGTACATAGATTCTACAGAATTTGTAGAATCTCTGACCCCCTCTGCTCCTCAAAAACATTTGGATTTCTTGTCAGCTGGATAATTTGGAAGAGCAACCACCTTTGGGGGTGGAGGGACAGGGAGAGAAGCTGTCCCCACTGTCCTGTCCTCTAGTTTCCCTCAGGCATCCTGCTTCATTTCTGAGTAGCAATGCTGCTGACTGGATCAGAAGAGCCCATCCCATCTGTATAGGCTCCCCCCTCCACAGAAGGCTTCCCAGTTCCTGATAAATCTAAAGCCTTCCTCCTTGCACCATTGTCTCATCCATGCATTGAGACATTGGAGCTCCGCCTGCCTCTGGGGACCTGCGTGTGGAACAGGCAGCACTTCCAAGAACGCTACCCTGGAGGTTCTGGATTTGAGTCTACTACCTAGAAGCCTAAATTTGGCCTCCAGAACCTATGTCCTACATCTACCTATGTCATTGGTAACAACATGGACCACAACAACAGGTTCCTCCCCAGCACTCTCTAGGATTCTATCTATGTGTCATGTAAGGTTTGCTACCTTTGCATCAGGCAGGCAAGTTACCATGTGGTCCTCATGGCCACCAGCAACCCAGCTATATCTACATTCCTAATAATCGAATCCCCAACTACCACAGCTGTCCTATTCCCACCCTTCTGGGCACACACCCCTGGAGAAATATCCTTGGCGCGAGAGGATAACACATCACCCATAAGGCAGGTCCCAGCTACAGGATTGCTTCCTGCCATTTCACATTTGTGCTCTCCTCCCTGGAGACCTTGCCCATCCAAAGAAGTACAGAGGCTGCCAGAGTGGAGGTGGGACTGTTCTACTAAGTCCCTGAAGGACTCCTCTATATACCTCTCTGTATGCCTCAGCTCCTCCAGCTTGGCCACTCTAGCCACCAGAGACCATACATATTCTCTGAGAGCTAGGAGCTCTTTGCACTGGGTGCACACATACAATCTAACAGGAAGATAATCATACATGTGGCTATCTTTTTTTCTTTATTTCATCAGGTAAATGTTGAGCTTGTAACAACTTTTGAAAACCTGAAGTTGGGAGCTCCTGTGGGAGTAAACATATCTTGTGTTTCCTGCTTTTGCAAGTGCTTAGGGATGTGCGAACAGATTGCGCTTCGGGTTTGGTCCTGTTTGGTTCAGGCATTCGGGTCGGTCATCGAGTTCGGGTTCGGCCGTTCAGTTCGGACGTTCTGAAAAAGGTATCGTGAGATCCCGTGATCGCATAGGAAACCGGAAATTCGAGTGCGTGTGGAGCTGTGTGGTGAGAGTGTGTGTATTTGGCTGACTGGCTGACTGGTCAGTTCGTGTGTTTTGGTTGTTTGTGTTTCGTTTCACTGTGTTGTTTTGGCTGGTTGGTGAGTGTTTGGCATTGGCATTTGGCATTGGTGGAGCAGCAGCAGAGGCCTGGCCAGGGCTTGGTGGTCGGCACCCCTACTTGGCCAGGAATTGCAGGCTGGCATCGGTGGGGCAGTGGTAGAGGCCCGACCCGGGCTTGGTGGCTGGCACCCCTACTTGGACAGGCATTGCAGGCTGGCAGGCCTCCAGATCTGCTCGCTCTATGCTGGGTTCTCCATTTCTAGTCACCATCACAGCAGGTGGTGGCTGACTGGCCATGTGAATCACCACCAGGCAAGGCTACCTGACCAATTTTCAGAAGAGTTGGTTGAGATCTGGTGAGTAGGATGCCAGCCTGCAATGCCCAGCCCCATATGGGTGCCAACCACCACCAAGCCTGGACCGGGCCTATGCCATGGATCCACCGATGCCTGGCAGCCTTCAATGAATATTTATGTAGAAGGGTACCATCCTCAAGGGGAAGTGGTCTTAGTAACAGTGCAGGTAAAAGAAGGTGTGTCACAAAATATTCAGCATGAGGCCACTTCCCTGGATGCTTTGGCACATGGGAACTGGTCATGCACAGTGCTAGGTAATACTGGTTCTGATCATTCAGGATTATGTCCAGTTAAGATGGATCCTTTGCCTGCACCTCCTCTCTCTCCCCCTCAATATTGGGGATGGAGGAATTTGATCTTCCCTCAAACCAATTGGGTTTTGCAACTGCAGATGAAGTGGAGGAATAATGGGCAGCCCCCCTAAGGAAGTCTTTTATCTCTCTAGTTTCTCAGAACATTTCGTGTTGGAAAACCAAATTACTGGATAATGATTTTGGTTGTTTCATTAGATCCTTTGACATTATTTTGCTCCAAGAAATGAGGCATGTGAGGCAATTGGACTTGGACAGGTATGTGTCCTTTGTTGTGGATGTTTCCCATCTGAAATTAAGGGTAGGCCTAGTGGGGGTTTGGGCTATTTAATATCTTAAACAGACACACTGGCAGGCCTCCAGTTCTGCTCTCTCTATGCTGGATTCTCCCGTTCTAGTCACCACCATGGCCAAGCATTGAAGGCTGCCAGGCATCAGTGGAGCAGCAGCAGAGGCCCGACCAGGGCTTGGTGGCTGGCACCCCTACTTGGCCAGGCGTTGTAGGCTACCAGGCATCGGTGCCAGCCTGAATGAGAGTGGGGTGCAAGGGAAGCTTAAACTGGGGGGCCAGGAAGCCAATCAGGCACCTAAACCCCATGTCCATGACCACCGAGAAGGGCTGCCCATCAAGCACAATTATTTCCCCCAACATGCATGTGGCTTTAAGTTGAAAGTCACACCACCCTCCACATCCTGCAGCTGCTGATGGACTTGGCAGCTGCCCCCACCTCAGCTCTTGATGACGTGGATGGACAGCCCTCCCTGCCTAGAACATAGGCCCCAGAACCCTGATGGTGGGTCCTGGGGCTGGAGTGACTTAATGCAGTGGATTGATGGCTCTCTGTGAGCGTAATGATGGCCCCAGAACCCTGATGGTGGATCCTGGGACTAGAGTGGCAGCTCCTTGATGTAGTGGTACAACAACCCTCCCTGCCTAGAACGTAGGCCCCAGAACCCTGATGGTGGGTCCTGGGGCTGGAGTGACTTGATGCAGTGGATTGATGGCTCTCTGTGAGTGTAATGACAGTCCCAGAACCCTGATGGTGGATCCTGGGACTAGAGTGGCAGCTTCTTGATGCAGTGGTACAACAACCCTTCCTGCCTAGAACATAGGCCCCAGAACCCTGATGGTGGGTCCTGGGGCTGAAGTGGCTGTTACTTGATGCCATGGAATGATGACTCTCTCTGAACGGAATGACGGCCCCAGAACCCTGATGGTGGGTCCTGGGGCTGGAGTGGTGGCTACTTGATGCCGTGGAATGACAGCTCCCTGTGAGTGGAATTATGGCCCCAGAACCCTGATGGTGGGTCCTGGGGCTGGAGTGACTGGCTGTTTCTTGATGTCTGGGACGTAGGCCCCGGAACCCTGAGGGTGGGTCCTGGGGATGGAGTGGCAGCTTCTGGATGATGTGGATGAACAGCCCTCCCTGCCTGTAACATAGGCCCCAGAAACCTGATGGTTGGTCCTGGGGCTGGAGTGGCAGTTACTTAATGCAGTGGAACAATGGCTCTCTGTGAGCGTAATGACAGCCCCAGAACCCTGACAGTGGTCCTGGGACTAGAGTGGCATCTTCTGGATGAAGTGGATGGACAGCCTTCCCTGCATGGAATGTAGGCCCCAGAACCCTGAGGGTGGTCCTGGGGCTGGAGTGGCTGCTTCTTGATGCCGTGGAATGACAGCTCCCTGTGAGCATAATTATGGCCCCAGAACCCTGATGGTGGGTCCTGGGGCTGGAGTGGCTGACTGTTTCTTGATGTGGTGGAATGACGGGTCACTGTGAGCTGAATGATGGACCCAGAACCCTGATGGTGGGTCCTGGGGCTGGAGTGGCAGTTTCTGGATGATGTGGATGGACAGCCCTCTCTGCCCGTAACATAGGCCCCAGAACCCTGAGGGCTGGAGGGGGTGCTTCTTGATGCCATGGAATGACAGCTCCCCATGAGCGGAATGATGGCCCCAGAACCCTGTCGGTGGGTCCTGGGGCTGGAGTGGCTGACTGTTTCTTGATGCCTGGAACATAGGCCCTAGAGCCCTGATGGTGTGTCCTGAGACAGGAGTGGCAGCTTCTGGATGACATGGATGGATGGACAGCCCTCCGTGCCTGGAACATAGGCCCCAAAACCCTGAGGGTGGGTCCTGGGGCTGGAGTGGCTTGCTGTTTCTTGATGTGGTAGAATTACGGGTCCCTGTGTGCGAAATGACAGCCCCAGAACCCTGATGGTGGGTCCTGGGGCTGGAATGGCAGCTTTTGGATGACGTGGATGGACAGCCCTCCCTGCCTGTAACATAGGCCCCAGAACCCTGAGGTTGGGTCCTGGGGCTGGAGTGGCTGCTTCTTGATGCCGTGGAATGATAGCTCCGCGTGAGCGGAATGACGGCCCCAGAACCCTGAGGGTGGATCCTGGGACTCGAGTGGAAGCTTCTGGATGATGTGGATGGACAGCCCTCCCTGCTTGTAACATAGGCCCCAGAACCATGAGAGTGGGTCCTGGGGCTGGAGTGGCTGGCTGTTTCTTGATGCCTGGAACATAGGCCCCAGAACCCTGATGGTGCTTCTGGATGAATGGATGGACAGCCCTCCATGCCTGGAACATAGGCCCCAGAACCATGAGGGTGGGTCTTGGGGCTGGAGTGGGTGCTTCTTGATGCTGTGGAATGACAGCTCCCCGTGAAAGGAATGCTGACCCCAGAACCCTGATGGTGGGTCCTTGGGGCTGGAGTGGCTGGCTGTTTCTTGATGCCATGGAATGACAGCTCCTCATGAGCAGAATGACAACCCCAGAACCCTGATGGTGGGTCCTGGGGCTGGAGTGGCAGCTTATGGATGAAGTGGATGGACAACCCTCCCTGCTTGTAATGTAGGCTCCAGAACCCTGTTGGTGGGACCCCCTGGGGCTGGAGGAATGGCTGCTTCTTGATGCCGGGTATAACACCTAAATCTATCTAATCTAATCTAAATAAATGAAACTATGGAGGTAAATATGTGGAAATGCATGAAATAGGAGGAGGATGGCAATGGATTGGGTGGAACACAAACTGCTGGGAGAGGGATAGTTCTGAAAAACCCTGCTGACAGGATCAGTGGCTAGCTCAGAAGGAATTGGAAGGGGGGAGGGCAATGACTTTTGTTACTTGCTGCGCCCGCCTTATCACAAGCCCCATTGGCTCTGTGCAATCTAGCCCCATGCCAATCGCAGACTGAGAAGCCAGTGGTCTGAGGAAAGGGATGGTGATTGGGCAGGCTGGCTGCTAGTCCAAGCCTCTCTCCACCCCTTCTCAGCTGACCACCCCTCCCTGGGCCTGCCAGTTCCATTTGTCCTGCCCGAACTCATCCAAATTCAGCTGAACTGTTTGGGGGTTTGAGAATTTGGTTCAGGTGTTCATTCGGCCATCCGAACAGGCTGAGTTCAGGTTGAACTCTTAACTTCCGGACCGCGTTCACACATCCCTACTCTTTACACCCCTCAAACCCCATGGCTTTGGAAAGCTTTCTGAGTTTCATTGGTAGAAAATTTAAGGAGTCAATGAAACAAATGTTTAAGGCTGTTACTTTTATGCAAAGCAACTTGCCCCCCTGGGGTATAGCGCTATCTTCATCTTCTGTTTAATCAGATGGTTCACAATAAAGTAAGAGTCCTAGCAAGAGGCATTATGGGCTAAAAAAGAATAGTTTCTGAACTTGGCCCCGATAAACACCTTGACAAATTCTGAAACACCGTCAAACTCCATAAATCCTCAGCTTTTCTCCCTGTTGAGAGCCATGGCATAAATGTATTTTGGCTCATGCGCTCCTGTTTCCTGGGTGCATTCAAAATCATTAAAAATGTATTTTTCAGATTTGTCAGGCTTGGTAAGACAGTTCATATAGCAGAGCTGACTATTTACGTCCTGCAGCCTTGGTTTACATTGCCCACATTTCCTCTCCTTACACTAATGTTCTTTGTTAACGTAAGAATTACATTTGGGACACTTGCAATCATTCTTGTCTTCTTCTGCCAGTGTCCTATGCCTCTGTAAGCATTTGCAACTAGGACATCTCTTCTACTCGCCTGTTTGCTCTACGCAGTCAATTTCTAAACAAAAGCAACAGTGCATGGTGCAGTTATGATCATGACTGTAAAACTTATTGCAAAAGCCACAAACATTTCTGGCCCCAAACATGGCTCTGATATCCTTAATCCCATAATAATGCCCCTCGTGTAGCAACATATAAACAATTGTGCTCTGCTTGGGAGAGCCTATTTTATAAAAAAAACCATAACGTTTTTGTGTGATGCAGTACCTGAATTATAACATTTTAAACATCTTTAAAAGATGCTACGTCAGTAAGCATGATTTTTTTTCTGGTCAGAAAACCCCTGTTGTCCGTGCAAAGCCCCAGCTTCCTTTAGCACTTCTGCATCTAGCAGTTCTGTACCTTTAACTTCACGCCCCTTTAAAACTTTCAGAATACCTCCCATGAAGCAAAGATTTGTCCCTGTGTAATTAAAATCAACCAAGAACTTTGCCTTTATTTTAACCACGTCATCATTGATAATAGACTTAAGTACTCTTCAGGCCCCTCCCCCTGGATTCTTTATCACGATAACTATTAAAAGCACTTCCCCTGAAAAAAAAAACTTCAGTGTTGTGCTGAATAAAATTTTGCATGTCCTCAAAAACGTTTCTGCAGTAAACCTTGTTAGAACAACTGTTTGAATAAATGGGGTGATTTAGCCCCATACCTGGCAGCCGAAGCTGCAAAAAATCATCAGGGGAGTTTCTACCTTGAACTTCTTCTATAAGCCTCTGTATGCATTCAGTAATAGCTTATTCTGCCTCTAGAGGGTTAGCAGTAGAGATGGGCGAACAGGTTGTAGTTCAGTTCAGTTCAGTTCGGTTCAGTCCGGTTCGGTTCGCCCGTTCAGTTAGTTAGCTGCATTCGGATTCGACTGTTTGGTTCGGTCGTGTTCAGTTCAGTTCGGGCGTTTGTAAAAAGGCTCTCTGTGCAAAAAATGATAGCCCCAGACCCATGACGGTGGGTCCTAGGGGTAGAGTGGCAGCTTAAACATATTGGCCACAGCCCTCCCTGCCTGTAACTTGGCCCCAAAACCCTGGCGGCAGGTCCTGGGGCTGGAGTGGCTGTTTCTTGATGTTTTGGAAAATTGGCTCTCTGTGCGAGGAATGATGGCCCCGGACTCATGATGCTGAGTCCTGGGGCTAGAGTGGAAGCTTCTGGAAGCTTCCTCAGGGTTCCTTCTTTGCTTTTTCCTTCTGTGGGCTTTTGGAAATGTACTCTACACCTTTATTGGTGCAAAATTTTCTTAACAAAGATAACTGGAACATTTCCCAAAGATTTCCCAAAGATAAAGTTGAAAGGAACTTACTCACTTTTCTTAACAAAGATAACTGGAATCCCTTTCACAAAAAAAACCCTTGTGGGACTCCAACTTCATTTTATTCCAGAGAGATCTTCCCCCTTTGATTTATCTAACAGGGACTGCTGCTTGCTGGTTTCTTTTCCAGCCGCAAACGCACTCCCAAATCTAAGGCTCTTTATAGCCCACTCAAGTTGCTCTCCTGAAACAAATTAACCAAATTAACTAAAAAAATAAAATAAAAAAATCTCCCATAATATGTTTATAGAGCATGTTCTCTTACAAAAAAAGAAAGAAAAATAAAGGTAGGATTTCTTAGAGGTACCTACTACTATCATAATAAGGGGGGAGACGCATATTTATATATCCTAGCAAAATACAGTATTTCACTGCTTGACCATTAAAACTGTCCCTGGGAAGGGGGACCCAGGGTGCCTCTCAAGGGAGCATGAGGCACTTTGAATCTCAATATTAGCAATCTAACCATACAAAAGGAGGTTGCAAACCATCCTAGAGCGTTAAAGACCGCAATGGGAAACTAAATCCTCACAAAAATTAAAAAATCATATCCAGCAAGTCATTAAGCCCTAGGGGATAAACTGTATCTAGTGTGATAATCCAACAGGACTCTCTATAAGCTAAAAATTTAGGATCAACAGGGAAACTGACTTATTACATTTTGGTCTTTGTTAAGATTTTATAAAAGGCCGAATGGCCCTTGAGCATTTTATTGGTTAACCTTGTATGAATGAAGGAAGCACATTGGATTTTTATAAAACCATTATTTTGGTTTTTTGGTTTGAGTTGAAGTGGGGAGTAGACAATATTAATAATCCTTAGAAGAAACTAAGGAGATAATACCTTTGGGATTGTGGGGAGCAGAGTTTGATTTGTATTTCTGTTCCTTCCATTTAGGAAGGATTAGGCCCCAATTGGGGTTGGATTAATGCTGAAAACATATGATTCCTGGGTAAGGTGAGTCAGTTTGCAGCCAGGGGAGCATGGGGCTGAGTTGTTACCTTATATGTTTATAGATAATTTTGTCTGTTGGTATGTTTGTATAGTAGTTGTTTATTATGTATTTTATTGAATCCTTTGTATTATAGTTTTGCACCAGTAAAGACGTAGAGCACGTCTCCAAAAGCCTTTTTTGTAAAAGGAATTCCAGTTATCTTTGTTAAGAAAATTTTGCACCAATAAAGGCATAGAGTACGTTTCCAAAAGTCCAAAGAAGGAACCCTGAGGAAGCTTCTGAAGAAGCGAAATGTTGGCATTTCATATTGATCAATCATGGGCTCAGGACTGTTTTCTTTCCTTTATTGACTAACTGAAATTGCTTTGACTTAAGGATTCTTTAGTTTGTCTAATACAGTACATTGATTTTGTTTCAAAATAGTTTGTTTAGTCTTTCACTTCTTGTTTAAGATACTCTGTTCTATTTGTGCAGCTTCAATTTGAAGTTTTATAAAAATGCAGTAAAGAACACAAAATGCAAGTGGTGTGATTAACTGTATTTATATTGTGTAAGTGTACATTGTACCTGTATACCTTTTGTCGCAGTAGCTTGTAGATATTGGCCAGAGCCCTCCCTTCCTGTATGTTGATCCCAGAACCCTGGCGGCGGGTCCTGGGGCTGGAGTGGCTGTTTCTTGATGCAGTTGAAAGACATCGCCTCTGTGCGAGGAATGATGGCCCCAGACCCATGACGGTGGGTCCTGGGGCTAGAAGTTTGGCAGCTTGTAGATACATATTGGCCACAGCCCTCCCTGCTTGTAACTTGGCCCCAGAACCCTGATGGTGGGTCC
>QEPC01001643.1:5276358-5297662 GCA_003113815.1 Sphenodon punctatus | reverse complement strand
TAGGAAGGAACAAAAACTGCTGGGAGAGAGGGAGCCTTCTGAAACGCCTGCTGTTCAGGAACAGTGACTAGCTCAGAAGGTGTTGGGAAGGGGGGAGGCAATCAGTTTTGTTTCTTGCTGCGCCCACCTGACCACAAGCCCCATTGGCTCTGTGCAGCTTAGCCCGTGGCCAATCGCAGACTGAGAAGCCAGTGGTCTGAGGCGAAAAGGGATGGTGATTCGGCAGACTGACTGCTACTCCAAACCTCTCCATCCCTGGTACCTGGAAGTCTGCTACTCAGCAGACTTCCCCTCCCTGCCACATTTGACCTTCCAGTGACACCATGTTTTTGTCATTTTAGCCACCCGAACTCACCCAAATGTGATCCAAACTGACCGAACTGTTTGGTCATTTCAGCGTTCAGAATTGAGTTTGGTTCGGTCGGTTCGGGTTCGGGTTCAGTCGGGCCGAACTTCCGAACCACGTTCGCCCATCCCTAGTTTGCAGCATGATCAAGATTAACAAAGTGGAAGCTTTTCCCAAATAGTGTGGCATCAAAGTCCCTAACCGGTTGCTCCCACTGGCCAACCCGCTCAAGAATACAGGGGGGGATTGTTGCACTACATTTTCAGGCCCTTCCTCAATAGAAACAGCAGGAGAGCTAACTTCAGTAACTTTCATGGACTCTTGCTCAATAGACACAGCAGGAGAGCTAGCCTCTGTGCCCCCTGAGCTATCATAGATAGAAGCGGAGCGGGGGGCCTCTGAGGCAGCGGTTCCAACTGCTTCTCCATGCGGCCCTGCTCTGCTCTTTCTAGTCTTTTTTAAAGTGAGCAGTGCCTTCTTTAATATTTTTTTCAAGGACCAAAACCCCCCTCCACGCCTTGAGCTGGCTTGGCCACCATACTTGTTCTGAGTCCCCTGCCCCTCTGCACCCCTGTGGCCTGTGCCCAAAGACTCCCAGCAGCATTAAAATAGTGCTTAGGTACCTTTAATTCAGAGCATAAAGCATTAACTGCTTTAACAGTCTGCAAGGTGGATAGGGTCAGTATCCCACTTAAAAACATAGTACATGAGCTTTTGACATTCTTCTTTCTGTTCTTTGAGCACAGCCCATTCCTTGTTGACCTTTTGCTCAAGGAAATTAAGCTCTTTTTCTTTATTCTTGAGATGACCAGTTAGCTCTCCCATCCTTATACAAAGGTCAAACACATGCTTGTAATTGGTAACATTTGTGTCTAGTTCAGTAGCTCCCCCACTTATTTTTTGCAGGGGGCCTCTTATCACGAGAGGCCAGTGAAATGGGTCCATCTGTGTGGTGTATTTTGCTTTCTTTTTTTACCAGATCTACGAAGGGCTGGAGAGGTGCCAGTGGGGTATTTCGCAGCAGGAGTGCGGGGGACAGGACACCCTGCTTCTGTTGTCATGACTGTTACATTCCCGGGCCCACCTGCATGTTAAAAAATAGAGATAAAAAAATATTATTGGTTCTTTTAAAACATACACACACGCAAAACAAACTCTGCCCCACACCTTTTTACTCACCCTCCTCCTACCCTGTTTCAGTGCGCTTCTCTTTTTTTAAGAGACAGGCTGCGCTTTTTAGATGAAGATTGGGGTGCAGCTGATGGGGGCTCTGGGGCGACATTGTGGCATCTACCTTTATTTTTAAGAACATCACAAAGTCTTTTAGGTGGACATAGGATTGGTGCCGTGGGCTTGTCTGTATAAAAATAAAAGAGCAGAGAGCACTTAATATCCTCCTCCCCATTTTGCAAAGAAAAGGTATGCTTAAGGTATGCTTAATGAGAAAAAAATAAGGAGGAGAAAGCCTACCATCACTATCAGTAAATATCTGGGAGAAAGTTAAGTCATCAATTTCCCTCCAAAGTGACTGCTCGCCTGAAAAAAGAAAAGAGGGGGGCTTAATATTTTGGCGTTGTGTCCCCTGCTGCCCCAGATTCCCAAGACTAGATTAATAGTTACCCTCTTGTGACCGCAAAGTTGTCTGTTCAGACATGTTTAGGGATGGGTGAACGCGGTTTGGAAGTTTGGAGTTCGGCCTGAACTCGGTCTGTTCGGATGACTGAACCCAAACTGAACCTGTTTCTGAACTCCAAAATGACTGAACAGTTCGGTTAGTTCGGATCGCGTTCGGGTGGTTTGGGAGGGAGAAATGTGACCACAGCCAGTTGGTGACCCACTGCCTGACACAGGCAGGCACAGGAAGGGGGTAGATCAGCTGAGGAGCAGACTTCCAGGCACCAGGGTGTTACTGGGATGGGGCAAAGGGGAGCACACATGCACTGCCTGGGGTCAACTTGGTCAGAGCAAGGAACTTGTGGTGACAGAATGCCTGTCAGGATAGTGTTTGGGCTTTTACCTCTAATTAAAGAGAACAAGCCCCTATCATCATAGGGCACTGCTGACCGAGACCCCAAAGCTGCCCCAAACTCACTCACTACACCCAATATGACACGAAAGGGAACAGGGAGTGAAGGTGTCACCCCGGGAGTGTGTAAGGGCCCACGGGGAAGGGGGAACACATGGGCACTCACCTCCAACTAGCAAGGTTCCAAGGCAGGGGGGAAGGGAGGTCACTCACTCACCAGTCACGCTCGCGCTCTCTAATTCACACTCTCAGGCACGCACTAAACAAGGTCTCCGAGGAAGGGTCCACGCACACAGGCAATGTCCACCATCAAGGCTCAGCTCTCTCCACGTTCAAGATACACGCAGGGGGGGCTGGTTTCCGCTAATCACCAGCGCCTTTCCTTTGGCAGCGCTGGTTCTTATCCCCTGGGCCCCGCCCCCTTGCATGCTCGCAGCCACTCTAAGTGGCGCCGCGGGGGCGGAGGAAGCCCGACATGGTTCGTCCCTGCTGGGGGCAGGGCTGCAGCCCATGGCTCCACCGCTAACGCCGGCAGTGCCTGTGGGGGAGCTCCCTGTTCTACATCCTGGTTGGGCAGGCCAGGGGGATTTCGGGGCTGCTGGAGGCGGGACCAGGCCGTTCGTTGAGGGGTGGGAGCCCCGCGTCCCCGCCTCCCGCTGACACAGGGGTGGAGAGGCTTGGAGTAGCAGCCAGCCTGCCCAATCACCATCCCTTTTCGCCTCAGACCACTGGCTTCGCAGTCTGCGATTGGCCACGGGCTAGGCTGCACGGAGCCAATGGGGCTTGCGGTGAGGCGGGCGCAGCAAGAAACAAAACTGATTGCCTCCCCCCTTCCCAACACCTTCTGAGCTAGTCACTGTTCCTGAACAGCAGGCGTTTCAGAAGGCTCCCTCTCTCCCAGCAGTTTTTGTTCCTTCCTATTCCTAATCCATTGCCATCCTCCTCCTATTTCACCCATCCAACCCATTTACCTCCATATTATCATTTATTTAGATTATATTAGATAGATTTAGGTGTTATTTTTTGTTTTTACCCCTCCCTGTGTTCCCTGTGTTCAATCTTCCTTCCTCCCTCCCCCCTCCATTGAATCCTTTCCCTCTCCCTCTTATTCCATCCCTGATTCCCTTCCCCTGTTTTAAGTTTTGGATTTATTTAGAGTAGGATTATTATTAGATTGATTTTCATTTCAGTTTTGTACCCCTCCCTGTGTTCTTTGTGTTTCCCCCTGTGTAATATTGTATATATAGATAGATAGTTATTAGATAGATAGTTACTAGATAGATATACATAGTAGTTAGCTTAGTTATAGAGATAGATAGAGATACAGTGTGTTTGTAGGACAAGACCTTTGTAGTTAATTATTAGGATATTCCATTTAGTTCAATAGGTTTTAGAATAGTTAATAGCAGTTAGATTTAGTGTGTGTGTATATATATATATATATATATATATTAGATAAAAAATTTAAATAAAAAAATTAAATAAAATATAAAAACATTATTTTGGAGGGGGAAATGGAGAAGGGAAGGAGAGGCCGGTCTGCTACCCGTAGGAGAGTCAATGGGGCATGTGCCAGAGGCAGAAAGGGCCGTGCGAGGGGAGCAGCAGCAGGCAGCAGCAGTAGCCTGAGCAAATCACCATGCCCCAAACTCAGCAGACTTGCTTTAGTCCTGGAAGTGCCCTCCTCCACTGCCACGCAGGGCACTGGAAGGCCTGCAGGACTTGAGGCTGCGTCTGTCTCTGCTGCTGCTGGAGCAGGTGCTGCTGCTTCTGATGTTCCTACAGGGCTACCAGTGTCCCTGGCATTCTGTACCCTGGCAACCCACTGTCTGCTGCTGCTGCTGCTGCTGCTAGTGCCAATGGCCCCCAGGCTTATATGCTGTCTATGCCAAGGGTTCTGTACCCTGGCAACCCATTGTCTGCTGCTGCCAATGGCCCCCAGGCCTATATGCTGTCTGTGCCAAGGGTTCTGTACCCTGGCAACCCACTGTCTTCTGCTGCCAATGGCCCCCAGGCCTATATGCTGTCTGTGCCAAGGGTTCTGTACCCCAGGTTGCCACCAAGCTCAAAGTCTGCCTCAGCCCACCTTCCTGCCTCTCCTACCAAGGTGCCTGTCTGCCTGCCCAAGTTGCTGCCGAGAGAGACAGTGAAATAAGAGAGAGAGAGAAAGTCTCCCCACTGCTAGAAGGAGAGACAGACACAATTCCACCCATGCTGTCACCTGCACTATATGGCCACAGAGAGAGAGGCTCCCTGCTAGAACAAGAGTGATAGGGTGGAGGGGAGGCCAGCTCAAGCTGCCACCTGCCAGAACCATGAAGAACTCCCATCTGTGCCCAATACCCACATCCAGCAGAAGCAAAAGCATACCAGAATGAGATGGAATATAACAAAACGTGGAACGTATTATGTGCCTGCCTGTGTGCGTTTCTATACCTACCTATCGCATGATTGAATGAAGTGTGCCCAACCATGCACTACTTCTAGGGACATCATTCAGCTCCCATAGGCTGTCATTCCACTGTACCTGAAGCAGTCATGCCCGCTCGTCCCAGGAACCATCAACGAGATTCTGGGACCATCATTCCAGTCACGGGGGGCTGTCATTCCATGCTGGGTGCTGCTGCTGCTCATGCCTAACTGGCCACCATTGCCCACCTGCAAGCCTGCCCCTCCCCCCCACCAGACTACTCCTCTGCACCCACCCATGGATGCCCGCTGCCAAAAGAGCCTGTCTCTCTTTCTCTCTGCACACCCACACAGACACAAGCCCTGCCCCTCCTGGGGGGCTGTCTGCAAGTTGAGACCCTGCTGCTGGCACATATTGGGGCTAATATGCTAACGCTACATCTGCTGCTGCTTTCAGGTAGGGATCTGACACAGACAAGCTGTATATACAATAGGATTCTGCCGCCTACCAGAACTTCAGCACAGAGGGATAAAAGATTGGAGAGGTCAAACAAAGTTCGTGACAACAAAACAAATATAACTTTTAATAAAACCTTATAAACAACAATGAACATTCAAGAGCAGTATAAAACCAAAACCAAACATATATAAAAAGAAAGGAAACTTAACTTTTAACCTGGGGGGTCTAGTCTTTGTCTGGCCTGTCCCCCGGAACTTGGGGGAAAGGCAAAAGCCGGGGCTCAGCACAGGACCGAGGGGTGGGCCCCCTGTGCTCCAGCATTTTGTACCCATGGGCCAAGGCGAAGTCCAAGGCCCCCGCCGTGGCTGCATGCCACCTGGAGAGTGACTGGTGGTACAGTTCCAACTTCTCCATCTCAGCGGAGACATAGTGGGAGTATGCCTCCACCTGCTTTTTCTTGAGCTCAAACTCCTGGAACTGTTCCACCAGGCGGGTCTCCATCGTGGCTGAATGCAGCCATAGGCCCTGTATAAAGTGGCGGGTAGGCCTCTCCACCTCTTCCCGAAAGGTCTTTGCCACTGCAGACTCCCGGGGCCCGGGGGACTCCACATCAGAGCTGTAGGAGGGGGAAAGGCTTTGATGGCATTGCCATGTTTTTTGGGTTGCCTTCCCCCCCTTCTTCTGGTACTGATGCTCCACCATGGTCACGCCAGACTCCTGACGCTTTACCTTCTCCCCGTGCAGCTTCTCAATGTGGGAGATTAGGCCGGATGTGGTCCCTTCCCTGGCCAGTCTGAATTTTTTGCTGCATATCTAAAGAACTTAAAAAGATAGGAACATAAGTAGTGCCATACTGTGTCAGACCAATTGTCTGTCAAGCTCTGCCTGCATTCTGTCTCCACAAGTGGATGGGTGGCTATTTGGCCAATCTCTCTCTGCAGGGGACTTCCGTTCCTAACAGGTCATAGGGAAATCCATTCCCTGTAGTTCCAGCCCCCGTGCCTTACTGTGCACATGGTGTATGTGTCACCCTACACAAACCATCTCCAGACATCAGATCTTCTCCGCCGATTGTCTAGGAGTGGCACTGACGAGTCCGACCTCCGCCTTGATGACCTGCGCCTGGCACTGGCGGCAACAGATTCCTCATCACCCTCTCTGAAACAGGAATACATAAACAAGTAGTTAGTTAACAACACCTAAGTAATATCATGCATTTATGATGATGCCTCTAGTCCTCCCTCCTTGGGGTGCTAGGGATGGCAACTGGAGATGGGAGACCCTGGCTGGTTGGCATGTGCAAATCCTGCCCTTCTTTGGGTGCTGGCGAGGGATGGCAATGGAGAGACCCTAGCTGGCTGGCACATGCAAATCCTGCCCTCCTTGGGGTGCTTGGGATTGCAACTAGGAAGGCCCTGGCTGTCACATGCAAATCCTGTCCTTCTTGGGGGGGGCGTAGGGAATGGAATAGGGATGGCAACTGGAGAGTGTAGACCCTTGCTAGCCTGGCACACATTTGGGTGGGGGTGCTCATGCTTGTGCCTGACTGCTGGAAGAGCCCCACACACTACAGTACCCTCTCTCTCTGTGGCAGACATCCGCTGCCACACGCTCATGCCCACTGTTTGTACCTGACTGATGCCCACCACCCACGCACCCACCCACGTGTCAGTGAGCTCGCTCTAATGGATAGTATTCTTCTTGTCCTCAAAGTAAAAAAAAAAGTTTACAAACCTGGCAGTAGTGGCAGCACCTCCTGTGCCCACCGGCTCTTGATCCTCCTCCACCACCGAAGATCCAGCAGCAGCGGCAGGAACCTCTTCCTCCACCACCAGCTCTGCCACCTTGACCTTCCCCCAGGCCCGACATTTAATAGTCACCTTCTTCATTTTTTTTTTTTTTTAACAAATCACTCGCCAACACCAACAGTCACCTACCAACACTCTCCAACCAGCCAAACCAACAGTCAAACCGAAACCAACACACAGTACAACACAAACACAGCCAAAACATGCCAAACACCCAGCCAGCCACAATACACACACTCTCTCGCCACACAGCTCCGCACGCACTCGAATTTCTGGTTTCTGACACCATCATGGGATCACGCGATACCTTTTTCCGAACGCCCAAACCGAACTCCACCGAACCGAACTACCGAACCCAAATTCGGCGACCGAACCCAAACCGCGATCTGTTCGCACATCCCTAGCCATGTTGAGGCTGGTCCTTGATCTGTAAATATAGAGGGGGGGGAGATTAAAAGCCTAGGAGGATCTTATCTAATATAGGGGGAAGAATTAAAAAGCATAGTAGACAATCTGCTAAAAACACTGGTGAGCTTAAAAGAAGCCCATTTTTTTTTTATATGGGAGGGTGGGAGAGTTTAGCCATTTTAAACTGCGATAGCCTCTCCTCCCAAGCAGATTCTGATCTCCCTAAAAGAGAACAGCAGTGTTTCTTACCCATCCAGATGGGCATAAGGCTGGTCTCAGGCGATGCTGGAGAAGAGAGCGCTGTTCCTTGAGTTCGTTGAGATGCCCAAGACACACTAGTTTTCACTGTCTTTATATACAGTTCTTGAGGGCAAGGCTAGCCAATGGGACCTGGCCATGCAAAGTGCAAAGTTATGGTGACTACCCCTTCTCAAAGGAATGGGCCTGTGGGGAATAGGTGAGGTCCATTGTCTAACTAATCAAGACCCCAGCCCATTGTTTAGACTTCAGATCCTAGCATAGTCAGCCTGTCTCAGTCTTTGATTGAATGCAAAGCAATCACCCTAATAAAGCCAAGTCAAGGTATTGTTTTAACACTGTGTGTTCCCAACCTCCCCAAACCAAAACAGCATGTCTGTTTTAAACTGACTGAGAAACTTTTGCAGGCACTTGTGGTTCAGGGGGTCTAACTTACAACTGCATCCACCCCCCCATTATAAACTTTTGTGAAACCCTGTAGAAATTGCAAAACTAAAATTTCAGCTTGGCAACAGGCAGATTTGGTTTCAGCATCGCAAAATCATTAAAAATCACTTTGTTGCCAGCTTCTACCTAAAAATGCCACTTCATGCATTTTCTAAGCCTCTTTTTAGAAATATTTTTGTTTAGACTAGCTCTCTTGCCCCTGAGCCCACCTGCAGCATTTCTCCAAAGTCCAGGTGAGCCCCCAATTGCTTTTACTGTCTGGATCAGAGTGTTTGAGAACTACAACCATACACGTTTATCAAGGTCTAATTAATGCAAACAGTATGCATTCAGGGTGTTCGGCTGTATCTATTTTACAAAAAACCAAAAGGGTTAAATCAAAAGTTTCTTGAGTTACAAATAAGCATCTCATAACATAGCCAAGCATGCTGACTACATGTAATACAGTCTCCAGAGAAATACTATTGCAAATACAGGGAGGCACCCAGTGTCCACTGCTTACTGCTTAGGGTTCAGCTCCTATTGGACTCTGGGCGTAGTCCGTCTGTCTCATTGATCTAGTGTAAAGCAATCAGTGTGATAAGGCCACCTCCCTTCTCCTAAAAGGAATAGGTGAGGTTCATTGTCTAACTAATCAAGACTCCAGCCCATTGTTTAGGCTTCAACTCCTAGCGGAGTCAGCCTGTTTCTTTGATCTAATGCAAAAGCAAGTCAGCCTGATAAAACCAGGTCAAGGCGTTGTTTTAACACTGTGTGTCCCCAAGCCTCCCGAAACCAAACCAAACCAGCATGTCTGCTTTAAAATGACTGAGAAACTTTTGCAGGCTAAAAGCCCTTATAGCCTAGATACACACAAATAGATTTCAAAATGTGCTTTATTGACAAAATCATGTAATACACAAGAGACAAAATAATTCTGTTGTCGGCGCACCCCCAAAAAGACACTGAGACTTCATATTGGTGTAAAACTGGCCGCACTCTTTATTCATATTACAACAAAGAAGGCAGGTGGGGATTGCACCATGCAATTTTGGGTACAGTATGCCATGTTCACTACTCTAATCTATTAATTGTGGTACTGCCCGGATGTGCCCTCCGGTGGCAGTATCCCAAACCGTTAACATCCCCTCTTTCAACAGGGCAAGGCCGAGCAACAGCCCAACTACGGGCGTGAGTAAGGAGTGAAGCATCCCCCAGGTCTGAAGACAGCGCATGTCCCTGCAGGGCCTGTTAAGACACCACTCCCAGGGAACCTGATCCCAGTGCATGCCGTGCCCTGAATTACACTGTGTATCATCTCTCCCCATCTCTTAAGGTGATGGCTCATACTACTTTATAAACCTCCCTATTAAAACCTATCATGGCATACTGAACCCCTGCTGAGTGTGACAAATTCAACCCCTTTAATCATCATTGTTTGCTTGCCAATCACCTTAAGTGCAAATCAACATTACTGATCATTCAAATTACCCTATTTATAAATGAATCACCATAACGATGCCAATTTCACTGATTGAGATGATTGGGTCCGAATAAACTGAAGTCGAATTGGTAAATCCTATTTAGCCTACTCTGCACAGTTGAGGAGGCGAAAAACGCGACCTTTCAAAAAGGCTTTCGCAAAAAATTCCTCCTCGGTCCCCTAATGGCAACCGGTTGTCAACCACAGTGCTAGAGAGAGGTGGGTGGGACTGCCTCTCCAACGAGTCCGATCAAACTGCCACTCACGTGGCTTTCCAGAGGACCGCCCCTTCTAACGGGCGGTTTCCTCAAGGTCCAGTGAGGCGCGCATGCGCAGCCTCGCTCCCAGGATGGTTGCGAGGCAACCTCAGAAAAGGCGAAGGGCTTTCTAACAAGCCCCTTCACCACGGCTGCCATCCCAGCGTCTCTTCTCCACGGGGGAGGGGGGGGGGCACGACAATAACCCGTCGTCGCCATTCTGGGCGGAGAAGGGAACTTCTCTACTCATTGGGCAAGTCTATTACACACACATTTTTCTTTAAAAAGGATCAGTAATGTTGCTTTTTAAGCATGACCTCTACAAACTCTAATACACATTTATCACAAGGTCTAATTAATGTATCCAGTAGACTTTATTTATTATTTATTTATTTCAGACTGTAAGATCTTACTGTCTTATGTATCAGCTGAACTGATATGGTAGTACCCCAGTGAATGCAATCTGGGGATGATAGTAAAGTTTGTATATGAATTTGTTGCTTTCTAAATAAGAACTTAAGGAAGGCAATGAGGCCAACACTCCATGTCCATCCCATTATGTACTCTATTGTATTTAAAATTTAAAATGTAATAATGTTGTTGTATTTGATATGTTGGGTCATGGCGAGAGCCAGTACCCGTAATAACATTTATCTTATCTTATTTATTTCAAAATATTTTATCCTGCACCCTCCTGCACAATAGCAGCTCTGGGCGGCGTACAACAATTCTCATCATACAATAAAATCGAAAATAAAAATACCAACTAAAATTTTAAAAACACATACATTACTAAAAGAACGGAAATCAAATCAATCCCCCCCCCCCTCCTCAAAGGCCTTTCAGGGTGTTCAGCTGTATCTACTTAATAAAAAAGCAAAAGGGTTAAATTGAAAGTTTCTTGAGTTACAAATAAGCATCTCATAGCATAACCAAGCATCCTGACTACATGTAATACAGTCTCCAAACAAATGCTATTGCAAATCATTTTAAGCTTCCTTTCCCGATCCTCAAAAGACCAGTTCGTACATTCGTAGGCCAGTTGTGCTAGTGCATCAAAGATGCTGCCCTCGCAGTTGTCATGCATTTTTTCTCTGAGACAGTGCTTTAAAATTCCATGAACATAGGCTCAGACAATAGACGCCATGGCGCTTTTTCTTTTCTTAGCTGGCACATAGTTTGATTCATTCAACTCCAGGTGTCTCTGTAGGGTGATATGTGGCTCTTCCCTCTCAGCTTTTCTCTCAGGGCAGAAGTAGGCCGGTCTGTCTGATCTGCTTTCAACCTCTTCAGTGGCAGCGGGAGAGCTTTCAAACAATTCCTGAGTAAAATTTTAAAAACCACAGTGGGTTAGCACTCTATCATTGGTTTGTGACAGTCAACCCCATACATCTCTTACCTGAGAATTTTGAGTTGGTTTGAATGTGCTGAACAGGGGTACCCCATCTTCTGCCCCCTCTGACCACACCGGAGGCTCCTCACCAGTCATCACGTCCATGCGAGTTTCCTCATTATGGACAGGTGTGCTAAAAAGAACTTTGGCCACAGGGCCGCTCTGAGCATTCTCCTCCTCTGAACTTGAAATGTAGCATTTTCTGCTTAAGCATCCCACTACAGCTGGCACCATAGTCAGCTCCAAAGGTCTTGCCAGGGTAGTGTCACCAAGCAAGGCCATTGGTGTTCTTGCATGTAGCAGCCTGGCCCACTTGTCTGCCGGTCTTTGCCGCATTCAGAAAATCAAGGACCCTCAGAAAATGGTGGCTTTTTATGCACCACCACGCAACCCATGGGTAGCACTAATGCACGATCCTCTATGGGGATTGTTCGAGGGCCATGGGAGCCGCTCTGAGGGGGGTCACATGACCCCCTTTCTGCAAGTTGCCCTACCCCAGAACAGCTACCTATTGGTTCACTTTTCTCCATAATGGAGTGGGCTAGGATAATGAAACCTTCATCCATTGGTTCAGTTTAGTCAGCTGAGTGGTTTGAGCCCTCACATGACTCCCATTCTGCAAGTCATCCTACCCTGAAAACAGCAGCCTATCCTGGACTAACATGTAAGGACCTTATGGGTTCAGGGAGCATTACCTGGTTGTGTGGCTTCACTTCCATGTTAGCTTTGTCTTATCAGCCATTGCCAAGTAGGAATCAGTCAGGTCAGTAAGAGAAATTCAAATGAGCCATTTTCCTCTTCACATCTGATTTTTAAAGCAAACCAAATAAATTAACACTCTTGGGGGGGAAATGACAGCCTTCCAAAGCTCACAGGCTGACAATGCCCTACTTGCACCTTTAACCAGTTCCTGTCACTGTTCAGAAACCGAAGCTTGAGTATGTCTTTTGTACTTGCATAGTATTCACAGTGACACAGTTCTAGGATTCCAAAGTGCAAATTGTGGAGCTCAGCTTTTTCCAGCTAATTAGTGGGAGAGCCATCCAGCTGCTGCGGTTCATAATGCTGTACTCAAAAACTTTTAAAATAGTGTCTTCAGAATGTGAAGAGAAAACTATAGATGGGCTTCTTCTCCCTGTTCTTTGACTTGCAGCGCGTTATTGGGTTTATGGTCTGAACAGCATAGAATGCAGTCATAGCTTGCAGAACCCCTGGCAATGGTGTTGGACTGAGGTTGAGTCAGAATAGCTATTATATATAATACACAGAGGTGAATGATGAAGAGAAGCAAGAGCCAGTTGGACAGGGGAAAGCAAACAGGTAAGCAGTGGGCTCAGCTCATGTGAAGGAGGATTGAATTAGAGACCACTACTGCTACTAATCATTTCTCTAGCACTGCTAGGCATACACAGTGCTGTACAGTCACAGATTTTCAGAGACAGGTCCCTGCCCAGTGGACCTACAGTATAGATGGGTAACACAGGTAAAGACAGACACACCCATAGTCCCATTTTACAGATAGGGAGCTGAGGCTGAGATTTGCCCAAGGCCACCCGGTGAGTTCATGGCTAGGGTGGGATTTGAACCCTGGTTTCCCAGGTCCAAGTCCAGCACCTTATCCGTTACACCACACTGGCTCTCTGTGAGTGGGGAGCAGTGAGTAGCAGTGGGTGTCAGCTGCAGTGGTGTGGAGCTCCAGAGTAAGAGCATAAGTGTCATGCTGGGTCATAACAATGGTTCCATTGAGCCTAGCATCCTGTCTCCAACAGTTACCATTCTTGGTCAATTCACAGAAGTACCCAACAGGTCATAATGGAGTGATCCATTCCCTGCCATTCACCCCCAGCTCCTGACATTGAGCGGTTACAGTCCAACCAACTTGGCTAATAGCCATTAATGGACTATTAGAGTGGGTTGCTAACAATCAGTGGTGGCCATTTGACACTCACAGGATCCTGACACTGCTCCTGCCTCCACCATGTGCTGCCCCCTGGGACTTAGGCAATTGTATGGAGCAGGGGGACCAAACAGGTAGAGCATGTTGGTGGCATCAGATCTTGGAAAGCAGCGGTGGTGGTAGCACCAGAAACAGTTGCAGCAGGTCCTGGGGAGCCATCAGATGATGCTTCTGGGTCCCGCTGTGCCCACCGCTGCTTCCACTGCTGCTGCTTCAAGCTCCCCAGGACCTGCCATGCTGCCACTCCTGGATTACCCGTCTTGGCAATCCTGAACACGTACTGGGTACAACAGGGAATAACACCCAGAAAGAAGTAGAATATCATATGAGTGATGGAGAGTCTACATGGATAAAACAGCAGTTGGTGTGGGACACTTCTGAATATTTTTTTACATGGTGTTCCTGTTTCAGGATAATAGCTCACTCTCTCAATAAACCTTTTCCACCCCTGAGTTACTGATTAATATATTGCACTTTAATGAGGGATTGGGGTGGGAATGGGGTATTTCTTTTATGGGGGAGGGGGAATTTTTATGAGGGAAAATGGAAGGGGCAGTAGGCAAGATAGATCCGTCTTAAAACTGACCAGCTGCTAATATCCGGCTGACTTAGTGAGACACAGAGTGGGTAGCCTTAACAACCATGTGATAAAAAAAATAATGGAGACAAAGTAGTTAGATAATCTCTTTTATTGGACCAACTTTTGTTGGTGAGGCTATGCAAGCTTTTGGGCCACACAGGTTCATTCCTCAGGCATGTATACAGTTGGATCTAAAATGTGTGTATATATTTATAAATAATAGACTATTGTTACCTGCCCTGAGCCTGCAGGATGTACTAGAAATTGAAATAAATAAAAGATAGCATCTGAACTACTTTGTCTTAATCTCTTACACTTGGAACCAACATGGCAACTGCACTCTCTTTCTACACAAAAAACCAATGGCATAGACCTAAGGCCGCCCTGATAAACACCATCATCGTTTTGGTAGTGCACGCATTAAATTTCCACGGTTTGAATTGCCACACATCCCATGAATGTTCATATATTTTTTGTTGTTGCTTGCAGCAAGCAAATGTTTCCCTTCTGTATCTCTTTAGCAGATATATATATGTCCTTTGTTGGCACTATTTGTGTAGGAGAGAAAACAGATGGTTGGTTCATACTGAAAAAGGCACATGCAGAGACTGCATGTTTTCATACAGATTAATGCTGCAGGCTTGCATTGCAAAGGTGTCTCAAGAGGAGTAGTGTAAATTGAAGTATGGCATAGATGCTGACTACAGGAGTGGGTGGGTGGGTCTCTGGGGCAGAGTCCTCCTCCTCTGGGAAAGGCTGGGGTGCTCCAAAATTCCCAGGGCTGCAGAGAGCTCATTTACAGCCCCAGCAGCAGCCAGAGAAAGAAGGAACAGTAAAAACTCTCTGCAGCTCTGCCCATTGCCTCTCTGCAGCTCTGCCCATTGCCTGTGTGCTAATTGATTTAATTTGAAGAACAAAAGGGTTTTGGTAACAGAGCATCAAGAGTGCAATTTTGTCCTCATTGAAGTCAACAGGTGTCTCGCCACAGAGGGAACATGGATTTGCTGCCCCAGAAAAAATCCTGGTAGCTCAACAGGAGACCCACCAAGTAGCCAAAAAACTACATGTAATGAACATCACTTCACTGCCAGCCTAGCAGGGGGCAATTTGCTGAGTCATTTTTCAAAGACAAGTAATTTGTTGTGTCAGTTTCCCCAGTGGGACACTCGCCCTGTTGATCAGAATCTGTAAGGTGATGTAGTAAGTACCACAGGGTTTCCCCCTCTGGTTAATATAACATGGAGAGCCACCTAATGACTTGAATGCCATTGACTTTAAAGGAGTAGCATTGATCTTTGAGGTGTGGAATCTTTAGTATTATTGAGAATAAGGCTGTACTTAACTATTCTCACCTGCGGCGGCAGCGGGAAGGGCGAGGGAAGACGTGGCAGCCCGGAGGAGCCGGCCAATGGGAAAAGAGCCAGTGCGAATGGAGATCTGCCACGGCTTCTCTTGCACATGTCAGGACACAAAATCCTGCCCTGCCATGCACCTGCAGGCCAGAGTAGATCCAGTATCAGGAGTCAGTGAAGCTAGGGCAGGCAAAGGGTACAGATCGCTGGCTGTTACTCTCTCCTCAGCCTACTTTCCACTCTATGTTCTCCAGAGTCCTGAAGGCCAGGAGAAGGGAGCTAGCAAAGGAGTGAGAGGGGGAGGCTTCTACCTGCCTAGCCCATGTCCAGGGGGTTGCCCTGGGCATGCGGGTTGCCATAGGCATAAGGTGAGACTCAGAAGGGGTCCGACTGCTGGAGGCACGTGAAGCTGTATGAATCCTGTGTGTGTACCGGTTTGTATATATCTGCACTGGGGACTGGAATAAAGTGGTGTTCACCTAAAGTCAACTCCTATTTCCTGTTCCTGGGGACTGCTTGGAGGGCCGTCGTTCACAGTTTAGCATAAAGCTCTACCATGGTGAGAAGGTGCTTGCCTTGTTGTCTGTAGTCCAGCCAGGGTTGCTGAGCTTCTGTGACAAGCACAGAAAAGGAAATAAATTGACTGTAGTCTAATTAGAAGAGAAAGCAGCTCTTCTTGCATGTGGACTTCCATCTGCACTCTTGCCTGTACCCAGAACATAGCTCTCAAGTGTCCTGCATTGTTGTGATTTTTGTTGTTGTTGTTTAAGTTTGCTTAACTTAAAAAAGTTACTACACCAAAATTCAGCCCAGCTTCAATGTTAGGCAGTGAGAGAACCCACACAATCTCCTCTACCAACGAACCTGCACAGAAGGCAAAACACCTGTACTATCAGAAAATGGTCCGTGTGCATGGTAGAGTTCACTTGATGGTGGGATACTATGGTAGAATTTGGGGTGTTAACAAACAAGACAATAGCCCACACCGGTGGTGTCCATCTGCTCCTTTACTAGGTGTTCGCCCCAACCTGCCATTTGGCCCCCACTCACGGCGGGGTCTCAGAGTATGTGGAGCCCACTGCATGGGCAAATGTACACCCACATCTCTACACCTATCAGTTATGCAGCAGGGAAGAACACCTGCATGTGCATAAGGTTTGTGGTGCTAAACCTGTGCGTGGGGGCTGCCATTTATTAGGCTGTACATGCTAAATGCGTGTGGGGGGGGCTGTGGGTTGCATGGACTGAACATGGACTCCATTGGGTTATCATCTCATTTGTTTACACCCTTTGAAACAAAGGCTGGAAAGAACAAGTGTTCAGGTCTGGTTAATGGCTGAGGTCATATGTACATGCAATACTTTTCATTTCTTAAGATTGCTTTAAAAAGAATGCTTATATTTTTAGTCTAACCTCAGAGTTAGGTAGTGGTCTATTTTAAATTTGCATAACTTTACACAAATCAGTGCCCAGTACCTACCTCTCGAGGTGTATGGCAAGGCTGTCTTTTGGCTCCTCTATTATTTAACATCTATATCAATAGTATGGTAGATAGACTGAGGGATTCATCTTTTCACCCTGGTAAGGTAGGCCGGAATTTGATATCTTAATTGCTTAATGCGGATTATGCTATTCTTATTGCTCGGACACACATTGGCCTGCATCGATTAATGGATGGTTTTTGTGCATTTTGCCGTTCTGAATTTCTAGAGATCAATTATTCCAAAGCCAAAGTTATAATCATTGGAAAACATTTGGTAAGGCATAGATGGACAATGAATGGTCATCAAATTGAACAAGTTAAGAGGTTTAAATACCTCGGTATAGTTTTTGCTCAATCAGCTTCTTGGATGGGTCATTATGATACCATCATCACTACTGTAAATATTACTCTCAAGGGCATCTTGAGTTTTTACTACACAAGAAGGGGCAGATTACTTGCCGCTACAGTAAAAAAAAATTAATATCACAGCCCTTTGGCAGGTGTTGTATGGTGCGCAAACTTGGTGCCTGACCCTTTTGAATAAATTAGACAAAGTGCAAAATAAACTTCTGTGGACTGTTTTAGGTACCCCTAGAAACACTCCCGCGGTACTGATAGAGGCAGAAGTTGGTCTCCCTTCTGTAGCATCTTTGATTAATCTGATTATCCTAACATTTTGGCTTCATCTTAGCCATTCAGTCCCAGCCAGTCTTCGATTCTTGGCACTTAATTTACTGGATGGTGGTTTATGGTCAAAAGTGGTTACATTATTACTGTTTTCATTGGGCTTCTCTAGGGAGCATTTGTTAGCTCTGGATTACACAACTGCTCTTAGCTTGATTAAGCGACACATTGCTGACCACAAACAACAGGTTATGATTGCTGCCATTAGTTTTCCCAAAATATCTTCAATTTATAGATTATTTAGTGTTGAGACCAATGGTGCCTCTTATTTTAATTATTTGACTGTATGGAAGTTCAGACGTGCCTTTACCGTGGGAAGAGTAAGTTTACATTCGTGGTTACGGAGGGTAGACAGAAGGGTATTCCATAGAACCACTGCCAGAGATACTGCTGCTGTGAACAGCAGAGAGTAATTGAAACCTTAATACATATTGTCTTTGATTGTCAGCTTTATGCAGTGCCATGGGCTATGTTTCTAGAGTCCATAGTTGCTGATATATGCCCGTGCAATCAATCAACAGCTCTTATTTTCCTACTGCAAGGGAAGGACAATTTTATTACGCAACAGATGACCATGTTTTTGGCAGCTGTGCTCAAAATTAGATTCTGGTTTTTGAGGGAAGTCATATGATACCCTTTAGGTTTTGAAGTTGTATTTACTGATTTTAATATATATTGTTTGTTTTGTTTTTCGTGCTGTAATTGTGAAGGCTTTGGGCTGATACAATAAATTGAATGAATATATTAGCATAGCCAGTGGCCATAGCTATAACACAATAAATAAACAATAAACACAGAAACATAACATACATAAATCCATCCTAAAATCAAACAGAACATAAGATAGTACATGAGCTCCACTATAAACGTGGAAAGCGTCCACTTGGGGGAGGTCCTATAGTATCCAAAAAAGGGAACTCTAAATAGGGTTTCTCTCACCTATTATGGACTGATCCCAAAGACAAGGGTAAAAAAACCAATACTAACAAAGTCTATAACTAGCAAAATTAATACAGTAACTGGGATTAGAAAGTTTCCATATTAAATACTAGAAGGACACATGTTATACTAAAGGGATCTCCCCCTTTATATAACTGTCCTATAGAATACACCCAGGGACCTAATAATAATCCCTTAAAATAATAAGGTAGTCATCTAAAAAAAACCCGGAAATAGCCATCCTAATAAAAGCTATAGTTGGTGGCAAAGATAACTATATAACCCACTAACCCCAGGTAAACCGTAGAGCAAACCTATGGGCCGTTTAGGAACAAACAAACAATAATACACAAGAACCATTAAACCATCAAATAGATAACATCAATATCTAAAAAATGTAAAGTTGGGTCCTAAAAGTCCAACCATAAAACACAATCCTATTTTCGGCTCTAACGGAATAGGTAGCTAAGGAAGGTCTAAGCCAACCCCTCAGTATTGGAGATTACCGCCCGGCAAAAAGTATCCACTGCCAAGAGTTCATCCATTATAGACGCCCCAGCGGAGGGAAATCCTGTAGATGCAGCGGAAAAGCCGTTAGCCATACGCGGACTTCTCACAATAGGGCATCTAACTTGCCCAGCCCAATCAAGGGAAGAAATAGTACGTGAGCTTAAATGGGAAAGATTAAAGTGCTCTGAAACTGTGGGAAATACTAACCCTAATAATATCCAGCTCCTCAAAAGAGTCTCTGTTCCTCCCTCAGCTGTGGCGATTAACACGAGGCTAGGGTACCTGGCTCAGTCAGAATTGTGCCTGCTCTTGAGGGATACCTTTGCCTCCTCTGGGAGTCCTAGATTTGTTTCCACCTCTGCCCCAGATAGGCAAACCCCTATGACTCAGGTAACCTCCCCCTTGGTGGAGGGTCTGTCCCTGGATAAAAAGGTCGATTCTCCTGCTCCCCAGTTGGCAGATGCCCAAATTATTCCTATACCTCACCCTCCTCTGACCCGATTAAGTTACAATAAATTCATTATCTTACCCTACACAAATCAAAAACAAATTATGTTTCTCATTCCAAAGGGTTTTGTTCTTCATTTTGAGTGTTACCTTTGCTCAAAGTCCAAGGGAAGAGAGGTAGGGCCTAGAACCACAGGGAGAGGGAGGAGAAAAAGTGGCTGTTGGGGTTGGGAAGAAACCATGACCATTTGACCTGCTTCACACACTCCCACCCTCCAAAAATCCTGTAGGTTTAAGATGTGTTGTGTTTGGGTTTTTTTCCCTCTGCCCCATCTCTTAGGGATCTGGATGTGCAGGTGATGTGTTTCCTCTACTGCATAGTGAGTGAGGACTAGCAAAATGATAGGCATGAGTAACACTGACTTAATTTTATTGACTTTTATTTCCCATTTGCTTAGAGAATACATTATGTAGGTGTGTTTACTGAATGCAAATTGCAGCTGTAACAACTCCCACTCACATCCCACTCCGCCCAGCACTGCACCTCCTCAGTTCCCCACCCCACCTCCTTGGGAATGTGAAAAATTGGCACCTATAAAGTATGCAATTCTAAACCTCATTGAAATAGGTTTAAGGAGAAACTAGGCATGATGGCTCATGGTGCTGAATATATGACATCGTCCAGGGTGGGCAAAGTTTCTTAATCCCAAGAGTTGCATGCACATCTATTTACCACAATGGGGTCAAAGAGCTGCATGTGTTTCTAGAGCCACAGTTTGCCTACTCCTGACATAGGGTGTTTTCAGATGTTATGGGCGGCTGGTTCACCACAGTGGATTCCCGGTGGGGGTGAACAGAACAATCACCCCCCGGGGCGAATAAAAGCCCCGAACAGACGTGACGGGACTGGGACCACGACTGGGAATCAGGCCCCAGATCACGGCCCGGGGCAGCGCAACAGACGTGACGCCGATTCCCAGCCGTGGTCAAAACACCCAGAAGCCACTGGGCAGGGGCAGGACACAGACATGGCCGCCTGAGGGCAAACGAAGCAAAAAGGCACAAAAGGGAAGGCCCACAAAAGGGAAACGGGAAGGGAGGGGGGAGAGGGAGAAGAGTCGGCCAGGTACCACACACAGCAGGCACACAGCCAGCAGAGGCACAGCGGAACACACAGCACGAGCACACGCCCAGGCACACACACACACACGCACACACAAGGGAAAGGAAGGGAAGGGGGACACGGGTGACCGGACAACACACAAGGCACAACGGAGCAAGGGGGGAGGGACCGGGACGGGGGGGGGAAATCTGCAATGTGCTAGGCCTGGTGGAAACCCCCCCCAGCAGAACTGTCCGCATGGGCACCCCCACAGCAACACAGGCAGTCCCAGAATGGAGGGCTCCAGGAGCTCGGGTCCAAGGCACAGCAGGGGCCCACAATGCACAGGGAGCCACCTGGGAAGGATCCAGGAGGCACTCGGAGACCCCTCTGCCGCTGAGGGGCAGGTGTTGGGCAGGCAGGACAGCCGGTGCAGCACTGCAGGTCCAAGGATGCACACACCCCCAGAGGAGGCACCAAGGGCCAGTCTGGGTGCCCCGGAACCCCCAGGTCACACAAGCACACAGGAGGGGGGGGTGCGGGCAGCAGGTGGCAGCGCTGGCAGGTGGGGACAGGTCACTGGACACAGCCGGGTCGTTGAGGCCATGCAGAGCGCCGCACCCAGGCACAAGGGAGGGCAACACTGGAGGGGAACCCCGGTTATGCAGGCTGACCATGGGGTGGGGCCCGGAGGGGGTCCGGGACCACAGGCAGGGGCAGCAGCACCCCGGGAAGCAGGCGACACCTTGGCAAGGCAGGCACATCAGGGAGGGAGAAGCCAGCGGAGACGCCCCCCCCCAGACAGGGGCGGGAGCCCACACAGGGGCAAGACACCGGGGGGCTGGGAGGAACACCGGGACTCACAGGCTGCTGCTGGGGGCCACCGTGGGCCCTGGGGACAGGTGCCCCACTCGGTGAACCAGGTGGGGCCAATGGATCATGCCCCGGTGGTACCTCAACATGGACATGTGGTGGG
>QEPC01001643.1:5195882-5254289 GCA_003113815.1 Sphenodon punctatus | reverse complement strand
TGTTTGATCATTTTTGTTGCCCTTCTCTGTACCTTTTCTAGTTCAGCTCTGTCTTTTTTGAGATGGGGTGACCAGAACTGCACACAATATTCAAGGTGTGGTCGCACCATTGATTTGTATAGAGGCATTATGACATCCTCAGTTTTATTTTCTGTCCCCTTCCGAATAATTCCTAACATTGTTTGCTTTTTTGACTGCTGCCACACACTGCACTGTGGATTTCATTGTATTGTCCGCAACCAACCCCAGATCCTTTTCCTGAGTGGAAACTCCTAGCTTAGTACTCAGCACTGTGTACTCATAATTTGGATTATTTTTTCCTACATGCATCACTTTGCACTTGTCCACATTAAATCTCATTTGCCATTTAGATGCCCAGGCACCCAGTGTCATAAGATCCTGTTGCAGTTCCTCACAGTCTGCTTGCTCGTGTTTTAACTACCTTGAATAACTTGGTATCATCTGCAAATTTGATCACCTCGCTCTTATCACCCTTTCCCAAATCATTAATGAATACATTAAACAGCACTGGTCCCAGTACAGATCCCTGAGGCACACCACTTTTTACACCTCTCCATTGTGAAAACTGACCATTTAGTCCTACCCTTTGCTTTCTATCTTTCAACCAGTTTTTGATCCATAGTAAGACACTATCTCCTATCCCATGACTTTTTAGTTTTCTCAAGAGTCTCTCGTGAGGGGCCTTATCAAATGCCTTCTGAAAATCCAGGTACACTATATCCACATTTACACCTGAAAATCCAGATACACCACATGCTTATTTACACCTTCAAAGAATTCCAACAGGTTAGTGAGGCATGACTTAGCATTACTAAATCTGTGTTGACTCTTCCCCATTAAGCCATGTTTGTCAACATGACCTGTAATTCTGTCCTTAATGATGTTTTCCACCATTTTTCCTAGCACAGATCTCAAGCTTACGGATCCCTTTTAAAATATTGGGGTTACATTTCCCACTCTCCAGTCCTCGGGTACAGTGGCAGATTTTAGTGACAGGTTACACATTACTAACAGTAGGTCTGCGATTTCATATTTGAGTTTCTTCAGAACTCTGGGGTGAATGCTATCTGGCCCTGGTGACTTGTTAGTAGGGCTATGCGAACGCGGTTCGGAGTTCGGGCTGAACTCGGCCTGTTCGGACGACCGAACTGAACGTTCGAATGGCCGAACAGTTCGGATGGGTTCGGGGGTGGGAAAAACGTGACTTTGGGTGGGGAAAACGTGTCTGGAAGGGGGAGGCAGCTGAGGAGCAGACTTCCTGGCACCAGGGGTGGAGACCAGGGGTGGTTTTAGGGCCAAATGATACCGAAAAACATTTTTTGATTTCAGTATTGGTATCGATAGCGCTATTTTTCGGATGTTCAGTCAAGTCCGGCCGAACCGGACTCCACTGAACTGAACAACCGAACCCGAACTCGGTTTTCAAACCGAACGGCCGAACATCCGAACCGTATTCTGTTCGCACATCCCTACTTGTTAGTATTCAGTTTGTTAATTTGCCCTAGAACATCCTCCAATGTCACATTGATTTGGAACAACCGTTCCAATTCCTCGCCCACAAAGCAAGTGTGGGTACCTCTCCAAAATCCTCCACAGTGAATACTGACGCAAAGAACTCATTCAACTTCTCTACAATGTCCTTATCCCGCCCTCCCCCCCGAGTGCCCCTTTTACTCCCTTGTCATCTAACGGCCCAACTGACTCCCTAGCAGACTTCTTGCTTCTGATGTATTTGAAAAAATTTTGTTGCTTGTTTTTGCTTCTTTAGCAAGCCTCCCTTCAAAATTTCTCTTGGTCTGCCTTATTAACATTTTATATTTACGTTGCCAGTGTTTATGCTCTTTTGTATTATTTTCATTGGGACTAGCCTTCCATTTCTTACAGGACGCCCTTTTGGCTCTAATAGCCTCTTTCACCTGCGCATCTAGCCACAGTGGAAGACTTTTGGTCCTCTTGCTTCTTTTTTTAACTTGTGGGATGCACCCTTCTAGAAGGGTGCTTTTAAACAGTCTCAACGCCTTTTGGAAACTTGTAACCCTTGCAACTGTGCTTTTTAGTTTCTTTTTAGCTAGTTTCCTCATTTTGTAATTTTATTTTATTTTTATTTTATCAATTTATATCCTGCCCCTCCTGAAAACAGCTCAGGGCAGCTAACAATTTTAAAAGCATAAAAAATACAATAATATAAAATTTAAAACAATAATAATAATATAAACAATTAAAACAGGGCTAGGAGAAAATAAGACAATAAATAAAGGTAGGACAGAGATAAAAACCCTAACCCCCCCCTTCCCCCTCCCCCAAGGCCTGGGCAAACAGCCAGGTTTTACAAACTCGCTGGAATGTTAAAAGGCTTGGGGCCAGGCGAGCTTCCTCCAGGAGGGAATTCCAAAGGCATGGCCTGGCCACCGAGAGTGCCCGCTCCATTGTGGCCCCCCGCTTAACATGGGGGACCTCCAAGAAGGCAGCCCCGGCAGACCGAAGGAGCCGCTCTGGGGCTCGGAGGGCTAGGCGGTCCCTGAGGTATGAGGGGCCAAGACTGTGAAGGGCCTTATAGATCAATAACAATACCTTGAACCTGGCTCGGCACACTATTGGAAACCAGTGCAGAGTCCGGAACACAGGTGTTATGTGCTCCCGACGACCCGTCCCTGACAGGAACTGGGCCGCCACATTCTACACTAGCTGCAGCCTCCGAACCAGGAACAAGGGCAGCCCGTAGAGCGCATTGCAGTAGACCAGCCTTGAGGTGACGAAGGCATGGATGAGGGAGGCCAGGTCCGGGCTGGAGACATACGGGCGCAGCCTCCGCACCAGATACAACTGGCGGAAGGCAGCCTTTGCCACCACCTCCACCTGTCGATCCAGGCGGAGATCTGCATCCAATATCACCCTCAGACTCCGAACCTGCTGAGCTATAGGAGGGTGAACTCCCCCCCAATCAGGGGGGCTGACACCTCCCTCACTCTCCCCACCACCATCATCTCCATCTTATCGGGGTTGAGCTTCAGTCTGCTCTGCCACATGCATTCCGCCACGGCCTCCAGACACTGGGATAGCAACGAGACAGCAGGGTCTGGATCAGCTGAAAAAGAGAGGTACATCAGCATATTGGTGACATCACACCCTGAACCCTCTCACAACGTCCCCCAGGGACTGCATATATACATTAAATAATAATGGAGACAGAATGGAACCCTGCGGAACGCCGCAGGATAAAGTGCGGGGGCTAGATGTTTAAGCTCCCAACACTACCCGCTGGCTTCTCCCTGAGAGGAATGAGTGGAACTGTTCAAGAAGAGTCCCACCCAGACCTCCCAGGTCATGCAGCCGTCTCAACAGCAGCCCGTGGTCCACAGTGTCAAAAGCGGCTGAGAGATCTAGCAGGATAAGAAATGTCGAACATCCTGTGTCCATCTGCCGGCGGAGATCATCGACCAAGGCTATCAATGCTGTCTTGGTGCCATAGCCAGGCCGGAACCCAGATTGAAAAGGGTCCAGGAAACCAATGCTATCTAGAAGCGCCTGGAGCTGGAACGCCATAGTCTCCCCTTTTAAAGTTAAATGCTACTGCTGTACTTTTGTTTGTCTTTCTCCTTACAGAAATTGTCAAATTTGATCATATTATGTCTAGTGGCTTCACCACAGTTACTCCTTGCACCAGGTCCTGCGTGCCACTCAGGACTAGATCTAGAATAGCTCCTCCTCTTGTTGGTTCCAGAACCAGCTGTTCTAGGAAGCAGCCATTTACGGCATCCAGAAATTTGGCCTCCATGTCCCAACCCGAGGAATCATTCACCCAATCAATATTAGGGTAATTTAAGTTACCCATTATTATTATGTGTCCGACTTTAGTAGCCAGTCTAATCTCTTTTAGCATTGCTTTATCAGTCTCTCAGTCCTGGTCAGGGGGACGATAGTATAGCCCTACTGCGACACTCTTCCCCTTTATACCTGCAATTTCTATCCATAAAAATTCTAGGGAACAGTTTTCATCCTTTAAAATTTTAATTGTATTTGACTCAATGTTGCCTTTTACATATAGAGCCACCCCACCACCAACTCTGTCTACTCCGATATATTGAACTCAGTGGTCTTTGGATTCTGCCCCACTATAGTGTAATAGGATTCTTAGCAGAGGTGATGATTCAGTACCCTAATTGCCACTGAGACTGAAAGTTATTTGAATAAGATACGTTGCAAGTGTAATATATATATATATATATATATATATATTGCAATAAGCCATATTGCAGTATTCAGCATTTCTTACTGTTATTATTAAACAGAAATAGCGATAATCAGCCATTTTCACACCAAGATGATGGTTGTTTGTCTGTGTAGTTTGGCTAACATTCTGTCCAACACTCAGTGCAATTCCAAGTCTTCAGAATGTGGAAAGTATAAGATGAAGAAATAAAGATACCCTACATGTGAGGTTTCCAGACTATGGGTCATGCATGACTCCAAGTAGGGTAACACCACCTGCAGATGAGACCATGATTCTTACTGATAAACTTTGAATGTCTTTGCTGCTGTCTGGGTCGTGGGATTATAGGTGAGTCTCTCACAGGCAAAAAATTTGGGAACTACTGCCCTACATCTATTTTTCACATTATCATGTGGTTTGTTGAACTGGACTGGCCCAATTTCCAATACATGGCTGATATATATTATGATATGATGAATGGGAGTGATGAATAATCGTCCAGTGATAACGGTGTCTGCTCTGGAAAAATATAATGGAGTAGCAGCTAATTATTTCTACATTGGGGAATACCCAGATGCGAGGGGGAGGAGAATCTAAGCAGACCACATATTGGTATATATTTCATTTTATTTCAAAAAATAGCAAATGTATTAAGAACACGAACCAGAAAGTTATTAAAAGCTTCATAACAAAATATTTAGCCAACTCTGTTACGATATAGAGGCTTGAGGTTCTAACAAGTAACACTAGGCTTCAGTTCACCGAGCAAGTAATGCTCTTGACACACAAACATCGCATTGTTGAAGTATGGAGCTGTATGTTAAAACAAAGTTACCTGTCTTCCACCTTTTATGATTAACTGAACTACAAGAACATCTTTTTTTATTTTTGGGAAAAGCCATCAAAAAATAAATTCCTGAGTATTTAGGCTGAGACACTATTGAATACCTGCTAAAAATGACCAATTAAGGGCCCAGTCCTGTCAGGTGAACCATTCACATGATCTTCACTTCACTAGCATAGTTGTACTTACAGGATGAGGGACTAGCTGCTTTAATGGAATATGTGAAAGCTTTCTAATGGATACATTCGCATTACCAATTCTTTTAGCAATAACCTACAACTGCAACAGTGAAATTGGTTCTACTGACAGAGTTTCTAATGCGAACTTTTTGCAGAAACTTCCAATGCAATTTATCACAGCAATGAACCATAAGTTAGTTATGCAGGATACACAAATCAAAATTTAGTCAATAAGGTCTTCATATCAACAATGGTGGAAACATTGAATTATAGGATTTGTTTTTGATATATTTAATCTGAGGAAACATGCCATTTTGGTTTCAACATTGTAAACCAAGGTAATTTTATATAGGTGTATATTTGCTTATTCTGATTGGAATTTGGTCACTGGCTTTAATAGTTTATACTATCATTTTTCTAAAATCCTGTTATTCACTGAGCCCAAACTACAAGTATTTTAAATAAATTTGATATATCTTTTTTTTAATTTTAAAGTTGTTGCCAATTGATGTGCTTTTGAAAACTGATCTTGGAAAAAATTCTAAGCCATGGTTAGTTCACACATTTATGAATTTTCTGGAAGTACTAAATTATAGTGAATGTAGAAAATTGATCACATATGGCATAGCTAAGAATTCACAGCACTGGTATTCAACTTGATCAATTACACAGCGTACATGAAGATGGCTTCTTAATCTGCCCAACTTTTTCTGCCCTCCCACCCCAACATGTAAACAGTTCTCGCAATAATATCTGAGGCTTGCAGTTATCAATATGCATCAAATGTAAATGACAATACCTAGGTTATGGGGCCTGAATTTGGCAATTCCAGTACACACTCCTAATCGCTTTCCATCTTGGATTGAAAGTACCATTGTTATGTTGCAATCATTGAAAGACATGAAAATGGAAGCATAAGTCAGCTCTAATTCTGATACAGGCTTCTGGACTTACAGTGGTGAAAAAGATACCATGCCTATATAGAAACAAAAGAGCAACAACTTGAAGGAAATGAGGTCTATGGCACGAATACATATCCATGCCATAGTATAGTATTGCAGGTGTATATTACTAAGACATGAAACTCTTGGCATTACAGAGATGATAATCTCTGACCACACAAGCCAGTATGGACCATAAAGCATTTGGTAAAAAACAGTTTGCACCAGTTTCACTGGGGGGGGAGACCACTCATCAAAATGTGTTTAAAAATACTGAGACACATTGTAATTTTCCTATTAAAACCTTGTTTCAGAAGTACCCCGCTTTAAGTTGTTACTCAAAAACTCATCATGTTCAAAACTCAAATTATTATGAGATCTGGATATCATAAGAAGCTTTTCTTTATTGGTAAAGTCTTTTTTGACTGTAGTTTGTGGTACAAGTAACCTGTCCATTGGGTCCTCTTTATTTTCTAGTTTCATGTAGCCTTTACTGTTGCTCCGATCCAGTCGTGGCCAGCTTGGGTGTTTTCTTTGTTCTGCTTGGACAGTAAGTGTAGAAGGACCTCTGTCTAAGTCCAAGGATTTTGAATGCGCAGAGATAAGATGCAAAGATGTGTTGGACCCAAACTGTTTTCTGGCAGCACCCGGTGATAAAAGTTTTCCGGTGCTAAGTCCAAGAGTCATAGAAGACTTGAAATGACTGGATGGAGAATCCGTAAATGAATTATTTCGTGGTATCATTGCAGTGACAGGTGTGTAAGATTCATTGGTATCAGTCAATGGAACAGCTAGAGAGTCCATTGATAAGTTTCTAGACCGGCTTCTAGTGATTGCAGATTCCTCAGTGATGTTGTCTATACTGGGTTCATCAATAACACAGTTATTTAGTTTAATTACAGGCAGTGTGAAAGCACTAATAGAGGATGATACAATTGATTTTGTTTCACATTTTATAGAGCTACTATTTTTGTCATCCATGGCCTTGCCAGGGTGAGGATAAAGGCCAAAGACTGAGCCAGAACACTCAGTCAGCAAAGGTGGTAGGAGATAAGCAGTGCTTTTGTCTTTGTTTATGGCAATTTCATCTTCTTCAGCAGAGCTATCTATTCGGAAACTGCTTCTCCTGAAGCTTGAGAAAGGTGCAATTGTATTTGTAGTCAACCGTGATGGACAAGAGTTCCCATTTTGCTTGACTTCACTTTCGCCCAATAAGCCTGCGTAGGCACCATTCAGCTGTTTTTGTTCCTTGATTCTGAGTGTGTGGATGTCTATTACAGTGGAATAGATGTCTCTCATGTGTATGATTTTTGTTTCCTTGTCACGATTTTCATGTAGAATTGCATTAGCACAGATAAAAATAAAGATCCCAATACCCATAGTAAAGGGGCCTAGCATTTTCATCTTATCCGAATGCAAATGCTGTTCAAAGAAACGTATTATAATTCCACCTTGTTTTCCAATGACCTGGGTTTCATTTATTGACAGGCTGTCTTCGGGACCTAAAAATGGTTCCTTTTGGGGCCAGTATCCCAGGATGGCCATTGCAATCCCCATGAATGCTACAAGCACCCCCAAAACCAGAAAGAATCCTGATGGGGAGTAAAGCCGGATTTTGCCTCTGACAATGACTACGTCTGCCCTTGGTCGGCGTCTCACAGGCTTTTGTTCCTCAGAAGTCGGTGATGTGGCAAGGTTTACATGCTGTTGTGATCTGGCTGAGTCTTGCCTCTTTAAGGCTGCCAGTCCCGTTATCACGCCACCAGTTGCTATCATAGTTCTGTATGTTACCCTGGATGAAAAAAGAAAGAAAAAACCTTAAGCATGAACCAGGAAGGGGGAATATATGGTGGTATGGTATGGTATTTATTCGGCTAGCTTTCGCCATAGCCACAAAATGCATATATATAACAATATAACTGTGTAAAAACATCAATATCAACAAACAATAACAATATCACAAGAATACAACCATGGTAGTATTCCTAAAAGTAGCACATCTTTAATCACCCCACAACTGTTACTAATACAAAAGAAAAGAAGAAAACCAAAAATCATACAATTGGGGGATTGCCTTACTCTTCTATGGGGATTGCCGCGGCAGAGCTTGTCCCCTGAAATAAAAACAGGTTCGGGCTTATTACTCACAGACCATTGTCTGACCATTGAATTTAAGCTGGCCCTCCATTAGTTATAGCCGATATCAGTTTAATCAGTACTTTTTCAGGAATCTGACAGTGCTGCTCCCAACATCCCTCAAATTGGAGGAATTTGGTTACCAACACCCTTAAGGGATGCCTGTATAACTTCCCTTTTTTTTATCATCAGGCCTACAAACATAGCCACTGCAAGCAGGTCATCAAGTGCAGTCAAGGTAAGTAGGGTAGATATTGATTGCTCCCTCTTGGGCCTTGTTAGCTTTTCCAATATTGGAGATAGCCATACCTCCCTCAGACTGCGATAGTATGGGCAGAATAACATTTGATGTTCAGTAGTTTCAACCACCTGCATAGAGCAGGTACAGTAACAGGAGTCGTACCGAGTTTTTAAAAGTCTACCATCCAGGATGGCAGATTGAATCAGCTGGAATTGTAGCTGGGTATAGTTTCTTTTAAAAACACTATTATTCAGTATGTCCAAATAAGGTTCCATAATAAAGAGTAGCTTTACCGACCCCAAATTAGGTGCCACTTTCCACTGCTTTACCAAGGAAAGATCTTCCTGATTTGCAATATCCTTGAATCTAAGATTAATTTCACTTTGGATAGCAGTCACTGATTTCCCCTGAAAGTGGACAAAAGAAAATCCTAATCCCCGCAATAGAGTGGCCAAATAATTTACCCAGGGATAGGGACGGGTCCCAGTATGATTTAACTCCTCCACTAAGCACTGGACTGGTAACGAATCCTGCTGCTGGGTCATTAGTCGCAGCCAATATCTGATTAGGGCCATTCGTGCATAATGTGCAATAGACCAGACACCAGTTTCAGCCCGCAGTACTGTCCCCGGGGTACCATTGCCAACTCTGAGCAAGGGGGAATATATAGTTACATATAAGATAGTTAATCAGAGAACATTTACTTCTCATTGAAGACTAAAGGTTTTCATAAGATGTTACATTTCAAAGATGTTACATTTCTTTAAAACATGGTCGCTTCCAGATACAAATCTGAGAAACACATGAACAATTTTTTAGTACTTTAAACAGGCTGTCATTCTCCCATAAGCTATACTGGAAAGCAAGTAACAACACAGTCTACACAGCAGGGAGAGATCGGAACTATACAAAATGCAAATGCTGAAATTGGTATCTTTCAGAACCGCCAAGATTATCGTATAGTAATTTCTTGGGAACAAAACCTGAGGTTTCAGCTGGAAAATCTTCTACAGGGTGTGATGACATCCAGTGACATCTTTATGAAAGTACAACCTGGTACGCAGCTACAAGACCAAACAGGTCTATGAAGTCATCGCCTAGGAGATGCAGCAATTGGAGTACAATAGGGATGTCACCCAATGCATGCAGTAGGCAAAGAACTTGCGGTTCGGATATAAACATATCAAGGACAACAATCTCAAGTCCAGCCGTGCCATGTGAACAATGGAGTTCCACGATCAGCTGGATCGGTTCCTCTGCATGGACGAGGACGCCTCCCGCATTCATGGCACAGCCTTCACCAGGGGCAGAAAGAGGGCAAAAACAACACCTGCTTGAACCACCCTCAACCCCTGGTGAGGCCAGCCAGGATACGGGAGGGGACAGCCCCATCCTACTGGCGGAGGAGGCATCCCTGGAAACTGAAATGGGCAACATCACCCTCCCCGTGCCACCCCTGAAACCCACAGGGACAGGGGGCGCATGGGGAGCGGATCTACACCAGGGATGCCCCCCAGGACACGGAGGAATATAAACAGGTGAGCTTCTGTTTAAATATATTGTATTTTATAGTTTGGCTTTGGGATTGCAGTTTTTTGTCTGTTTAGCATACCACATGCCCACCATATGGTGCAGTGGCTCAGGTAGCAAGGGGTGGGGGTGGTAGGGGTGCATGATCTAGGAGATCTGATGAAACTGTTCCAGGAGGCCACTGAATGCAGATGCGTTGACCTAGCATACCGCTGGCGCCCAGTGCACAGGGGTAGCATCACGGAGACCCCAGACAGGTGTGCATGCCGCACCCAGAATGCTGCACCAACCGCTGAGGCCTTGTGACCCATCACCCATCTACATAAGGGAGTCAGGTCGAAGGCTAGGGTGTGACATGTTGGTTGTGTTGAGGAGAGAGTGTAGTTAGAGCGATGGAGGGAGTGAAGCAGGGATGTGTGGAAAGTGAGGTGTGTAAGGGTGTGTGACCGTGGGGCATGTGGGGGAGCGGTGTTGGGTGCGTGGAGTGCTGCCTGCAGGTGAGAAGTTGTGTACGAGGGGTGACAGCACAGGGAGGCTAGCTGGTTCGGGGTACCCGAACACAGGGTGGGTGGTTGGGTTGGGGGCTGGTCAGTCACTGAATGTGTAACTGGGTTCACGGGGTGTGGTCACAGTGGTGGGAGCACGATGCCTGTTGTAGGCACCCCGCATGTGTGAGCTGCCCTGATAGCCATCATGGCTGCATGTTTCAGTCTCCTGGCGCAGGTGTTTGAGCCATTGGCTGACCTTCTGCGCCCAACCCCCCACTGATATACCCATGGTCCAAATCACCAGAGAGCAGCCAACCTGCACCACGTGGCAATGGTGCAATGGGTGCAGAGGATCAAGAACAGGCACCAAGCGATGGCGGGGATGGCAGCATTGCACCACATCTGCCTCGTCCTCTCCAGGTGACCCCTCAACATGTATGGCCGTTGGGTGACCCTACCCACATGACTGCTGGGTTGGATGCAGTCACGGAGCAATGACTGGTGGGAGAACATACTTGTGACCTGGACTGATGAGGAGTAGATCGACCACTTCCAGATGACCCACTCCCTGCTGACCTGGATTGGTGAAATCCTCGGCCCCTGCCCCCACAGGAACGTTACCAACATGTGCTTCCCCTTACCCCCAGGTATATGGGTGGCGATGGCAGTGTGGCGCCTAGCAACCCTCGATTCCTGCCGGAGCGTCAGTGAACAGTTCAGTGTGGGAGCAACGACGGTGAACAAGGCACTCCACGATGTCTGCAACCTCATAGTCGGACTGCTTCTGGAGTGGGACATCCAACTCTGGGATCCGGAGGTGGTGATCTGGGGCTTTGAGATGATGGGCTTCCCTCACTGCATCGGTGCTATCAATGGCACTCCCATCCTGATCTTTTGCCACCCCCAACACCAAGACCTAAACAGGAACCAAGCGTTCTTTGTGAACCTGCAGGCAGTCATTGACCACCGACGCCTGTTCATCGCTGTGTACACAGGTCACTCAGGGAGGAGCCACGATGCTCAGATCTTGCGCTCCTCCCCCTTCTATGCCAGGATGTTCGATGGGGAGATAGCCCCGAACATGTTCAGGATGATTGAGGGTATATCCATGTCTCCGGTTATTATAGGGGATCCCGCCTATCCTCTGACCCCATAGCTGATGAGGTCCTATCCCATTGCCCGCACCTCCAGTCAGGTGCTCTTCAACCAGCATCTGGCCTCTATGAGGTGCGTGGTGGAGAGAACCTTCAGCCTGCTCAAGTTGAGGTGACACCTCCTGCTTAACCGGAGCCAGTTCGTCCTGTAGCACACCCCCATGTCAGTTGGCCACAACCTGTTTCCTGTGCTTACCTCCACATGTGGGGCAGTCCGCCTTGGCGGTTGGGTCTCTGGGGGTGCAGGGATGATCTGGGGTGGCTGGGGGCCTGGGAGGGGGGGTCGTGGAGGGTGCTGGCTGGGAACTGAGAGTGGGGAAGGCTGGCCGGGGGCCCCCCTTGGTGTCATAGGGGGGCAATTGGGGGGAGGGGGCCCATGTGGTCTAGGTCGGGGTGGGGTTGTTGCTGGGGAAACCAGGGTTGGCAGGCGAGCTGGGGAGGGGGAATCTTGCACCAGTGGCTGGTGGGCCAGTGTCATGCTGGGAGACACACCACAAGGCTTCCAAGGTGTCCTCTATCAATTGGAAGGTCCTTCTGGCAGTTCCCTCCAGCATGACACAGGCCCTCTCCCTCCCCTGACTGTCTAGGCACTACTCGCGGAGGAGGGTGGCAGCTTGGCATCTGTCCCACAGGTGCTCTGTGCGGTACCGGGTGAACACTCCCTAGCTATGTTCCCCTGGCTCTGAGAGACCCATGGCACGTTTCAGAACTCTGTTGTCTCTCAGAGCAATCTTTCACACACCCAGCTATGCATTGGGGCTGCGCGGTTGTGCATGACTCCGGGTGCCCGCTGTCATTGCCCTCCATGCCACATGTCGCTGCGGTCAGTCCCTGGCTACCTCCGACCCACCCCCTCTCGGGCGGTTTTGCTTGGTGCATGGGGCATGGTCTTTCCTTCTCTCCATGCACTACTGTCCATTCCTATTGGCCTGGCCTCGCTCTGGTTCCCACCCTGTGGTGCGTTGTGTCTACCACCCCCTATCGGACTCCCATTCCTATTCTTGCAGTCATGGAGGGGCACCATAATTGGAGAGCTCCTGACCGTGAGTCTGGGTGGCCTTCTGGGTGTGATCCGCCTCTGTGTGCTACCTTGGGCTCCGCCACTGGGGCGGTGGCTGGGAGAGCCTGGTGGGAACGGTTGGGCTGTTGTGAGCTTTCGGGTGGTGACCAATGTGCTCCCCCATCATTGCCGGATCCCCACCCCATCTCCCGCTTCCTCTTCCCTTCTAGCTGCTGTGATTGTGTTCCTGATGGTGCTGCGGCTGGGGGAGATGGCCGGTCAGCTCCAGCGGGCAGTTGCTGAGCTTTGTGCTGGGGCCAGGGTGTACCAGGAGATCCGTGAGTTACCCTTGTGTGTGTCTGTTTCCACCCACCCACCCACACGCACCCTGGATGTTGTGGCCTGTGGGCTGCCTTACTGGTGCACTCCCTCTCCTTTAGTGCAGGCGATGTTTAACGAGAGGACCAGGGAGCAGGAGGTGGTCCAGCTGGTCGTGCATGTGCTGTAGCGGGTACACCTCTTGGACCATATGTCACAGAGGAACATAGGGTAACACACGTGTAACACTGGCCTACATGTAGACTACAAGTCTGGTAAATATGTAAAGCAAAAGGTTCCACATGTATGTAATGTTACAATTGAGAACTGTAAAACCCAAATCAGAGCTGTGACATGTGACCAAGCCCCAGGAAATGGGAAGACAGTTTGTTGATTTGCCCAGACAGAGACATTAAAAATGCTAATGCCGGCAGCCATTGCCTACGTGCAAGAGACAGAGAAAGCTGATAAAGAGAACAAAGGGAATTCTAGAAGCCTCGAGAAGATACGAGGAGTTTCCTCCTGGGGATATAAGGAGTTGTACCCCAGAGGGGGCAGTGACTATCAGGAACTCACTCACCATCTTGCAGCCAGCAAGGCTGGAAAGACATGAACTGAGAGACAGGTCTTTGCTCTCTAGCAACCCTAAGTCTGGAGACCCAGTCGCTTACATCAAGGGCTGAGAAGAACTTATGGACCTTTGTAGGGTAAGATGCTTATTTAGGAACTCAACCAGTATAGATCAGGAATGTGTTATATTTACCTTTGATTTCTAGTAACCACTCTGTATCAACTATCTTTCTTATGTAATCAATAAACTTACTTCTTATCTTTATGAAGAACTAAGTGTCAGTGTCTAACATTGGAACACAAGTGAGCAACAAGAGTTCTCAAGCTCTTGCGAACCCAGAGAGTAAAGAGTCTGTAAACGGGAAGGATCAGGCCCTTGAATGACAAAGGGGTTGTCCCTGCAGCAGACTTGAATCAGCCAGAGAGAGAAAACTGATCCAAGTGGGCTGTACGCAAGGGAAACTGAGTCACTCAAACCCAGTAAAATGGGGGTGTGGACCTCCAACCCGTGACACCATACCCAACCCTGGGGGGGGTCATCTGGGTCGTACCCACTCCGCTGTTTGCGTGGGTCCCCATGTTCCCCCCCCACCGTCCCTGCCATGGTGTGGGGCTCATCCTGGGCCCTGTGCATCCCTGCCCCGTGTTTATTAGCCAGCTGCTGCGTTGCAGCTGGTTTGTGTCTGTTGAGAAGCACCTCTCCTCTCTGTGCCCTCCGATCCTGGCTCCACCATGTGCTTTAGCACCTGGCACCGTTGTCTCAGCTGTCCTATTCCTAGCATGTTGTTTCAGGGTTTGGGGGGGTTCTGTAGGCGGTGGTCCTACAGGAGAATGAGGGAGAAAGGGGACCCCAACTGGGGAAGGGGGGCCAGGAGCACACACAGTCATCGGGAAGAACAGGAGATCCCTGAAACGGGTGGGGATCACACCAACCCCCCCTGGCGGTGGTCGTTGCCAGGGGGGGTTGGTGTGATCCCCACCCGTTTCAGGGATTGCCTGTTCTTCCCGATGACTGTGTGTGCTCCTGGCCCCCCTTCCCCAGTTGGGGTCCCCTTTCTTCCTCATTCTCCTGGGTTTCCCTGCGTGCTTGTGTGCACTGTGGTCTGCGGGTGTGGTCTGGGTTCTGAGGGGTCCGTGGCACCCGGCTGTCTGGCCTGTGTCTTGGGGCTTGCCAGGGGCTGCTGCTTTGTATCTCTTGACATTCCAGCTCCCCGCCCCCTGCCCAGAGTCTGGCAGTGTAGGGGTGGGGCCATGTTGCCCTCTCTCGGCCATGTTGTACCATCACTGAGCTGGGCATGGTTTCCCCTCTGCTCAGTGTACGGCCAGTCTGTGTAAACATTCTGGGTGTTTGCTCGGTGTTGCCCTGGGTGTGTGTGTGCCCGATGAGTGTGTGCCGGTCCCTCCCCTTCTTTTCCACAACCCCCCACAGTGGTGTCCGTGTAAACATCTCCCTGCTTGGCACCAACGGGTGTGTGGTGGGTGTGCTCACCCACCCACCTCCACCCACTGGGCCCGCAGCAGTTTCTGTGTAAAAAAGGCCATAGATTTTAGTATATTTTAGAACTACAAACCATTTTTAGTACCAGTGTATTCATATTCACTGCCAGAGCTCTAGTCTAATTCTTAACCACAGAATCATTCTTGTTTTTTCCTAACCTACACCACTTTTTTGGACAACAACCATAAGCATCTTTTAATCATTACTTTCTCAGACTACAATGAAACATCGTTCAGCTTTGTTTACTTATTTTGTTCTGGAATCAATATCAACAAGTCTTCTGGCAAGGATTTATGGGTCATGGTATACAAAACTAACAGGAACTCCCACTGTGATGTGATAGTTGGGGAAAGTACTGATATGATCCTTCGTTATATAAAAAGGAGAAAAGTGAGAAGAAGTGGAGAAATAATTTTAACTTTGTTCTCAGCACTGTACGGAGAAGTTGCAATAATAATAGAAGAACTAAAAAAATATGCTTGACAGTGAGACTTTAAAATATCTCTATATTTATAGCTTAACAACAGAAGAACATGGTTCTGATATGACATGAGCAAGATGCATAAGTACCTTAAGAACATAAGTAGTGCTCTACTGGGTCAGACCAATGGTCCATCAAGCCTGGCATCCTGTCTCCAACAGTGGCCAATCTCTGTCTCTTGGGAGAAGTACCCAACAGGTAATAATGGGCAATCCATTCCCTGGTTCAGCGCCCAACAGTAAGAGGTTATGAACCTACTTGGCTAATAGCCATTAATGGACCTATCCTCCACGAACTTATCCCAATCCCTTTTTAAAACTAGCTACACTATCAGCCTTGACCAGTTCTCTGGCAGCAAATTCCACAAGCTAATTGTGCGATGAGTTGAAAAAAATACTTTTGTTTTAAATCTGCTGCTAGCTAATTTCATGGAGTATCCCCTTATTTACCCTCTCTAACACTACTAAAACAACTGCTCCCTGTTTACGTGTTCTGCACTACTCATGATTTTATAAACTTCTATCATACCCCCCACAGCTGTCTATTCTCCAAGCTGAAGAGCCCTAACCTATCAAGCCTCTCTTCATATGTGAGCCATTTCATACCCTTGATAATTTCTGGTGCCTTTTTGTATCTTTTCTAGTTCTTCTATGTCTTTTTTTAGATGGGATGACCAGAACTGCACACAATACTCCAGGTGCAGTCGTACCATAGATTTATATACAGGCATTATATTTCAGTTATTCACTATCCCTTTCCAAATGATTCCTAGCATTCTTTTTGGCTGCCACCATACACTGAGCTGAGGATTTCAATGTATTTTCCACAATGACTCCAACATTCTTTTTCTGAGTGGTAACTTGTAATTTAGAACCCGGTGTTGTATACATCTAGTTTGGGTTATTTTTGCCTATGTGCAACACATTACATTTGTCCACATTAAATTTCAACTGCCATTTAGATGCCTAGTCACCCAGTCTCACAAATCATTCTGCAATTCTTCACAGTCTGCTCAGGTTTTAACTACCTTGAATAGCTTTGTGTATTCTACAAATTTGATAACCTTACTCTTTACTCCCTTCTCCAGATCATAAATGAATATATTAAACAACACCGGTCCTAGTACAGATCCCTGTGGCACTCCACTAGTTATTTCTCTCCGCTGTGAAAACAAATCATTTAGTCCTACTGTTTGCTTCCTATCTTTTAACCAGTTGCCGATCTTTTAACCTGCCTCTTATCCCATAACTATTAAATTTCAAGAGTCTGTCATGAGAGACCTTATCGAACACCTTCTGAAAATTCAGATACACTATATCGATCAGCTCGCCCTTATCCACATGCTTATTTACACCCTCAAAGAATTGCAACAGATTAGCATGGCATGACTTCTCTTTCCTACATCCATGCTGACTCTTCCCCATTAAGCCATGTTTATCAATATGCTCTGTAATTCTGTTCTTAACAACCCTTTCCACCAGTTTGCCTGGCACCGATGCCAGGCTCATCAGTCTGTAACTTCCAGGATCATCTCTGGAGCCCTTTTAAAATATTGGTGTTACATTAGCTACCCTCCAATTCTCTGGTACAGTAGCAGATTTTAGCAATAAGTTACAAATTACCAACAGTAGGTCTGCAACTTCATATGTGAGTTCCTTCAGAACTCTGGGATGAATACCATCTGGTCCTGGTGATTTGTTACTATTTGATTTGTCAATCTGCTCTAAAACCTCCTCCCAGAGTTGCACTTATTTGTGACAGTTCTTCTACCTCTAGAGAAAAGGTGTTATTCCTCCCTCCGCCCATTCTACCCAGTCCACACCCTTCTTCCTTCACCACATCCTATGCACAAATCAATCCCCCAAACCGGCCCTGTACTTACAATTTAGAAGTAGTAGATATTGAACAGACCGCTCACCACTAAAACAGCTGCTGCTAACATTCCTACAGATAACCTACTTTTATACAAAATAGAAAAATAAAGCCCATCAACAGATAATGCCCTCTGGTCCTATCTTTTAGGAGCTGCTTGCAAAGCAAGCTCCTCTTTACAATGAAAGAGGGAGGGACGAGATGGGACAGCCTAGGTTGAACAAGCAAGCATCCAGCACCAGCATCTAGTCTCTCCTCGTCCCTGAAGCACAACCACCTTTTTATGAAAGCAGAGAGAATGTTGAGTACTAATGGGCTCTTTTATCTAGTAGAAGAAATAATTTTAAACTAGTAGCTGGAAGTTAAAGCTGGACAAATTCAAACTTGTAATAAGTCACATTTTTAACAGTTGGTTTTTAAAAAAAATTTATATCACACCTCTCCTGCCCACAGGGCAGCCCGGGGTGGCAAACAACATTCAATAATTATTTTACTTTTTTTAAAATTTAAAACAATTTAAAATACAATACAATGTGGGGGAACCCCCCCACCCCTACCCCTCGCCAAAAGCCTGATGGAACAGCCAGGTCTTACATATACGCCGAAACAGCAGGAGAGTGGGAGCCAACTGAGTCTCCCCCGGGAGCGAATTCCACAGCACGGGGGCGGCCACCGAAAAAGATCTAACATTGGTGGCCACCCGCCTCGCCCGGGGAACCTCCAAAAAGGCTCCCACGGACGATCTCAAGGGTCGCACGGGTACATGGGGAGTGAGGCGGTTCCGCAGATAAGCAGGGCCCAGGCCGTGAAGGGCTTTAAAGGTTAAAAACCAGCACCTTGAACCTGGCCCGGTGCTGTATAGGCAGCCAGTTCAGGTGATTAGCCTCTAGAACAGGATGCATAGGGAGGTGGTGGATTCGCCTTCACCTGCAGTCTTCAAATCCAGACAAGACACCCTTTTAAAAGATCTGCTTTAGCCAAAGCCAGATTAGATGACTTGATGTAGTAGCAACTGGAGGAAATTAAATGGCCTGTTGAATGCCCATTTCTCTTAAGCTTTTCTGGGGGGGGGAACCCAGCCCCAGTAATTAAACTGGATTTGCATTTAAGTGCTCTCTTGGTAACTTAGAATATCACTGGGTAAAAACAGATGAGACAGTGGCCTGCTGTGGCCCACATTGGACTGGACCTCACCTGCATGTCTATGCAGGCGCCGCCAGATGTTGGCCCTGAATTGCCTGGGGTGTGTTGGCAGCTAGCCTGGGTTCTGACCTCGAGAAACCTCTGAGGTCACAGCCTGGGCTAAGACCTGCCCAACTGGGACAAAGTGAGCCATAGTGGGCTATCATGTTTGTTCCCGGGTCGCCAACCCAGCCTGAATCGGGTCCGCCATGGTCGGCAACAATGGCTGGATGTCATTAGTTGCCATGGTGGGTGCGGGTCTGGCTGGCTGGCTGGCGGCGCACTCATGCTTCTCCCCGCCCTCCCCGGTGACCCAGGCATGGTCACGTTTGTTCAGCAGCCTGAGCTGGACTGTGGGATAGGGTTAGGTGGGATGGGGTAGCGGGGTTAGGGAGAGGGTTGGTGGGTAGGGTTTAAGATTTGTTTCTTTTAACTGCTTTTATATGTTTTTATATATTATGTTTATGTATTTTATATATTTCTGCATAGCATACTGCCAAGAGCCTTCGAGGGAAGGGAGGGATTAAAATTGAATAAATAATAGTTGTAAAAGAGAAAGGAAAATTTAGGTTTGTGTTTTTGTTCTGGTTCTATTTAATGATTTCTCCCTGCAAACTAACTAAAAAGAAGCATGCTGTAAATAGAATAATCAGACACTAACATACCAGATCTGGAATCTGATTCATTAACCTAGATCAGATTTCAGACATTTTCCAATGGGAGTTATGTTCTCCTGGATACTTTTGAATTATCTCACTGTTGGATGTCTCACATTTTATAGTAAATGTTTCTCAGCTGGAGACTTTGAGAGTTGCATATGAAGACAATAACCCCTTCCTCCTATTTCTGTGTTTTTCCTCATTGTAGAATGACTTTTCCAGTTTTCATTGCCAAAAAATCACCTCTCTGAAGTAAATAAACTACAGTACTGGGATATATGCCTTGCCATCTTAGTGAACAATGATCCTGATTTTGATCTCACTTGTATCAATGCAAATCTGAAATAACTCCACAGGAATCAGTGGTGTTAGGTGTATTTACATTGGCATGAGATCAGAGTCTGATTTGAAAGGAACAAACAATGCTCTGAAGCTTTGAGTTTGTGGTGTTCACTGCTTTTATAATCTCTGTATTTCACTGAAAACAAAAGCCTGCATGCACACATCTGAACAGGGGGGAGGGGGGATGAATCGGCAGGGCCCAAATCTGCCCCAGAAGCCATGCTGCCCATCTCAGAGCTTGTCAAGGCAGATAAATGATCCCTAGTCTCCATTTACCAACCCAACCAGTGAAGTAATCTGCCTCTATACAGCTGAATATAAAACAGGAGTTCTTGTGATTTAATTTATATAATGGTCAGCAATGGAGGCTGGTGGCAGGAAAGCCAAATAAACCATTCATTTCCTCCCATGGCTTTTGTATCCAGCCCTCAAATAGACAATATTGACCTTTCCTGGTCTTTTAATTTTATTATGAATTAATTATTATTATAATTTATTTATTTATTTATTTATAAAACTTCTACTCCGCCCCTCCTGCACGCAGCTCGGGGCGGCTTCCAACAATCTTTAAAACAATGTAAAAACAATTTAAAACAACCATAAACACTATACATAATTAATATACAGGGCAAAACAAAACACTAAAAATCCAAAAGTAGGTGGGGGAATTTAAACCCACCCTACTCACTCTCCCTCCCAAAGGCCTGGGCGAACAGCCAGGTCTTACAGTTTCGCCGGAATATTAATAGGCTAGGAATATGTATAAGCACTTGTACAGCGCCAGCTGTGTTCCTGGCACTTTACAGAACAATGAGATGGACGCGGTCCCTGCCTACGGCTTACAATCTAAAAGACTCAGAGGGGGTAGACAAGGAGAGGGGACATAGGGAGAGACAAGGGACAAAACATACAAGTGGATGCGAAGTCTCAGGTGCACGGGCTTGGCTTGGTTGCACTCAGGGGGAGGGCAGATTGTAAATGTTGAGAGGAAAGTTCTAGCAAGCATCGGGAAAGGCGGCGAGGAAGAGGTGGATTTTGAGGAGGGATTTGAAGGAGCGGAGGGAGGGGGCAAGGCGGATGTGGGCAGGGAGGTAGTTCCAGGCATAGGGGGCAGCAAGGGAGAAGGGGCGAAGGCGGTTAGGGGAGCAGGGGAGACGAGAGAGAGCAAGGGAGGGGATAGAGGAGGAGTGGAGAGTGTGTGTAGGAGTGTGTAAGGAGATAACGGCTGAGAGGTAAGGGGGAACCAGGCTGTGAAGGGCTTTGTAAGTAAATACTAGGAGTTTGTGAAGGATGCATTGGGGGAGGGGGAGCCAGTGAAGTGAGGAGAGGAGAGGCTGCACGTGGTCGAAGCGACGGGCTGAGTGGATGACCCTAGCAGCGGAGTTTTGGATGGAGATAAGGGGGGAGAGATGAGAGTGGGGGAGGCCAGCAAGGAGGAGGCTGCAGTAGTCAAGGCGGGAGATAAGAGATGGCAGTGTCAGGGGAAGAGGAGGAGAAAACAGGAGGGAGGAGAGAGAGGAAGCAAAGTCTAAAGGGGTAATAGCCTGCAGATCACAGAAGGGGTGTGGCGCTGGGGAAGAAGATGGGGGTTGGTGGGAGAGGTTGAAGGAAGCGAGTTGATGGTCGGACTTTTGGGATGCACTTGCCTACTGGGAACATTTCCTGGGGCTCAGCCCCACCCCACCCCCATTAATTTAATTGCAGGGACTGAGCCCTGGCAAGCCTTCCCCTCCTCCCCCCGCCAAATTAAACCCTCCAAATCCTTAGAGATTTTAATACAAAGGCAGGACAAATTAAGTTAATGTCAGGGGCCGCAGGCTGGGGCATGAAGAGGTGCAGCAAGATCAGTGCTGGGTAAGTCAGTACACAGTCAGGGTTTGAAGTGTTCAGTTGGCGCAGGATCGGGGGCCAATATGATGCAGTAGCAGGTTGCTGCTGGCTCCAAGGGTCACGGTGGGGAGTGGCACACAGACCACGGAGGCAGGTGTAGATGAGAGGCAGGATAGACAAAGCAGGACTGGATGGACAAGACAAGGCAGATGCAGGACTGGACAGACAAGATGCAGGGAGCCAGCTAGATGGAAAAGAGGCAGATGATGGTGTTGTCGTAGGGTGGTAGAGTGGATGTGGGTTTGTATGGAGATGTCCTGGGAAGTGACTCAGACGTGACAGTGGCCGCCTTTAGCATGCTTTGCTCCATGGGCCACTGTCATGTAAGTTTGCACCTGCCAGATGTTAACAATATGGGTTGGATTCTGACTGTGGTGGCAGCTAGCCCAGTCCCCGAGTCAGAGCCCAGGCTAGCCCCCACCAAGATTGGAATCCTGCTGCATGACCGAGAGTAAAAGTGGGCTTTCCTGTTTGAAAACCCACTTTACTCACTGTGGCCCAGCATAGCCGGGGGCCGGGCAGCAAGGCAGCAGTAATTGGCTTCCCATCAGGGAGGGGGGCAGGCCGCTGAGTGCAGCGGTGGGGGGGCTGGGCAGACATGCCTGTGTGTTTTCCCAGCAACCAAGCCTCCGTCATGTTTGTTTGGGGGTTTGGCTGCATCCCAGCCACTGTGCTGGTCCCACTCTGGACCAGGTAAGCCCATGTCGGCACTTCGGTGCTGTCATGTTAGAAAGCACCCTCAGAGAGAGAGAGACGAGACAGCAAGTAAACAATGTAAGCTTTTTTGACCTTCCAAGGAGGGGCACTAGCTATATGCAATAATATCAGGTGATGGCTAGCAGCAAAGAAAGGTCCAAACATGCCAATTGTATACCTTCCCCCACCCCAATTAGTTCAACCACAAATATCCAATCACCAACGTATGGTGTTTGATGTGGCAGGGGACAGTCTGAGAGTGCTGCTTGTATACCGTACACCCACCTGTACAGCGGCCTCCCTACATGCTCTAGCGGATCTGGTGTCGGGGGTGGTGTTGCGGTCCCTGAAGGCGACAGTCTTGGAGGACTTCAACATCCACGCCAATCTTGGAGGTGCGGATTGTGAGTTCATGGCTGCCATGGCAACCATGGGCCTATCCCAGAGAGTCAGCAGCCCGACACACCAGGGGGGACATACCTTAGACTTTGTGTTTTGCACCGGCCTAGAGTCGGGGGGGCGGGGGGGGGAGAGGTCTGTTGGTCTGGGAGATATCAGCTGTGCCCTTGTCATAGATGGACCATTACCTCCTGCAGGCTCTCTCCTGACGCACGTTTGCCCCTTGAAGGGCGTGGAACCAATTTGAATTGTCCGCCCCCGTAGACTGATGGAATCAGAGTGGATCCAGAGGCTTTGGGGGATATACCCTCTGATCTGGACGATTGTCCCATCGATGGCTTCATCGAGCGGTGGAACATCTTGCTGACAGAGGCCATTGATCGGATAGTTCCAAGGTGTCTGCTTCCCAGGCGGCACCACTGTAGGCCTCCCTGGTTTTCGGAGGAGCTGCGGGTGCTGAAACAGGAGGGAAGCGGTTGGAGCGAAGGTGGCGTCGTTCATGTGCTGAAGTCCACAGGTTGCGGCACAGAGAGAGTTTATTAGCCTATACCGTTGCTATGCGGACAGCAAAGAAAGTTCTTTGCCGCTCTCATAGCGTAGTGTCCGCTAAATCCCATCAGGCAGAGCTGTTCTGGGTGGTGCGGGGGCTGGTCAGTCTGGTCTCTCTCCACCTTGGAGTGCCCGCTGTGACTTGAATTATTTTGCAGATAAAATCGCTTGGATTCACCATGGTTTTGACGCCGCACTTTCTGCAGTGGGGCAATTGGAGATTATGGAAAGCCCCGCCTTGTCCTTGTTTGTAGGACCAGTTTCAGTTGGTGACCCCTGCTGATGTTGAGGATGTTCTTGGGGCTGTCAGGGCTACCTGTTGTGAACTGGACCTGTGCCCATCCTGGCTGGTTAAGGCCTGCCAGGAGACGATGGAGCTGCAGCCGGTGGGAGTGGTCAATGCCTCCCTTAGGGAGGGCAGGGTATCGGGCTGCCTTTAAGAGGCAGTCGTGCGACCCCTGCTCAAGAAACTATTGCTTGAAGTTGACTACCTTGCCAGTTATTGGCCGGTCTTCCCTTTTTAGGGAAGGTTATTGAGCGGGTGGTGACCCGGCAGTTGCAGGAGCATCTGGATCATGTTGGCTTTCTTGATCCCTCGCAGTCAGGGTTTTGCCCAGGTTATGGCACTGAGACTGCGCTTGTGGCATTGGTTGATGATCTTTTCCGAGAATTAGATCAGGGCCATTTGACCCTGCTGATTCTATTAGATCTGTCAGCGGCATTTGATACTGTTGATCATGAGATGTTGGTGATGCGCCTGCGGGACCGTGCAGGGGTGGGCGGGATGGTTCTTGACTGGTTCTACTCCTTCCTGTCCGGAAGAACTCAGTGAGTGGTGCTCGGGGATTATTTTTCATCATAGTGAGACCTCTTGTGTGGAGTCCCTCAGGGTTCTGTTTTGTCTCCTCTCCTGTTCAACGTGTATATGAAACCACTCAGCAAGGTGGTCAGGAGGTCTGGCGTCGGTGTCATCAATATGCTGATGACACCCAGCTCTACCTCCTTTTTATCAGACCCAGGCCCAGCAGTCTCAGTGCTTACCAGGTGCCTGGCAGCTAGGGATGGGACTATTGGTATTGGATTAATCCGATAATACCGATAATGTTGGTGTCGGTATATCGGTTTTTGAACATTGCCAGTTTTTCAGATCTTTAACACTGTGGCCATTTTAACAATGGCCACAATGTTAAAGATCCAAAAAATCGGCAGTTTAAAAATCGATATACCAATACCGATAAATCCGATATTGGATTAATCCAATACCAATAAAACTGGTAACCGATAATTCGCCTGGAGTCCCACCCCTACGCAGCTGTGGGGGATTGGATGCGGCTGAACAGACTGAAGCTGAATCCCAACAAGACGGCGGTGATGCTGGTGGGTAAGGCAGCAGGGGTGATGGCCCCCATCATTGATGGGGTCTGCCCTCCACTGGTTCCCCAAGTGCAGAGTCTGGGGGTGCTCCTTGACTAGCAGCTCCACTTGGATGCTCAGGTGGAGTCTGTGGCAAGGAGTGCCTTCCGCCAATTACATCTGGTGCGTCGGCTTCGGTCGTATGCCTAGGACTCTGACCTGGCTGCTGTTGTCCATGCTTTCATCACCTCTACGCTTGACTACTGTAACGCGTTCTACGTGGGGCTACCCTTGGTGATGGTTTGGAGACTGCAGCTGGTGCAGAATGTGGCAGCCCATGTCCTGGTGGGACTGGGCCACCAGGAACATATTACACCAGTTCTTTGGTCTCTGCACTGGATGCCTGTAGTCTTCCGGGCCCGATTCAAGATGTTGGTGCTTGCCTATAAAGCCCTAAACAGCCTTGGTCTGACCTATTTGCTGGACTGCCTCACCCCCCGGGTCCTGGACCGACCCCTGCAGTCATCGGGGGGTGCTCTCCTTGAGATCCCCCTAGTCTGCTGGGGGACCATGATAGGGAGGGCCTTCTCGGTGGCTGCTCCGTGGCTGTGGAACTCCCTGCCAGTGGAGGCCCATTTGGCCCCAGACCTCCCCTCGTTTCGATGCTGTTGCAAGACGTGGCTGTTCCGCCTGGCCTTTGAGGGGGAGGATGGGTAGGGTGGGGGAAATGGGTTAGGGTGGTGGGTGGTCAGGGATATTTTTTATTCCTCCCTTTTTCTATATTTTAAAGTTGTTTTTAACGTTAATGTTTAGTATGTACGCTGCCCAAAGCCACCGGTGGCAGGATGGGTGGGTTAAAAATGCTTAAAATAAATAAATATTAGTTATCTATTCTACTTGATTTATCTTTAACAATTCATTGGACTTTCCTACCCAGTAAGCATTTTGGATCTGATATATTTAATATACTTATTCCTTGGTCACCATGGTTTCTCACCTTTACTGACCTACATGTTGGTCAGAATTAAGTGGGTAGTATAGCCAGGCCCAGCTATCCCTGGTACTATCATGCTTGCCTCTCTAAGGAATACACTTTATCTCTATGGATTAACTCCAAAAGCCTCCACTCTGGTACCACTTGAGTCTTGCTTCGCTTTGCCAATTAAAAATGGATGCAAAACTTCGCCTAATTTACTAGTTAACTGAAGTCTGAGGCTTTTACCCTGTCTTCTTGTTTGAGTGCTTCAAGTGTTTCTGCTAGGCCATACAGCCTACCTTGTAACTAAACCTTACCCTTTGACCCCTAGCTGTACTTGTACCTTCTTACTAATGCATGTTCCTGTGATACGAGTTACTTGTAATATGCACAATGTAAATAGCTAGTGTAGCAAACCAAAAAGCTATACGTGAACTATATATGCGTAGTGAGGCACACTAACACAGTATGTTGTGTATCTATTTGTAACTATAATATCGTAGCATACAAATATATCACCAGCCAGCGCACCTCTGACATTTGCCTGTTTTGTCCTTAGTCACGTGTCCAGCGCCAGGTGACCTCCAAATGCAACATGATAACTGTACTCTTACATGCTGCAGGGTGTTACCATTGATACCCCATATCTAGCAACTTTTATGAGTCCAATGGCAGGAGCGACTCAGGAGTTAAAGCAGATAAGACACCCCTGTCTGCCCCGATGTAGGCCCTGGCTGAGTAGTTGTAGTATTAAGAGATAGAGGTGCTGTGCTGGTCTTTTGCAACAAGAATATATACAAATACAAACAAGTAAAACAAAAAAACCACACATCTGTATATCACCAGCCAGTGCACCTCTGACAGATGGAATTCAAGATAGGGCAGAGTGTAGGCTGCCTATAAGGCCTACTGCTAAATTGCTTGACTTGGCATAGCGGGCTTTGAGGCTCTAGAGAGCATAAATAACTTGGGTCACTTGACGTAAGTTTCAAATCATGTCAGGAGGGAGAAATGAGGAAGGGGTAGTTAGGCTGGCAGGCAGGAATAAAAAAAAAAGAAGTGTGATGAGAGCACTGATTGGATAAAGGAGAGCTTTTGCCTTATTTAGCTGAAATAGTTTTTTTTTTAAAAATTAGCTTACTGAATAATCGTAGGGATTTACCATATTTGTGAATCTGGTAACTATGTGGCCTATTAAAAATGCCCTAAGCTAAAGGATAGCTAGCTGCAGAGCTCAACATACTAGAAGTCTGTCCTGAGTGCCACCTGGGCATTCAACACAGAGTCTTTGATGGCAGGAAAACCTCTCGCTCCCCTTCCCGTTTTCTTCCAGAGGGTAAGCTAACTCGCTTTAGGGGAACTGTCCATTCCTTTGAGAGGTTTACCTCAGGCCGTTTTTAGACGAGCGCGCAGTGTGCTCGCGCGTCATTGCCAAAATCCCGCGAGACGGGATTAGACAAGACACTGCTGCGAGTCACGTGCACGGGAGGGGGACGCGCAGTCTTTTCCGGCCGCGATCTGACCAGGTTGTCGATCGAGGTGGTCAGATCGTGGCCAGAAAAGAATACGTGTCCCCCTCCCGTGTGTGTGACTCGCGGCAGCGTCTTGCCTAATCCCATCTCGCGGGATTTTTGAAAACAAGCACGAGTGCACCGCGCGCTCATCTAAAAGCGGCCTTAGTCTAGCATATCTTTTTCTAGTATTAGGAGGGCATTATTCAATATCTTATTTTATCACACTCTTCTAAATAATTACAGGTACTAACTTAACCAGCTAATGTATTACTGGATTTTGTTTCACATCTACTTTTCTGTATATCCAATTTGGCTTTTGCTCCAGGCATTATTTTATTGCTTAACTGTTTGTATGATAAAAAGAATTTCTTTTAATAAAGTTAATTTCTTTCAAAATGTCTGACTCTGTGTTGATTTCCTGTTGGCGTGGGGGAGGAAGGTCTAAGGGGACATCAGTCAGTTGAACCTAGATTGGGAATTTCCCCCAGAATTTCCTACAAGAGCGAGCTTATGGGGCAGTGGCACAGGGGCAACATCCCACAGATGCCAGGCCCCTATCCAAGCAAATGCTAAGCGGCACTCTCGGGAACAAGGGCAGATGGACAGAGGGGCAGCCAGACTTCCAAGCAGGATCTGAAGGACCAGGTTCCAAAGGGAAGGTCAGAAGGGCCAGGCTCCAGTCAGTCCCAAACACACACTAGGTCCAGGAGGGACCAGAGATCAGAGCTGGTCCAGGTGCATGGAAACAAGAGGGCAGAGACAAACAAAAGGCATCCTGGAGAACAGGAAGGAAGTGACTGATGATCCCCTCCCCCCCAAGCTTCCTGTGGCTACTGGCAGACCTTATATAAAGGCCAGCAACTAACCAGGAAGCTGGGTGTGTGGAGTGAGGTGGAGGAAGGCTGTGATTTGACTGGTGCTGGGGGAGGTCTTACGGCTAATACTGGGCCCTGGCCAGTGGGAACTGGTGGTACTGCCGAGTCAGCCACAGCGCCCAAGGCTACTTTGAGCCTGGATTCTTAGCTTTTAGTTCAATCAGTTTTATTGGTGGAACTGCAGGTGAAACAGCCTGGCTATAATATGTAGCAAATAATGATGCAGTGGACGAGATGGAAGAGAGAAACAGACTTGGAAGCCATCTAATAAAACAGCATCTTCAGCTTGCTGCTACAGAAGTACCACAGCTACTAACGAGCTTTTAAAGAACAAAGATTCTTTTTAAACTGCCAGCCTTCAAGTCTGTAGCTGTCCTATTTATATAATCTGTAATAAAAATGTTGGCTCCAGATCCAGGCAGACAGGTTAGGGATTCATCTACGAAAAGAGAATGGTCAGGATTCATCTCAAGGCAGAGTCACACTGTGCTGGACCATTGAAAGCAGACCAAAAGCTAGCCACAGGGGATCTCTTATGCAGGGGAGCCTATGATGACATAAAGCTAATGTAGCAGCTTCTAATCCATCCCACTCCCTGCTGCCAGTAGAGAGGATGTGACCAGGGAAGGGGGGATATGGTCTGTGAACAAACAATCTATGTTGTAGTGTATCCTCTACTTTTGGCTTATGACATGGTGTGGTTTAACACTCATGGCTCTAAACAATTCTGTTCAAACAAAGTTTTTCTAGAACCTGTTGCCCAAAAGCAGTAAGGGGAGTTGTAGGCCTGCCAGAAGAGCATGATGGGAATGAGGTCAGGGAAATAATAGTTCCCTCTGCTTCAGTAATGGCAAGAGTATAAAAGAGATGAGATCCATTGTAGAGTTTTCTACAGAGTTGAAGGAAGAGCTGTTGAGTAGCAGCTGCTGCTGAATCTCCAGGCTGTGGAAAAAAGATTGGAGGGGAGGTCTAGGGGCATGCAGTGGAAGGAACTACCGGGGAAGGATAAATCATCAGTTTGGGTAAAGACTTGTATTAAACCATGGGCATAGAGAGGTGTGCTCTACACCAAAGGATGAAGGCTTGGACTTGCACTAGCAGGTTAGGACTAAGGCAAGCATGCAACTTTGGATGCATGGGTTTCAGGATGGGAGTTTGAGGGGACGGGAGGAAACACTTCCCCACCTCACTTGCTCATCTCTAACAATGAAGGGGAAAATCACTCCAATTTCCAAAAATGATTGTGGTCCAGTGAAAAAATGAAAAACACTTCATGGAAACCACATTATTTTGGACTTTGCTTGAACTGTTGTTTACTCTGAAATTGCCAAAGGATTATATTCTGTTATCCAAAAATCATCAGGGAAACAGGCTGCATCTTGGATGCATCTGCGAATTTGTTCCTGTAAACATCTCTCTGCTCAGCAAATGGCAAGAAAATGCATACACACGCATACATATACACTAGCATGTATGTGTACTTTTGTTTCTGAAGAACATTCTGATTATATTGTCGATACTAATTCCCATAAAAAACCTCCTAGTTAATTTGAGTTGAGGCTGCTTCCCTTCCCAGCTCCAATTGCAATGAGACTAGATAGATCACTGAAGATGCCAGTCCCTATTTCCATCCCTGAGATCCTCACCCAAACCCCTGCCCTACACTATCCTATATTCCATTTCCTGTTCAAATTTCCACGTACACTCCAAGAAAACAAACAGCTCTAACTACAAGATCCTTGCAGGAAAAAAACACTTCATAAATAAAAAGGAAGGTGGGTGAAAATGGTGTGTAAAGTGTTCTTTACCGTGAAGATCTTATTGCAGGAGTTAAAACCTTGTTTCTTTTTATTATATTTTGGAGAATGTGTGGAAGAGGAAGTGTTCAGAAAGGGGGGAGGAAGACATTTTTTCTATCTTTCTGAATAGGTCCCTAACATTTGTGGGTTTTACTACCGTATATCCATGAGGATGATGAGCAATTAATGAAACTGACATGACTGCAAAGAAGGAAGGGATTGGAGGAAGGAATTTCTAAATATAAAACCATTTTATTTCAAACTGTAAACACAGCAGAAGTCATTCTGTGTATTTATTACCAGGTCAAAGTTGTAAACAATAGTTTTAAAGGCAGTTTTGTGAGTGGGAGAAAGATACCAGTGGTTTTCAAAAGAGCAGCTACCAGAAGTTGACATCGATCGCTTTCTCTAAAATGTATTTTCTCCTTTGTCAGTATCTTGTCTGGTCCCAATTAGATATAAAGCATTCTTTTGCTGCTAATTCAGTTATGAGTTTGTAAGCATAGACTGATAATAGTGTGTGGTACCAGAATGCCCTTATAAACACAGAGGGAATATGATCCTTAGAAAGGGAATTTGTTTAAACAGCTTCATTTGATGCAGTACAATATATTTCAAAAGTAAAATATTTGCTTTTCTGAAATAATTTTATAATCCCCAGGCCCAAGGATAAGTCCTCTTTAGTAGAGATGATTCAGTTGCAACTACATAAGAAAGACACTATCCCAAATTACCTTTTAATTTAATGGAAACAAAATAGTTCAGATATTCTTTTATTGGACCAGTTTTTGAGTCACAAAAAGCTACTAAGTTCTGGCTTCTTACATGCTTGAAGAAGGATGCTGTATTCCCAAAAGCTGTCAAACTTAAATTGTGGAAATAGACATCTCTACTTTGTACACTGAAAAACAGGACTTTGACCTTTTATAACCGCCTTCAAAAGGGTGACAATCTGAGACCTGATTTTCAACAATAATGCATCATCTACAATCCTAATAGAAGCTCTACAGGCTCAGAATCTCTGGGTCGCAGGCCTCATGTCATCCATTACTAGGGTGAGAACAAGGCAGCTGGGACTTTGCCCAAAAAGTGTAGAAATGCACTCTAACAGCACGTAAACAAAAACAAAAAACAAACCTAGCTTGAATTTAAATGAACTTGAACTGAAAACTAGGAAATAGTTAATATTTATCAATGCTGAGATAAATTGTAGTCAAATGCCTCCTACTTAATTGTGTCACTCAGAGACAAAATATTTGTACAAAATTAACACAAACCAGAAGACATTTTCCAAAGTTTGTGATGTCATATTTGTTATCCATTCAGTCTAGCAGACTGGTCAGTGATCTCAGCTAGTCTGCCAAAGCCAAAGGTGCTCACGCCAAGAGACTATCTGCACTCTTGATTATTAGGTCCATTTCAAATGGACCACGGAGGCACTGCAGATGGAGGTGACGGCAGGTGTGGGGCATGTGTGTGGCCCGGCACACGGACACACACCCATACCTATTTCCACTGATTTCCACACACGGAGGCACCTTTGCTTTCCCCATTGCCTCTGTGCATGGGGGATGGGTGGAGCACGGGAGCGCCCATGCCCCCCCATACCCACCACCGGTCACACAGACGCTCCCCCCCTCACCCACGCAATCGCATACATGGGGGGGGGGGGGGTCGTCCATGTAAAAAGGACCTTAGTTTCTTCTTCAGCGTTATCTGACTGAAGCGGAATCTGGAAAGATTCTAGATCTGCTGGCAATGCAGGACAGAGCTGTTCAGCTGGTCATTTATTTTTTAAATTTTATTGAATGATTTGTATCCCGCTCCCTCCAGTCCTACGGCAGCTCGAGGCAGCTCACAAGACATTTTAAAAAAATACATAAAAGGGATTACTAAAACAATAAAAAACAAGAAGGAGGTAAAACCACTGGTAAAAAAAACCCCTACCTTATTCCACCCCTCACCCCCACCCCCGGCCTGGACAAACAGCCAGGTCTTACAGACCTGACAAAAGGCCAACAGACTGGAAGCCAGGTGAGCTTCCTCTGGGAGGCAGTTCCACAGCTGTGGTGCGGCCACCGAGAACATCCTCTCCATCGTAGCCCCCCGGAACTTCCAGGAAGGTGCCTCCAGTAGACCGCAGTGGTCACTCTATGGCCTGGGGAGTGAGGTGGTCTCTCAGATAGGAGGGGGCCGAGACCGTGTAGGGCTTTAAAGGTCATGAGTAATGACAAGGTGTTCTCAGAGCAAACTTAGTAATTAGTTAAGAACTCAGATTTTTATAGTTGCCTTCAAAACATTACTCTGTAACTCAGTTGTCATTTTAATTCTATGGCCCTTTCCTTAGTCCAGCTTTCATTTTTGATCAATGTATGTACACCTTCTTCTGTTCCTCACCTGTTTAAGCCCAAATCCCCTCCCATGTTTGTAGTGTGTTCTTAAATCATGAGTCATGCCTCAAAATCATAAGATTGGTTTACAGATCATTATAACTGTATCTTTGTCTTTTCATTTACAGCACACTAGGGTAAAGTAGTTTGCAAGTAACGGGGACCACCATCCAGGGCTAGTCTGGAGGGCTACAGAGGTTATGAAATCGTAGCCCGGGGCCTTATTCCATTTTAGGGCTAAGATCATCTTAAGGACCTTGTCCTCTTCTACACGCGGGTCAAACCCTGTAGTCCCACAAGTTGTCAAAGACTTGGAAGGACCTAATAATAATAACAACAAAACAAAAAAGGTTCCCCGCAATTGGGGTTCCAGTATTATAATTCCAGTCTTTAAGAAGGGTGATTTTCGTGATCCAGGATGATACAGGCCTATCAGTTTACTCCCAGTAGTTGGGAAATTATACGCCAACACACTTTTCAATCATCTCGAAAGATGGGCCTTAAGTCAAAGAATAATTCCAGATGAACAGTTTGGTTTCCGCAAAGGCAGTTCAACTAAGCTTTATATTATCCCATTTGATTTTCAAATATGCAAAGATAAAAGCTGGAAAATTATTCCTGGCTTTTATCAATCTTAAGAAAGCCTTTGATTCAATATCAAGGGAGAAGTTATGGCGGAAACTGCGACTTCTTGGAATAAACGAGCATCTTCTTGCCTTAATTGTGCAATTGCATACAGGGAATTCATCTAGGATCCAGTTGGGGGTCCAGGGTAGGTTATCTCATCCTAGATCAGTCACTCGAGGAGTCAAACAGGGGTGCATATTGGCTCCCCTGCTGTTTAATATCTACCTGAGTGACTTTATTGAGAGACTTCAGAGCAGGGAAAGTTTCCCCCCGATGATCAAAGGCTGGCCTATCATGGCTTTGTTATAGACCGATGATATTGTTCTTATATCCCAAACCAGGAGGGGTTTATGCCAAAATCTGGAAAATCTGTTAGCCTATTGCACAGAGAATGAGCTAACCATCAACTTGAAGAAGTCTCAGATTATGGTAACTGAGAAGAGGCCAAAGCCACGGGTTTGGAACATAAAAGGAAATACGCTCACACAGGTTACCTCTTATGTTTACTTAGGTATTACCTTTGCCAATAGTGGGCGATGGGAAAGGCATAGTAAGCAATTGGCTCTCAAATTCACAGCTGCCTACAAGGGGATTTTAAAGCTAATGCTAAGATCTAAGAATGTTGGATTTTCAAGCACCTTGAAAGTATTCAGAGCCAAGATTTTGGCCCTGATCATGTATGGCGCCAAAATTATTCTATCAAGGGGCTTTGATCCCCTCAAGGTAATTCAGAACAAATTCTTGAGAGGACTCTTGAGGTTCCCGCAAGGAATCCCTGGAGCAGTATTGAGAGCAGAGCTGGGTATGCTACCGATTACATGTATTGCCATGATAACTGGTATTGGATACTGGATTAAATTGTCTAGCCAAGACAGCGAGGCCCTGATCAACCAATGTATGGTTGAGGAATTGGAATATGAGGGGCAATTACAATATCCCTGGTTACTTCAAATTTCTCGGAACTTGAGAGAAATGGGCCTGTCATTTTCCTGTCTCTGGGGAAAAAGTGTATCATATCAAAAGTCTTTAGTATCTACCAGAGCATCGGATATCACAAGACAAAATGACATGGCAGCAGTTTCTATATGGAAGGCTACACCCTGGTATTCACTAGTTAAGAAAGATCATAAGTTTGAAATATACTTAGATCATTTAAAGGACCCACTCTTGAGAAGGAGTTTTACGTTACTGCATTTTCAATCATACGATTCGGCAGTCCTGTTCGGACGGTATTTGAAACACTCATACAACAATCGTATTTGCCTGTGCCTTTTACAGGAAGTTGAGGACTTGCCTCATATTCTTTTTAGATGTCCATTCTACAGTAATCTAAGGCGAGTCTGGCTTGAGGCTCTATGGGAGGGCAAAGAATTTTTGCCAGTGGACAACAAAATTAGATTATTGTTAGCTACTACTGTGGAGGAAGAGCTAAAATCAGTGGCTTTATATGCTTTCCTTGCCACCAGATTGCGACAGAAGGCAGTGGCCTAGAGACTAGTGAACTCTAAAGCTTGTGTAGTTTTTGGTTTTCTTACTACAAATTCCCAGTATTGTATGATTTCATACGGCTACCTTTCAGACCCAATGTAGATTTGTTATAATGGCTTGGAAAATTTATTTATTTATGGTTAAGTTTAGCCCTGTACCAACCAATCAATTTAATTATGCGCAATTCAGTTAGGGTATGGATGATTTTATAGTTTTATAGTTTGTTTTTCTTTTTGTAATTAATTTCTTATGTACTTGATTTATGTAGTGTATTTAGAGCTTGTTATATAATTTTTGTATAATTTTTATATAATCCCATGCCCCTCTCTCTTCCCGCCCTGCCTTCTCCCACAACCCCCGTCCTTGGCTCACCCCTAGTATCCGCCACCTCCGTTCTTGCACTCGTGCTGCTGAACGACTCTGGCGCAAATCCCATTCTCACGCTGACTTCCTTCACTTCAAATTCTGTCTCTCCACCCTTACTTCTGCTATCTCCCTTGCTAGACAACACTACTATGCCTCCCGCATTGAGTCCTGTTCTCGGGACCCTCGCCGCCTGTTCTCTACCTTTGACTCCCTCCTCAAGCCTCCCTGTCCTCCCCCTCCTTCTTCCCTTTCTGCTCAGGATCTTGCCTCCTTCTTCACCTCCAAGATAGACAAGATCCGCCTCGACATCGCTTCCCACTCCTCTCTTCCCACTCCCACCCCTCTCCCTCCTCCCCCTCCTTCTCTCATGTCCTCCTTCTCCCCTGCCTCCCTTAAGGAAATCTCCTCTCTGCTCTCCTCCTCCAACCCTTCCACTTGCCCCCTTGATCCCATTCCTTCCCGCCTCCTCACCTCCATTACTCCCACTGTCGCCCCTTCCTTCCTGCACATCATCAACCTCTCCCTCTCTACTGGCTCTTTCCCTTCTGCCTTCAAACATGCCACAGTCTCTCCTATTCTCAAAAAGTCCACTCTTGACCCCTCTGACCCTTCTAGCTATCGTCCTGTCTCACTCCTTCCTTTTGCTTCCAAGCTGCTTGAACGTGTTGTCTACTCCCGCTGCCTTGACTTCCTATCCTCCAACTCCTCCCTTGACCCCCTCCAATCTGGCTTCCGCCCCCTTCATTCTACTGAAACTGCTCTCGCTAAGATCACCAACGATCTTCTGGTGGCTAAATCTAAACGTCTCTATTCCATTCTTGTCCTCCTTGATCTCTCTGCTGCCTTCGATACTGTTGACCACTCACTCTTGCTGGATTCCCTTCACTCCCTTGGCTTTTGTGGCTCTGTCCATAACTGGTTCTCCTCCTACCTCTCTGACCGCTCCTTTAATGTGTCTCTCTCCAACTCCGCCTCCTCCTCCTTCCCCCTCTCAGTTGGTGTTCCTCAAGGCTCTGTTCTTGGCCCTCTCCTCTTCTCGATCTATACCTCATCCTTAGGCAAACTCATTGCCTCCCATGGCTTCCAATACCACCTCTATGCTGATGACACTCAACTCTATCTCTCTACTCCCTCTCTCTCTCCCTCTGTTCAAGCTCGTCTCATCAACTGTCTCTCTGACATCTCTACCTGGATGTCTCAACGTCAACTCAAACTCAACATGGCTAAAACTGAACTCCTTATCTTCCCCCCTCATCCTTCCTCTCCTTCCTCACTGTCAATAACTATTGATGGAGTCACCATCCTGCCTGTCCCCCAAGCCCGTAGCCTAGGCTTCATCTTTGACTCAGCCCTTTCTTTTAAACCCTACATTGACTCTGTTGCTAAATCCTGTCGCTTCTCCCTCCATAACATTGCTAAGATTCGCCCTTTTCTCTCTGTCTCGTCTGCCAAAACTCTTGTTCATGCTCTGGTCATCTCTCGCCTCGATTACTGTAACCTCCTTCTCACTGGCCTTCCCCGGTCTCACCTTTCTCCCCTCATCTCTGTCCAAAACTCTGCTGCCAGGGTCATCTACCTCGCCAGTCGCTTCGACCATGTGCAGCCCCTCCTCTCTTCGCTTCACTGGCTTCCCCTTCCTGAACGAATCCTGCACAAGCTCCTAGTCTTCACCTATAAAGCTCTTCACAACCTTGCTCCCCCCTACCTCTCTGCACTTATCGCCCTCCATACTCCAGCCCGTGCACTTCGCTCCTCCTCTGTCCCTTCTCTCACCCTTCCACGCCTTCCCTGCTCCCCTAAGCGCCTTCGTCCCTTCTCACTTGCTGCCCCCCATGCCTGGAACTCCCTCCCTGTCCACATCCGCCTTGCCCCCTCCCTTCATACCTTCAAATCTCTCCTTAAAACTCACCTCTTTCGCTCTGCTCTGTCTGACTCTTTATCCTGCTGAGCCACTATTCCTATACCTACGATCGGTTTACCCTTATCCTTGCAACATGGACCTGCCTGCTGTCATTCTCATCGTAACCAAGCCAAGTACGTGCACTTGAGACCTCGCATCTTCATGAATGTTAGACCCCTTGTCTCTCCCTCTGTTCCCCTTCCTAAGTCTCTCCCCCAGCTCCTGTCTCTCAGATTGTAAGCCCTAGGGGCAGGGACCGTGTCTATTTTATTACTTTGTAAAGTGCCAGGTACCCTGCTGGTGCTATATAAATGTTTGTTAATAATAATAATAATAATAATTTTGTGGTTATAGATGAGCTCCTTATTGTTTGTTAATTGTATTAACCTTTACGCTAATAGGCTATGGCGGAAGCTGATGCCGTAATAAACTTATTATTATTACAGCACACTAGTGTCTTGTTTTCAAGTGTTTCCCTTTAACCAGAAAAGATAAAAATTTCTTTTTAAAAAAACAAATTAAAGCTGCTAAATCCCTAACACTAGTAGTTGGTGCTTTAAGAAAAAAGTCAAAACTGCAAGACTCAGTAAAAATAACAAAAGTTGGCAATCCTTTGTCTATGGGCAGTGTAAAGATTGTTCAGTGCCAGGTACATTGCTGGGACTATATAAGCTTCAGCACATGGACAATTTATTGGTTTGATGGGATTTTCTCATATGTATTCTGTTATAATGGGTGAGAAATTTTTTTAAACAGGAACACTCTTCTTTCAGAACTTTTTTACATTGAGAACAGACACTTAACTATGGCCCAGGGACTCACCATTACATTGGTTTTTGGGATGGCGGATGTGGGCCCACTGCTGCCCTGGCCTGGGTAGGCAGCTAGTCCGGATGATCCTTGGGCCAAGGGCTACCCAGGTGGGCCATAGTGTGCTGATGTGTTTGTTCACACCACCATCTGTGCTCTGGTGTGGGGGCCACCATGGCTGCCCATTATTGGCTGCTATGGCTACCTGTCATGGTGGGGGATGGGGCACTGTGGGCATGCTGGGGACAGGGCTGCCCAGCCCCACATTTGTTCTGTTCCCCCATCAAGGGTGGAGTGGGGGAATGCTCACCAGCCCGGTCTAGCACACATCAGTTCCATGCACCAACCTGACCCTGCCACGGCTGCATACCTCCCCTCTTCCCCGCTGGCTACACGTTTATTTTCACGCTATGTCACACAATACAGGCAAATAGCACTAGCACAAACTGAACTGAACTGAAGAAGGAATGCGTGGGAGTGAGGGACTGTATTGTATGAAAAAAAGAGGGATTTAAAAAGTTTTACAGCCTTGAACCATTTTGGCAATTTATTTGTTTAAAGTCATTGTTCCCATAATAGATCAGAAGTAGATTATTACAGTATTCAATGAAATGTTAATATGTTTATTAGTTCCCTCACAGTTACCAGAGTTATATTTTTAGAAATTACTTAGGGGTCCTCTTTGAAATGTATCCAGGTTTCCCCCCCCCCCCCCGCCTTTTATATCCTTAACTATATCTGCTTGCAATACAATTGAAAAGAAACTGTTAAAAATAATCATTTGAGTAGTCCATTGTAATTTAAAATTTGTGAAAGATGTGAAGGATGCAGTGTGTACATACCTATATCAGTTTGCCTTTGTTCTCTTCCTACCTTTAAGAAATTAAGATAACTATGGATGGGAGAAGCTTCTTTTAGAATTAGAAAAAGGACACAGGAGGATAGTACTGCAGCTCAGCGTCTCTTGGCCTAAAATCTAGAGTGCACAAAACTAATGGGAATTTAGATTCAAGATTATAGGATATGATTACAGTGTAACAATAAGTTCTGTTATAAATATTACAAAGGAATCTGACATTTCTTAGGTGCAGAAAGAACAGGAGAACAAAAGACTTCCTATATCCTTTGCCTATTGTGCCACAGAATGGATGGATATAGCTTTTCTAGTAAAAACAAACAAGGAGCAATGCCCTTAGTACTACTGAGAAAGATGTTAACCAATAATATAGCTTATTTATCTGATCCCAAGGCACTTATTTATTTAAATTTATATGCTGTCCTTTTCTGGAGGCTCAGGGTGGCTCACAAGTCATAAAAACATTAAAACCAATTTTAAAAAAACCTAAAAGCCCCACAACCCTCCCACTGCCCCACAACCCCCCAATACCACCTCCCCATATCCAACCCCAAGCCACCCCATCTCCACCCACCAAATGCCTTTTCAAACAGAAAAAACTCACAGTCTCCAGAAGATGCCTAGGCCTGGGTTCAAATGAGCCTCTGGGGGGAGGGAGTTTCATAGCAATGGGGTAGAAACCGAGAATGCCTCCCTGCAAGCTCGTCATATGAACAAGGCTAACGGACGGTACCCACAGGGAGGTGCTCCCGGCTGATCACAGTGGCTGCAATGAGGCACGGAAAGACAGGTGGTCTTTCAGATATGTGGGCATATCTTTCACTTGTGCACACCAAACCCCCTTCATTTTCTTGTAAGAAATTATGTTAACGCACTTAAGGTATATAAATTGTGAGTTTTTGTGTGCTGAAAGCAAACTTGTGTGGAGTGTGTTAGCTATCTTGAGTTAACTGTAAATTGGTTTATTCAGATGGATCCAGAAATAAAAACACTAGTTAAGCATACACATTGGTGTAAACAATGAACTGATATGATATAAAGCCATATGAGTGAGAAGTTGATATGCAGGCTGCTTGCCTACATTACAGCGGTGCCAAATCTCCCAGAGCGCTCTGCACGTGGGCACTTAGTTAGAAGTGTAATCAGCCGCATCATGCAGTTTTTCTCCTTACGATTGTCAGGGCTGGATTTCGAACCCTGACAATCATAAGAAAAAAGCCGCATCATGCGGCTGATTACGCTTTTAACCAAGCACCCACGTGCAGAGCGCGCCAGGACATTTCCCCATTGGGAGATATGCAGCATGGGATATTCTGCACCTCTGTAACATAGGCAAGTAGCCTTTTCACTCTAAAACTGGGGTGAAAAGTTGGAAGTGTAAGAATTTTCTGTCAAAGGAAAAGTTAAACATTTTGATTTCAGCAACCCAAATTTTGTATTCCTGAAAACAAGCAATTCAAACTTTAGTCTGCCAGAAGCCCTGATAAACATTATTATCCACTTTATACTTTAAAGTTTATTTATTGCCTTTAGCAGGCAATTTCAAGTTAGTTAATTAAACTATTCAAAAGTGGCTTTATGCCTGTGTCTCATTTCCCATGAATCATCAGTAACATCATGGACTCCCAGGCACAACATGCATTATAGAATATATGGATTGTTATGGATAACGGGACTGGGCCTATAACTTCTATAGTGCATGCCTGTGCCTGTGCGTCCACTATGTATACTTACTTATGCTTTATGGGAACTGGATAGTTGCACTGACTAAAATCAGTTATTGGTAGAAAAAGAAAGAGAGACTCTATTAAGACTACAAAAATCTGATATGAACAAAACATATTAATCCATCCAAATACAGATGGCTTTTGGATGAACAGCAGATATCCCAGGCTACCTCCTTTGTCTATCTAGGGATTACCGTCTTGGATACATGGAGCAAATGCATAGAGAAAGCTGTGTCAAAAGCTTCTTGCTCTTCTAAAGCCCTTCTCAAGTTTGCTGCTTCTACAGGAAATCCTACAATGTCTTCTGCTCTAAGGATATTTCAGGCCAAGTCAGAAGCTCAATTACTGTATGTCTGAAATTTCAGATACCTTCTAATTGGAAACTTGAAATTGTTCAAAACAAGTTCCTGAGAAGCTTACTTATGCTTCCCAATGAAACCCCGGCTTCTATGGTTTGTGCAGAGACTGGTTGCCTTTCAATAGCTGCTAAGTCATCCACTGCTTTATTGAAATATTAGTCAAGGCTTTGTAGTTTATCCCCTTCCCGTCTACCTTATTTATGCCTCGCAGAACAAATGAATCATGCAGGAGCTAGGTCATATCCTTGGCTCAAGGTAATCAAATTTTCTTTAACAATATTTTTTGCTTCAGTTTTTGCTTGAGAAATCATGGGAACAGTGGGATTTTTTTACTCAAGCAAAGGATACATGATATAGCAAGGCAAGATGACTTGGCCCATAATGCCTTATTGAAGATAGCTCCTTGGTACCCAATTTTAAAGACTATTCATTCCCTAGCCATACCTTGATAAGATCCATATTCAACTATAATATGACATTCTTGCAAGTTATAATCACATTACAATACAATTCTATGTTCTAACCTTTCTACCAGAGTTAAAACATTTTTTTCTCCAAGATGATGATGATAGTATGCTTATTTCTGCACATGTAGGAATAAGCCATGTAACAACATAGGTGCTTGGTGTCTGGATGACAATTGTTTTAACAAACCATTTTAAACAGCCATTTTTGTAATTTTGTCAAAATCTCCTTGACTCTGAAGGTAGGAGCAACGGAAACTACTGTTGTGTGCATGTTTGGCAATTATCAATGTCAGAAAACTCCCGAGGATTTTTTTTTTTTAAAGACACTCCACCAACTGTAGTTGGTCCAATAAAAAGTATCACTGTACTACTTGGTCTCTATTGCCAAAAATGCTAACAAAAGACAATTCTACATTAGTAAAGAAGGGACAAAACATGTTCTTTTTAAAAGTTCCTTTTAGTAAATGTCATTGGCATGAATACTTTCTTTGTTTTATGTTCAAAGATGTTGCAGAAATCATTCATTGTGAGCAGAATCTCTGGTCAGATTTTTTTGAATACTGAAAATTTGAAATTTTCATCCCGCCCTATCCCAGAGGTTCAGGGTGGGGTTACAATATATAAAAACATATAAAATTCACATTTAAAAAATCAAACACCTTAAATAAAACCAAATAAAATTAATCAACCCAAACCACTCCAACCTCTGTCTTTGCCTACCAAAAGGGTGGCTGAATAAAAAATAGTCTCACAGAAAATATGCTTCTAGAAAATGAGCAGAAAATAGGCAAACTCCATTAGTGGAAGCAGTTACTGAAAACACCTTTTTCCTTTTTACATGCCCTTGCCCTATGAACTTGATAGGGTGATGCTATTTGCAAAAGCATCACCCTAGCTTGCCTCAGAGGCTGAGATGGGGCATAGGAGGGTAAGGAGGTGGTCTTTCAGATACGTTGGGGCCGTTTAGAATTTTCTAGGTCAAAACTATGCCTGGAAGTTATTGGAGGCCAGTGCAAACTCTGGAGCACTGGTGTAATGTGCTCCCAGCGACCTACCCTGACAGAAGGCAGGACGCTGCCTTCTGCACCAGCTGCAGCTTCTGAACAGTCATCGAGGACAGCCTCACATAGGGCGCTTTACAAAAACACGAATGCCTTCAAAACAAACAACAATGATTATGTATTATGAAATTGGGTAATTTATATGCTGGCTAACGCATCAAACTATGTATCCTGACTAAGTAATATGCAATGTGTATTGTTTATTTATTTATTGCATTTGTATCCTGCCCGTCTCGCCCAGGGGCGACTCGAGGCAGCTAACAATAAAAGCAAATTATCAAAATAGAAAACACAATATAAATAAATAGTACACATTAATACTCATAGGTTTGTAGAGATAAAAGCCCCTTCCCAACCCTAACCCATCCCATCCACCCCCTCTCCCTTGCCAAAGGATGTGTTGATGCACTGGTTGATGTATTGCTGTTATGTGCCTTAATAAAAAGTTTCAAAAGAAATTCATCGTGGAATTTGTAATGGAAGAGTACAGTGTTTTCAATTAACATCAAATTAGTGTGAACTAACAATCATGTCCACATGGGGGCATTATTAAGGATTCTATTAGTCACACTGACAAGTAGCCAGTAGCAGTGCCTAAAAAATAGAGGAACCTATTTAAAAATCACACAAAGCACTGAATTACTAGTTCACATGAACTAAATTATGGGGAAATCAGTCTCCAGGTAGAAAGATAGACAAAAAGGGAAAGTTACTTGTAATGACAATTCTTCAAGTTGGGGCCTCTCACACTTGGAATATTTGCACCACCTGGTGCCGAAACGGGACACTGATTAACCTAGCAGCTACAGCTGGGAGCCTTGTGATTGCTATAGAGTGGAGTCTTTCTCTCGGCTTCACTCAGTTCCATCCTAAGCTAAGACAACGCACCTCCGAGACGAGAGGAAGGGTGGGAGTATGAATATGTAGAGGCCTGAACTCGAAGAACCATCTTTACAGGTAAGTAACTTTCTTTTCTTCTTTAAGTGGCCTCTACATATTCTGATGAAAGACAGATTCACAAGGAATATATAAGAGGTTGGAGGAGTGTGAATTGAACTTTGATTAATTCTGAGCTCAGCAGCAACACAGACAGCTGCAAATGTCTTTAGGAAAAGAGAGAAGTAAAAACCGGAGCTCCCAACTACAGCATCTGACCTGGAAGCTAAGTTAATGGCATAAAATCTGGCATACGTGTAGCAGTCTTGAATATTTCCATCAATGGAATGGTGAGCAAAACTGCAAGGGAAGCAACTACTGCCCTTTAGGAGTAAGTCTCCTCTAAGCAACGTGGCATTCTTCTCTGACAGAAATTAACGTAAAGATAACGTCTTATTAGAAATGCTGTTATCAAGCAACCTGGGTGTGAACGATCTACTAGGATACTTGCTTCTCCTAAACCCCTTGGTAATTCCCAGGTAGAAAGGGATGGGTGCCCGGGATCAGGTTCAGGGCACATCCTGGGCCGATCACCTAACTGCCATGGGGCAGAATCAGGCTCTACATCTGGCAGCACGTGAACACACGCACTGGTGGGTCCTGGGCCAAAGCAAGCCAAGTGGGCCAGTGTCACATCTGTTAACACACCATTTGCATGAGTGGAAACAGCAAGGTCTGAGGAGGCTGGAGTGAGAGAAGAATAGCCCAACTAGTCACTATATTTCTGACTTCTGTGCAAGAGGATCCCTTGCATTTGCCATCGCATGCATCTAGTGGAACTGGAAGAAGGGACCTGAAGAAGAGCAATTTCCTGGGCCATCATGCTGTATTTGTGGTGTTCACACACTGATTCAGTCCTTATCCACACAGAAAAACCTATCTTCCTTCAATTTAACTTAAAGTGTAGCTGAACTGGAAGGATTCATGAATACATGAAGCCTAGGTTAGTGGTTGCTTCGTGGACTGATCTCAATTTATCTGAGGTCTTCTCAGGATTGGAGGTACATAAAATTATTGATTATGTATATCTTGTTATATCAGATTTTATTATTTTGAAGATGCGTGTGCAAAGTATCTTTTAAATTTAATGTGAATGCACCTACATTTGAATGCAGAATATGACCATAATGTGTTTGTTTGAAGTAAAAGTGGATAGAGCACATAGAAAATTATACCCTGTGTCTCATGATGGGCCCAGAGACCTGATTCTGAAACTCCATCACTTTCAAAAGAAAGAATTAGTTATGAAAAAAGTGAGAGAAAGCCCAGATCGCAAATTGAAGGGCCACAAGCTACAGTTCTTCTGGGATATCTCCTCATTGAATCTGAAGAAGAGAACGGAGTTGAGAGAAATTACAACAGCACTCGGAAAAGCAGAGATTTGTTACAGATGGGGATTTCCATTTAAGCTTTCCTTCAGTTCCAAAATCAGCAGCATGTTATAAGAGACCTGTACAGAGGAAAGAAGGTGCCGCATATTCTGGGAATTTAAGCTCCAAAACTCAGACTTAAAAGGAAGACACTCTGCAGGAAGGCCCTTAAAACACACGACTGGAACATCCTTGGCATAGTAAGAAATACTGGAGACAGGAAAAGGAAAGAAAAGAGAACATGACAAGCAGCTAAAGAAAAGGAGAAATGAAAATGAAACTGAGGGTACAACCACATGATACGTTAACCCAGTTTGGGCAGCTTTCTTCCAATTTAGGTCCCATTATCACGTGATGCAGTGGCTTGTATGCCCAGTGGCTGTCAGATTTTGACCCCACCCCACTGTGGGGCAGGCAGCTAGCTGATATGTGCTGCGTCTTCTGAAAAAGGCTGGTGACACAATGAGCGACAACACAGGCCGGGGAGGGAGATTTAAAGGGCACACAGCAGCAGCCGGGACAAGCCGCCCTGGCGCCTTCCGGGTGCTTTGACCACGGCCCGGGCTGGGATCGACTTAACGACTGTTGCGCTGCCCCGGGCCGTGATCTGGCGGCCTGATTCCCTGCCGTGCTCCTGGTTCCGGCATGTCTGTTCAGGGCTTTTTTTGACCACCGGGGGGGGGAGGGAGTGGTTCAGTTCACCCCCGCCGGGGATCCACTGTGGTGAATCGGGACCATGTAACATCTGAAAATACCCATTTAGGGGGCACAGAATTTAAAAGATGGTGGTGTACTGGCAGCAGGATCAGGATACTGCAAATCTGATGATAAAAACAGGAAAATCAACAAACATGAGAATTGTAGGACCATTTTGTGCATAATGGGAACCTTGTATAAATTGTTTTTCCTGAAGTACAAATGAAATGCAAGTGTTGGGTCAGGATGGGGAATATTTGTATCTCTAAAAAAGGATGAAACTTAGAGCAAAAGCAAAACACGTACTCATGAGTGACCCTATCAAAGTCCTGATTATTAATGTCAAGGGGATGAACAATCCTATAAAAAAGGAAAGGGTCTTTAGTTCCTTGAAAAAGGATTCTCCTAGTATAGCCTTCTTATAGGAAACACACCTAAAGAAAAACGATGAGAAATCCCTGAGTACTCTTTGGACACAGCGCCACCATATGTCTCCCCAGGTAAATCTAACAAGAGGTGTGGCAATTCAATTAACCTTGACAAGCATTTCCCTTTTATTTATTTATTTATTTTATTTAAGTATTTTTCTACCCCCACCCCTCCTGCTCACAGAACAGCTTGGGGCAGCTTACAAAATGCATTTTATTGGGTGAAAACAGATGTAATGCGGTGAGGTGACTTCCTGGGTTGCCCCGGGGTGAACCAGTGCAGCTGTCACTCTTTGGGTTGGCAGGGAGGGCTGTTCCCATGAACAGTTTTCTCTCCATAACCTGGGTGTGGGGGCTGCTGTCACAGACCCCCTCCATACCCCAGGTTGGCCTGAGGAGCTGTCCACACACGACAGGATTCCCGTGCCCCTGCTGCTCAGCAGGATCAGGCCCCCAGAAAGAGCTGCCACTGAACAGTTGATGGAGGGGGGGCTTGAGGTGTGCCCTCACCTGGTCAAAGGGCACATGCCAAACAGCTGTGCTCCTTGGGGCTCCCCCATCAGATGTTTAGTGTGTGCCCTTGGGCCTGGAAAGTATGTGCTTCTGGGGCCCCCTATCAGCTGGTCAGGGGGCCTGGAGGAGCGCGCACACCCCAGCCTCACTGAATAGCTGATCGGGGCACAGGGAGGGGGCTATAGGACCACAATTCTTGATTCTTGAGGAGGAAAATCTGAGTAAAGAATTGTCTGAACTGGAACACAAACATAAGCACTCAGGATCTAAATGAGTTTATAGAAAATAATTTAGATAAGAGGGAAAATAAACTTCCTACAAACAAGTAAGGCAGAGCAATAAAACAAAAATATTACAAAAAAGGTGATAGAGCAGGCAGGCTCTAGCCAGAAAATTAAAAAAGAAACAAGAAAAATCATCTGTCACTTGTAAACAACAAAGAGGAAGAATTGGTAACTGGTGTCAAACAGATCTCTGAAACATTTGCCAGCTTCTTTCACACTTTATACTCCACAGAACATCCAGAAATTGAGCTAATAAACAAATACCTAGGAAGTGTAAAATTACCTCAGGTCTCAAAACGTGATGTCACATTTCTTGACAGGCAAATCACAACAGAAGTAGTTAGCAATCTAATAAAAATAATCTAAAAAACAACAAAGCTGATGGGCGGGGGCAAATGGGGAGGGTGGAGATCTTGAAACATCAGTATGTACTGTATTGTTTCTTTTTTACCTGAGTGGAAACAATAATGTTAACAAATATGAATCAAGAAAGACAATTAAAACTAAAAACCAAACAAAGTTCCAGACTTTGGTTTTCATGGGAATACTATAAAGCTCTATAAGCAAATGGTGGTTCCAGTATTAACTGAATTGTTTAATACTGTATACTGCAAGGTAACGACATTCCAGATTCTTGGAAGGAGGCAAAGATTGTGATCATTCCTAAAGATCGGAAAGAACTTACCAACTGTACATTATACAGACCTATATCATTAATTAATGTAGATACAAAAATCTATGCTAAGGTGATAGCCAACAAATTAAACACCATCTTACCCAAATGTATACATCCAGACCAATTTGAATTTTTCCCAATAAGGACTTCAAATGCAATATAAAAAGACTCTCGAACTGTGCTTTCCCATTTAGTGTAAGATTTATGTAATCTGGCTCTTCTTGATTTAGGGTCTTTTCATACTGTCTCGAAGAACAAAGTGATATTAGGGATTTTGTTTGGTCTAAATCTTTAACCTAATTTCTTGATGCATTGCTCGAGAGAAAGAAAAGGCAATAAATCTTCCTCCTAATATAAAGCATCAGTAGAGAGAGTAGTGTTTTTCTTTCGTTCAGGGTAAAAAAGGAGGCTGGGGTTGTATTGGAAAAACAGATGAAACCAATAGGTAGTTACCAACATTCAACTACTTGACTATCAGCTTAAAGAGAGAGGGCTGTCATATACTGTGCTACAAGTTAATTATTTAGAATAGCATCCTATGAATATACATTACTAAACTAGTAGTGAAATGGATTGTTTTAGAAAGGTAAAATGAAAACAAAATTAATATTGGTCAGATATAACAAAGGATATTAATTATTGAATAAGTTATATAGCACTTTTGACAAATACCTTACTCTTATTTATTTATATCACAATAGAACATAGAGTCTGTAGTGTTCATGTTTAGAGGCTTCTTAAGGAAGGCATCTTAAGACAAAAAGCTTGTAGAACGTAGGTATTTATTTATTAGATGTTTTACCCAGACCCTCTCCCTTGGGGTTGTGTCTGCAAGGGTAAACTTGGTAAACAATGCAAGTTCTTAAAGGGATACGTATCATCCTCACAGAGTCCATCATCAAGGATGAGTGGTCAGTTGTGTTAGGAACTCATCATGCAGAAGAGTAAAAAGACCATCCCTGTTCTGAACAGTTTGCAATCTAAGTATAAGATGGAAATAACCAGCAGATGGACCACCAGGCAACAGTGACACAGTTGAGCAAAGGTCATAGCATACTAGGTTGCCTGACTGCTGTCAAGTGTTTTGTAGCCACCACGGCAAAAGTGGATTTTAAGAGGAGATTTAATTGAGGATAATATGTTGGTTTATTATGAGTGGGTTATGATTGGGGATGAGGAGGGTTGGGTTTGTCCCCTGGTGAGATTGGGGTGGGGGGGTTGGGTTAGATGGAAATTGGATGGGGGGAGAGATTTTTTGGGGGTGGGGCTCCTTCTCCTCCACCCTGACAGAGAGCTAGTTGGGAGGCAGGGGCCAGGCTGGAGGTGGCCTGCCCGAGCGGGGGGAGGGGGGCAGTGGCAGCAATTGGGGTTGTCATGGGGAGGGGGATCTATGGCCCAGGGGCGAGACTATTTCATCAAGAGCGTAGGTGCCGGTCCCCTGTTCGACCGCCCTGGGCTCAGGAAACCAGATGGACACTGTCTCAGATGACCCTGGCCTGTCGCTGGTATTGTTTAATGTGAGATCAGTGGCTAACAAATCTTCAATCATCCATGATTCCTTCTTGGACTGGGCCACCGATCTCGTATGGGTGATGGGAGTCCTGGCTGGACGAGTTGTTGGGGCCAATCTTGACTGACCTTGTGCAGCACCAGCCTAGGCTAGAGGGTTGGGGGAGGGCGGCGTAGCCATTATTTTTAGGGATGGTTTGGCCACTCAGAGGTTTTCAGTGCAGACCGAGTCTGGGATAGAGGCTCTCGAACTTGTGTTTGATTTGGCCAGAGACGGACCAGAAGGTCCATCCAGGGACAGGACTGGAATTCTGCTGGTGTATCAAGCACCCCACTTCACGGCAGCATCCCTGACTACTCTAGTCCCTGTGGTCTCAGACTTGGTCCTGAGGTCACCTAAGCTCATTGTCTTGACTTCAACATACATGCTCAGACTAGATTGCTTGGGGCAGAACAAGAATTCATGGCCGCCAAGGCAACCATGGAGCTGTCCCAGGTGGTAGTGGGTCCAGTACATGAGGGGGCCCATACTCTTGACTTGATGTTCTGCACCAACTTTGAGGTGGGGGATCCGATGATTGGGAGAGTGGAGAGTTCTCCCTTGCCATGGTTGGACCATTACCTCCTGCAAGCCTCCATCCTGACGGGCCTGCCTAACCGTAGGGGTGCAGGACCAGTTAAGATGTTCTGTCCCCGGGGACTTATGGAACCAGAGGGGTTTCGGAATGCTCTGGGGGAAGATACCTGGTGACCTTGACAGCCACTCCATCGATGACCTCGTGGCCTTTTGGAACATCTGGCTGGGTGAGGTTATTGATCGAGTGGCTTCCAGGTGTCCGCTTCTGGTGTTTCATCACCGCAGGTCCCTGTGGTTCACATAGGACCTGAGGTGGCTGAAGTGCAAAGGGAGGTGGTTGGAGTGATGGTGGTGCCGTATTTGCTCCCAAGATGACGGATTGTGGCATAGAAAGTTTTTGAGGGTTTATGCCATGGCTGTGCAGGAAGCAAAGAAACATGGGGGCCCGCAGGGTTTTATTCTGTCCCCTCTCTTGTTTTATGTGTATATGGAACCACTAGGGGAGGTTGTGAACAGCTGGGGAGCATGTTGTCATCAATACACAGATGACGCCCAGCTGTATTTATCTTTTTCATCTGACCTGGGCCCTGACGTTTCCTTGCTGTCCCGGTGTCTGGCCGCTGTGGGCGATTGGATGAGGTCAAGCTGATTGAAACACGGACCACTTTCAGACATTCCACCACCACCACCCGCACATATTCTGGGTGCAAGGGGGAATGCACAGCCAGAATATGCGCAGGGATCGGCCAGTCTGAAAGCCCCCATCCCCACGCAGCTTTGCTGGAAGACATGCACATGGATACAGAGCAGGAAATCGAGCTCTGCATTCATGCACATGTCTGCCAGCAAAGCCGCACAGGGGGTGGGGGGGCTTTCAGACCGGCTGATCCCCACGCATATTCTCCACCCCCCGGAGCCAGAATATGCATGGGGGGAGAATGTCTGAAAGTGGCCTCAATCCCAATAGGACAGAGGTGATATTGGTGGGTGGGACGGGGGATCTGGGGGAGGGGAACGTTCCGGTCATCATGGGAGTTCGCCCTCCATTGGTTCCATCTGTGCGGAACTTGGGGGTGCTCCTGGATTTGCAGCTACACCTGGACTCTCAGGTGTTGGTTGTGACCTTCCGCCAGTGGCCTTCCACCAGTTACATTTGGTGAGAAGGCTCTGCCCATATGTCTGAGTATGCACTCTATGTGAGGCTGTCCTTCCATCTCCATGCCATAATCCAGATGAAAGCCCAACTGCATGGGATCAAGAAGGTTCCATTCTGTCCCCTCTCCTGTTCAACGTGTGTATGCATCCTCTTGGTGAGATCGTAAGGAAGTTTGGTGTTCGGGGTCATCAATATTCTGATGACACCCAACTTTAGCTTTCTTTTTCATCCAACCCAGACCCAGCAGTCTTGGTGCTTACTCGGTGTTTGGCAGCTGTGGGGAACTGGATGAGGACGAGCTGACTGAAGCTGAATCCTGACAAGACGGAGGTGATGTTAGTGGGGAAGGTGGTGGGGTTGGCGTTCCCCATCATTGATGGGGACTTCCCTCTGTTGGTTTACCAGATTTGTAGTCTGGGAGTGCTCCTCGATTCCCAGCTCTGCCTGGATGTCCAGGTGGAGGCTGTGGCAAGGAGCGCTTTTCGCCAGTTACATCTGGTGCGGCGGCTTCAGCCATACGTCTCAGACTCTGACCTGGCCACTATCATCCAAGCTTTCATCACCTCAAGACTAGACTAGTGTAATGCGTTCTATGTGGGGCTACCCATCGTGATGGTTCGGAGACTGTAGCTGGTGCAGAATGTGGCGGCCTGCCTCCTTATGGGGACGGGTCGATGGGAGCATATTACACCAGTGCTCCATTCTCGTTGCCTATAGTCTTCCAGGCCTGATTCAAGGTGTTGGTATTTACCTATAAAGCCTTAAATGGCCTAGGGTATCTGTGGGACCACCTCACTCCCCCAGCTCTGGATTGGTTCCTGTGGTCGGCCAGGGGCACTTTCCTCAAAATCCCCGGGTATCCCGGGGTGGGGGGGTGACGACGGAGAGGGCCTTCGTGGTAGCCGCACCAAGACTGTGGAACTCCCTCCCAACAGAGACTCGGATGGCCCTGGAAGAGCTGGAAGACCTGGCTGTTCTGCCAGACATTTGGCAAGGGAGATGGGTAGGATGCGGGGGAGTGGGCTAGGTGGGCTGTGGGGTTGGGGTTTTACACCCTCTAATGTTTTAAGCTTTATAATATTTTAGATTTATTATTGTCATATTTTATTGGTTTTTATGGTTTGTAAACCACCCTGAGCTGCCTTGGCAGAAGGGGTGGAGTATAAAATTGCTAAAATAAATAAATAAATAAATGGCCTGGGCCCTGAATACCTGAAGGAGTGCTTCACCCCTTGGACCCCTGCAGTTGTCCGAGAGCGCCCTCCTGGAGGTTCCACATTTTCGATGGGTCTGGATGGACAAGGAGGGTGTTCTCGGCGGCCGCACCATCACCTTGGAATGCTCAGCGGTCCGCATGGGCCAGGATCTCCTCACCTTCCGACAAAGCTGTAAGACCTGGTTCTTCCATCAGGCGTTTGGCAGGGAGGAGGGGGAGAGTGGGATAGGTTAAGGTGTTTGTTTTTTCTGTGCATGGATACTGTGATTTTATGCTGCTATTATTATATTATATATTTATATTTTATATTTTTGTTTATTTTAATCTGGTTGTAAGCCGCCCCGAGTCGCCTTGAGCGAGAGGGGTGGGGTTGAAGTTTTTATAATAAATAATAAATGATGGATTTTTTCAGGGAGCTTTTCTCATGCACATGGGGCAGCCTATGAGGAAGCATAAAGGTGATCATTGGGAAATTTAACAAATGGACAATCAAGGCTAGTGGTAGAGCTAGTGTGATAGACGATTAAATTGCATATGAGAGAGGCTATGAAGGGTAATACAAATAAATATAAGTACTTTAGGCTACAATGTTTGTTTCCTTGAACAAGCATAATCAATCTCCAATGAACGGCTCAATAAATTAGGCAATTAAGAACATAGCCAAAAAAAGTCTAATTTTAAACTATTTATGAGTAGTAGCAGATCGAGTATTCTGAGGGAGAAGGTTCCACTCATTGGGTGTTTTCAGATGGACAGTAGCCCCGCCTCTGCTCCGCTGCACCCCTAGGTGGCCTGTCCATCTAAAGGCAGACCGCCAGATGTGCAGGTGGAGCAGAGGCGGAGCAGGCTGTCCCTACTCTGGGGCAGCCCCGCTGCCGGCACTCTGGAACATCCCAGAGCACCTCCAGCGGAGCAGGCTGTCCAAACCCAGGGTAGCGGCCTGATGTGGAGCTGCAGTCTATCTGCTCGACAGACGGGTGCTGCAGCTCTGCTTTCTGCTGGGGTTTGTCCCAGATGACAACATAAGAGTTGCAGGTGGCAGCCTAGAGTGTCGGGTGATCCGGCAGCAACTCTATGGTGTGGGGCAGGGGTGCCATGCGGGTGGACCACGAACTGCAGCAACTGTCGGGTCCGTTTAAAATGGACTCAGGCGGGGCTGAATGCATGCAGTTGTGAGGGTGCAAGCTCTGGAGCAGCTCTGGTGGTGGCCAGTCCCACATCTGTCTGAAGACACCTATTGGGGCAACATGAAAAAATGTCTGAAATTTTGGAAAGGTGGTTGATGATACTACAAGTAAAACACAACCACACAGAGTGAATTTATAGGGTAGAGAAGAAAAATGGAAGAAATCAGATCATGAAAATATGTACAAAAAACCTGGACTGTTGTTTGACCCGTGCTGATGCCTGAATAACGAGCTAATATGAAGATGAAAAGGGGGCTATAAAACTAATTAATGGCCTATGACAACTTTCCCACCATACGTTCCGTGCACGATTTGTCTCCAGGAAAGAATCTGGAAGGCAAAGCATGTGCAGGGTTTGTAATGTGGGAGTGCCCCCTGTGCATTAGAGAAGTTCAGCTCTGCAATCCTCCGTGGGATTGCCGGCAAAAATGTGCAGGAGGGCGCACCCATGTTACAAACCTTGCACATGCTTTGCCTTTATATAAGTCATCCCCCCTGCTGCAGAGAAATGTACATGTTCTCCAACTAGCAACCTAACCACTTGAGACTAACTTGTCTCTTTACAGCTGAATATTTATTTATTTATATTTATTTATAACAGCATTTGTATGCCATCCCCTCCTGCCACAAGTATCTCGGGGCGGCTAACAACATTTAAAAACATATAATAAAATTAAATAAAACCAACATTCCCAGAATTAAAAAGTCGCCCCAAACAATAAAACCCCACCCCACCCATCCCATCTCCCTCGGCAAAGACCCGGCAGAACAGCCAGGTCTTACACTTTTTACTGAAAGAGGGGAGGTCATTGGTCAAGCGGACACAGGAGGGAGTTCCACAGCCGCAGTGCAGCCACCGAGAACGCCCTCCTCATGGTCGACATCCGTGAAACCCGAGGGACCTCAAAAAGGGCGCCCCCGGCTGACTGCAGAGGTTGATCCAGAATCCAGAGGGTGAGGCGGTCCCAGGCCGTTTAGGACTTTAAAGGTCAACACCAACACCTTGAATTGGGCCTGGAAGACTATCGGCAGCCAGTGCAGAGAACAGAATATAAAACAGGAGTTCTTGTGATTTAATCTATATGATGACAATCACAGGGGTTGGGGCAGGAAAGTAATTAATGAAAGCCAAATAAATCATTCAGGTTTCTTCTGGATTTCATTTCCAGCTCGGACATGGCCAATATCGGCCTTTTCAATCTTTCAAATTTCAGGGTGCAACATTTCTCAAGGTCCAGTCCCCTCCCTCTTTGAATTTAAATACTGAGGCTGAGTCCTGGCATTCCTCCCCACAAATTAAGCCCTGAATCCAAGTGCCTAATGCGGGAATGAAGCTCTCATACTTATCATTACACTTAGACCACTTTCACACCTTCCCCCTGTGCATATTTTGGCTGCAAGAGGGAACGCACAAGCCAGAATATGCTCAGGGCTCTGCCGGTCTGAAAGCCACCCCCACCCGCGTGTGGCTTTTCTGGCAAACACATGCAGAGATACAGAGCTGGATTCCTGTATCTCTGCATGTTTTTGCCGGCAAAGCCATGCCCGGGGGTGGGGGGTGTCAGTGAATTCTAGAAGTGAAATATGCTAGCCTCCACATCTGACCTGGAGTTTTAGATTAGGTCATAATCAAATTATGCTCTCAACGTCTGTTCTGTGAAGCTGAGGATATGAGAGGATTAACTTCAAAGTAGAAAGGCCCAAAGACAAGAAGCAGAGTTGCAGGGCCTAAAAAGAGGATCGCTGTCTCTACTTATTAAAAATGGATTTCCCAGGCAGCCAGTTAACAACATTATTCCTTTGCTGACATTTCTTTTTCAGCCTTTATAAAAGACTTGTTGTAGGTTAAAAACAGGAAGTGCATTAATTCCCAATGTAATAAAACTATTTAAAACTCAGGTTAGGCATTTTCTGATGCAAAAGGCTGGTTGGTTGCACATCTGCATCCTTCTATAATAGGTTTGGGTCTTTGTTGGGGTTTGTGAGGTGCTGCCTCTTGCCTCATGACTTGCAAGAGTGTTGCAATTGCATGTTACCATGGCAGCAATAGCACAAGAATAAGCACACGGCGGTGGGCTGCCTCACAAGCAGGGGCACAGAGTTAGAACTTGTACTATCTGTATCTACTATATGTTTATGATTATTTATTTATTTTATTTTAAAAACTTGCTATCCCGCCTATCCTGCCACAGGCAGCCCTGGGTGGCTTACAGTGAAACAAAATAAAACAACATTATTAAAGCTAAAAACACACACAAAAAAGATAAAAATATTCCTTATCACCCACCACCCTAACCCACTCCCTCCCCACCCACCCTACCCATCCTCCCCACCAAAGGCCAGGAGGAACAGCCAAGTTTTACAACTGTGTCGAAATTATGACTTTGCAAACAACAAAAATCTGATCACAAAAATGTCTAGTTCTGTAGTGGATTTGTATGTTCCATTAATGCTGGATGTCTCTGTACTTCCTGCAGAGGGCCCCCCAAAAAGAACTACTGCTGGCTGCATCAGTCTGTCATAGAACCAATGGTCCAAATGTATAGGCAACTCTAAATTGAGGGGTCTAGCTTGTATCATTTATATGAATGGATCTCAAATGTCTAGGACCAATGGACTACTCATTGCCAGCCCTAAAAAATTCACATGGACCACCTGCCACCAGAGATGGCCATGACTTGGCGCATGCTCACTGAGGGCTGGTTACAGCTGCACAAGGCAGATGGCTTTGGTCCCTGCTAGCACTGCAAACACTTCCAGGAGAGCTATGGGTAGCTGGGGGATAATTAATGAACAGATTCTGGCCATGCAGTAGCTGCAGACAGTTCTACAGCCCATGTGCAAACCACTTAGCATGTCCTTGTGGGATCCAGTTCGAGTACTAATGCCTTAAACCACAACTCCATCAATGAGCATATGCAACACACATATACTCTTGTCTGGGGACTTTTTAGTTTTTTTGTGTTTTTTTTAAACCCTACTCTTCCTAGGGCCTGTCAGCAACAGTGATAGCTCCAGTGTAAATGGGCCACCAGCAGCCTGATGTCAGCTAACCCTGCCCAAAGCAGATGTAAAAATATGGTGATTAAAATGACAGTATGAACTGACAACGATAATTCAGCTCCATCTACAATAAACAACATTAACAAAAAATCCTTACCTTTGGGATTATTCCTAGTGTGGAAAAGGCTTTAACTGACTGGCTGATGCTTAAACCCACATACAAATGTGTAATTCACACCACCTCTGAATTCATTCTAGTATCTTCAGTTTAACAGGGCTGTGCATCACAGAAAGCTGAGCATATGTTGTCCTGATTCATGGTCTTACAGTAGGTACTAAACCGTCTATGCTTCTAAGCTAAGATATTAAAAGTGCTTTAATATTCTCTCTGTTTTTATGATTGCCACTAAATTAAACATATAGGATTAAAGGCTACACACAAGGCTGTTTTGGTGTTCCCCTCTGTCTGGAACTTAATACAGAATGAGGAACCAGCGAAGCTGGCCTGTGAAATTCCATAGGCCCCATACGACACATATTACCCCACAGAACATGCTCATCACATCCCTCTCTCCTAGATTGTAAGCCCCTTGGGGCAGGGACCTGTCTCCAATTTAATGATTGGGTCAAAACAGATGTGTGGCCAGTGCGGTGGCTTTCCAGCCCAGGAAACCACAGCCGACATAGCCCAGGCTATGTCGGGGCACTGGATACATGCCCATGACCGGAGAGCCGTCCCACCACCCACATTGCCTGGGTAGGGCTGGAAGCACAACAAAGGGGTGGGTGGGCAGCCCCAACCACGTCATTCTCTCAGCACCCTGACATCATGGACAGACAAGGCATTCAGCCATGGCAGGATGGGTATGGTGGGGCCGCACAGATGTGCTAGCCTGCGTTGGCCCACATGGGCGGCCCTTAGCCTAGGCTGTGATCTTGGAGGTTTTCCAAGAACACAGCCTGGGCTAACCGCCTACCCAGCTCAGGGCAGAAGTGGGCCAACATCTGGTAGTGCTGCAATAGACATGTCGGTGGCTCCCAGGCCACAGCAGGCCACTGGAGCATCTATTTTTACCCATTTTTTGGTGCCAGGGACATTGCTGGTGCAATACTACTACCAATACATTAATAATCAACAACAAGGAGCAGAGTTGTCCAGAAGCATAGAGGGGAGCATGCTCCCTGAGCAAAAGGCACTACAAGACCGCCACCCGAGCTGCTGCATCTCCATATCACTTCCCAATGTGGGCATGCCTCTCAGTCATTAAATGTACAGCTTAGTTACCAACTATTAACTAGGTAAAGTTGCTTTGGTGTAAACAGTAAATAAAAAGTCTGTCAGTCTATCTGGGTAAAGTGTATTGTTATAAAGTAGGGGTGGGAAACCTCCGGACCATGGCTGGATTTTTATATGGTTCCTCTCCAATTCCTGGATCTGGTCCATGGAAACAGTCTCTACCATCAAGCACTGAAAGAGTGAGCTCAGCGGAAGTGCAGATGGGATCATGCACTCAAGTCCATGACATAAACCTGATATTTGGACATTTCTTTTCTTTCCCCCATCCCGAGCATACCCCTTAAACATGCCCATTGACTGCTTCCAAGTGGTGTATGGAGCTTGTGCTAATTTTCAAAGTGGCCTGCACGAAGGAAAAGGTTCCCTTCCGTGCTATAAAGGTGTATGACCAGATTAATTGACACTTCATTTTTGCACTGCCTGCCTTTGCAATATGGCATTACCATCGATTCCCAGGCTGCAGTTGTCCCTCTCTGTCTCTTTAGCTACAAACTAACTGCTGTTAGTTTGTAGCTAATGACAATAAACTACTACTGCTGTCATTGCTGTCTTTCTGTAAGTTTCACAGAAGCACTATAGTCTTTACTGAATCAGTTCTCTCAAAATATTATTTACTTGTTTGTAAGTGTGTAACAAAGAAGTAATAAATATTGCACATACACAATAAAGACAAAATAAACAGAGAAACAGGCAGGGCAGAAAAGAGCAAGTACAGGAGTGAAGCGAATTATAGTTTAATTTTCACATGGAAAAGGAGCCTTTATGGAGAGAGATTCTAGGGCTGAAACAAGAATAAAAAAAGTTCTTGCAAAAATCTCACGAGAATCATTATTCAGATCTTGGGACAATCTTGGTAATGGTTTGATATTTTCTCAATTTCCTGTTTCCCTTGATTTACTGTTTATGAGGTTTAACTGTACCGTATACCGATTTACTGTGTACCACTTACTGTGTATCGTGTTCAACCTGGTAATGTTCCAAATGGCCACTGCAGCTGTTCTGTGCATGCCAGTGGCATCTGGTGGGTTCTAACGCTGGTGGGACGCAGGGTGGGGCCAGAAGTGGGTAGAGCCTCTCCAACAGTAGGCGGAGCCTAGCCAACGGTAGGCAGAGCCTAGTCAAATTTTGAAATTAATTTGGAAATTTACAGCCCCAGTTCCCCATCTGTTAAAAAAAAAAAAAACCCTCTAAAAATGAAAATGGGTGTGTGTCTCTCTCTGTGTTCCCCTCATCCTTTTCCTTCGTAGACTCTAAGTCCACTGGGCCAGGGACTCATCTCCAACAACAACTGTAAAGCACCACCCAGGTAGCACTATATAAATGCTTAATAATAAACTGCAATCAATAAAAAACCCACACTGAATACAGATCTTGGATTCAAAGCAAGGATTTATTATATTTATATTTATTTATTTATTTATAGATTTCTACCCCGCCCCTCCTGTAAACAGCGCGGGGCGGCTTCCAACAGTAAAAAATACAATACATAAAAACAATTTTAAAAACATCGATAATAACAACAATCACATATAAAATTATTAAAAACAGGGCCCGGGTCCTTTTAAACACAAAATAAGGTAGGGGTGCTGAAAACCTTACCCCACCCTCCCACCCTCCACAAAAGCCTGGGCGAACAGCCAGGTTTTAGAGTAGTCCAGCCTTGAGGTGACGAAGGCATGGATGAGGGAGGCCAGGTCCGGGCCGGAGACGAATGGACGCAGCCTATGCACCAGACACAACTGATGGAAGGCAGCCTTAGCGACTGCCTCCACCTGCCGCTCCAGGCGGAGG
>QEPC01001643.1:5177457-5192664 GCA_003113815.1 Sphenodon punctatus | reverse complement strand
CCCCCCTACTTTCTACCCACCCCACCTACACCCCCATCCTACTTCCCTAGCCCTGAACAAAAAAGAGTCCCACACAAACAATTACACTGCAACCAAACACACTCTCCCTCAAGCACAACCTAAACCACAACCAAACAGACTCACACATCACAAAAAAGCCAAGAACTTAAGGAGCAAGCTCTCATCCTCCCAGCTCTTTTGCCTTACCAGTCAAACTGCAAAGGGACCATTTTAAAATGCAGGGAAAATTCAAGCAAAGAAACCATTCCATCCAAGCCCCCACACCCAAAAAACAGAAATCAGACAATTAGGGTGGAAAACAGCAAAGAGACTATTTTAAACAGGAGTAGCCATGGCCAGTGGGTGCACAAAACGGCCTCTGCACATGCTTGGGAGAGGAAGAGGGAAGCAGCAGTGCATCACACAAATGCAGAGCAAGCAAAGTAAACCATCTTAACCCAACAATATTATGTGACGTCCTTAACATACCATAAAAGTAGCAGCATGGAGCTCCACTTCTCCCCCAAGACCCCAAACATGCTGCAAAGTTCTGTGGCTGCAGTGTAAAAGGCAGCTGCTGCAGCCAGTCAGGGTATTTATTTTATTTATTTCCAGATTTGTATACCGCCCCCTTCTGTCCAATGGCAGTTCAGGGCAGTGAACAACACATCAAAGCATAACACAAAAATGCTTTGATTTGCAAAAGAGCTTGTTGAGATCCGGAGAGTAGAATGCAAGCCTGCAACGCCCGGCCGAGTAGGGGTACCAGCCACCAAGCCCTGGCCGGGCCTGTGCCGCTGCCCCACCGATGCAAGTAACGTAACAAAAGTCATTGCCCTCCCCCCTTCCATATCATTCTGAGCTAGCCACTGATCCAGTCAGCAGGCATTTTCAGAAATCTCCCTCTCCCAGCAGTTTGTGTTCCTCCCAATCCATTGCCATCCTCCTCCTATTTCACCCATTTCTTTCGACACATTCACCACCACAGTTTCATTTATTTAGATTAGATTAGATAGATTTAGTTGTTCTTTAGGCATCAAGAAAAAGCCAACCAGTCCAGCCTCAGGACCCACCATCTGGGTTCTGGGGCCGTCATTCCGCTCACAGGGAGCCGTCATTCCACCGCATCAAGAAACAGCCAGCCACTCCAGCCCCAGGTCTCACCATCAGGGTTCTGGGGTCTACATTACAGGCAGGGAGGGCTGTCCATCCCCATCATCCAGAAGCTGCCACTCCTGTCCCAGGACTCACCGTCAGGGTTCTGGGGCCGTCATTCCGCTTATGGAGAGCTGTCATCCTACTGTATCAAGAAAGCCACTCCAGCCCCAGGTCACGCCATCAGGGTTCTGGGGTCTACGTTCCAGGCAGGGAGGGCTGTCCATCCACATCATCCAGAAGCTGCCACTCCTGTTCCAGGACTCACCGTCAGGGTTCTGGGCCCGTCATTCCGCTCATGGGGAGCTGTCAACCTACTGTATCAAGAAAGCCACTCCAGGCCCAGGTCACGCCATCAGGGTTCTGGGGCCTACGTTCCAGGTAGGGAGGGCTGTCCATCCACATCATCCAGAAGCTGCCACTCCTGTCCCAGGACCCACCGCCAGGGTTCTGGGGCCATCATTCCATTCAGGGGAAGCTGTCATCCTACCTTATGAAGAAGCAGTCACTCCTGTCCCAGGACCCATCCTCAGAGTTCTGGGGCCTACGTTACAGACAGGGAGGACTGTCCATCCACGTCATCCAGAAGCAATAGGGGTTCTGGTGCTGCTCAGCCTGCTGCTGGTGCTGCTACTGCTATGACTGGGGGCAGGGATAGACCCCTCTGGCTATAAGGGGTGGCTGCTCCCACTCCCACCATCCCCGGAGGCGTCCTGCTGCAGCTGCCGTGCACTCTCCAGAGCCCTCTCTGCCTGCCAGACCCTCTCCACCAGCTCACCCTTCCAGTGGCCATAGAGCGGTGTCTGCCGTGCCAAGCTGCCCTTGATCGTGGGGTCCAGCATGGTTGCCAACACATATTCCTCCCGCTGCAGGAGCTCATCAAACCGCGCCTTCAGCCCTGCCTTCAGCTGCCGCACCAGGGCAACCGCCTCAGCCGCCAGCTGCTTCTTGCCCTGAGGGCCACAATCCTGCCCCTGGATAATCTCATCCAGTCTCCTGAGGAGACTCTGCACCAGAGGGGTCTCCTGGCTGATGGTGGCCATGGAGGAGCTGATGGTCTCCATCATGGCCAGGAACGGACTTAGAACAAAGACAGTGTGAGCCAGGATCTCCCATTCCGCTCCATTGTACCCTGGAAGTGCCCCGCTGTCCATCACCAGTTGAACCTGATGCAAGGCTTGAGAAGCCGCTCGAGCATCAGGAACATCAAATTCTACCTGGTGGAGAGATCCTGCACCAGCTGGTGCACTGGGGAGCCTTGCTCTGCCTGCTTCGTCCGGAGGAAGTCGCTGCACTTTCCGCTCCAGTTAAAGAAACCAGTCAGCTTCCTCCCCCGCTTGATCAGGGAGCTAAGGGTGCTGGCCTGAATCCCATTCTCCCCCAAGCCCAGAGCGTCCCTGACCACTAGGTAAAGGGTGTGTGCGGCGCAAGGGATGCTGGTGAAGCCCGCCTTGCAGACTGCTCTCAATATGTTGGCCGCGTTGTGCGTCACCACACACCCCTTGGCGAAGGGCGTGCCTGACATGACCCACTCCCTCACCATGGTGGTCAGCGCTGCCTCAGTGTTCCGAGAAGTGTGGGGGCTGCGGCGTCTGTGATGTCCGCCTGAAGCAGGGCCCACCTATACCCTGCTTCAGGACCCCTCCTGCCACTGCCAAATTCTGCCTCCGGGTCATGCCACCAGTGCCAGGTAGGCGTGCTGTGCATTCCTACTCAACCACAGTCGGTGGTGAAGTGGACGGTGGCACCCCCAGCCCCTGCCAGCTGCTCCCTCACCTGCTCCTTTAAAGCCCGGTACAGGACTGGCACCACCTGCCAACTCAGGGTGGTGCTGGCAGGCCTCCAGTTCTGCTTGCTGTATGCTGGGTTCTCCAGTTCTAGTCACCATCACAGCCAGGCATTGTAGGCTGCCAGGCATCAACGGAGCAGCGGCAGAGGCCCAGCCAAGACTCGGTGGCTGGCCTGGCACCCGTTTGGCTGGGTGTTGTAGGCTGCCAGGCATCGGTGGCAGCCTGACTCAGGGTGTTGTGTGAGGGCAGCTTAAACTGAGGAGCCAGGAACCCAATCAGGCGTCTAAACCCCATGTCTCCAACCACCGAGAAGGGCTGCCCATCGAGTGCGATCATTTCCCCCAACATGCGTGTGGTTTTCAGTTGAAAGCCACCCTTCCCTCCACATCCTGCAGCTGCCGATGGACTTGGCATCTGCCCTCACCCCAGCTCCTCCATGGTGCACTGACACTTCTGGGCCTCAACTGGCTGCTCCTGCTGCACCACTGACAGCGCTGATGGGTGGGGCAGAACATGGTGGTGACACAGCTCTCGGAGGGACGTATGGCCGGCCCTGTCCAAAGTGGCCAAGGGTCTCTTGTTCTGCCTACCAACGAGTGTCCCCAATGAGCGGGTGTTCTGTATGGTGGGGGACATTTGCTCGCCGCATTGCCTGAGACTGGGGGCCAAGTTGGTGGAGCAGTTGCTTTTAATCAAGGTGAACCTTCCTCTTCTTGGATTCCCTGAGCTGCCCCTGGACATGGATTGATGGTGCAGTGGCACACGCCATCCCATGCCAGGGGCAGCCTTGGGATGGGGCTCCTCCTCAATCTGGGCTGCCTGCTGCTGTTGAGGTGTTGTCCCTCCCTCCCAATGTCCGGCGCCTGCCCTGCCTCTCTCTCTCTCTCTCTCTCTGACTAGATGGCCTTGGCCGGCGTATCTGACTGACCTCATGATGCAGGGTGGCATTGGGAAGCTGTAAGCCTGCCAGCTGGCCTCTATCTAGGCGATATCGGCCCACCTATCTGATTGGCGCTCTCTCTCTCTCTCTCCACAGTCTTCGCCACCCTGAGTGCCCTGCCAAGGTCCCAGCCTACCTTCCCTACTGCCTCTCAAGCCACGCTGCCTGTCTGCCCGCCCTGGTTGCCAACCTCAAACCCTGTCTCAGTCCGCCTTCCTTCCGCTGCTCATGCCATGCTGCCTGTGTGCTGCTGCTGCTACCATGGGTTCTGCTACTGGATAATCCAATGTCTGCTGCTGCTCCACCGATGCCTGGCAGCCTGTAATGCCCAGCCAAGTATGGGTGCCAGGCCAGCCACCAAGCCCCAAGCCTTCTCAGCCTCTGCTGCTGCTGATGCCACTGGGTCTCAGACGCCCAGCCATGGCACCATGGGCACCGCTGGGGGTCAAGCGCCGAGCCTGCCTGCCCGGGCAAGCCGGGGTGCCAAGCGTTTCCGGTCTCTGCTGCAGTGTCTTTAATGGCCTGCTATGCCCCCACAGGCCCCCCTGGAGTGCCCCAAACCTCTGCCGCAGCTGAACTTTCTGAACGTTCAGCCAGACCGAACCCCACGGGAGTGAACCCATGAACCCGAATTAAATTTTCAGGCCAAACAGCCGAACCCCGTTCTGTTCGCACATCCCTAGTAACAACCAACACCTTGAATCAGACCCAGAAAACTATAGGCTGCCAGTGCAGAGAACGGAGCACAGGTACTATGTGCTCCTGGCAGCCTGTCCCCATAAGGAGATGAGCTGCTGCATTCTGCACCAGCTGCAGCCTCCAGGTCATCACCAAGGGTAGACTCATGTAGAGTGCATTGCAGTAGTCCAGTCTTGAGATGATGAATGCATGGATGATGGTGGAAAGATCAGAGCCCGAGATGTAGGGCCGGATGTCACAGCTGCCACCTGGGCATCCAGACGGAGCTGTGAATCGAGGAGGACTCCTAGACTTCGAACCTGAGGGACCAGGGAGGAGCACACCCCATCAACAATGGGGGCCTCCACTCCCTCGCCCTTACCCACCAACACCACCTCAGTTTTGTTGGGATTCACCTTCAGACGGCTTGTCTTCATCCAATCCTCCACCACAGCCAGACACTGGGCAACCACCAAGACCAAAAACGAGAAGTACAGCTGGGTGTCATCAGCATACTAATGAAACCAAACTTCAAACCCTCTCACAATCTTGCCCAGAGGTTGCGTGTACATGTTGTACAGGAGAGGGGACAGAATGGATCACTGCAGGACTCCACACGTACAGGGTACAGGATAGACTAGCCGTTAATCAACCAATATGTGTGATCGCCTTCTTGCAGAATATCCTGCCACATCCCACCAAACTGCAAAGGGACCATTTTAAAATGCAGGGAAAATTCAACCAAAGAAACCATTCCATCGAAGTCCCCAGGTCCCCCCACCCCAAAAATGGAAATCAGACAATTAGGATGGAAAAACAGCAAAGGGACAATTTTAAACAAGAGTAGCCATGGCCAGTGAGCCCACAAAATGGCTTCTGCATATGCTTGTGGGAGAAGGGGGAAGGAGCAGTGCATCATGCAAACACAGAGCAAGCAAAGCCTATATTATGTGAAGTTCTTAGCACACCATAAAAGCATCAGCATGGAGTTCCACTTCTCCTCCAAGGCTCCAACCATGCTGCACAATTCTGCAGCTGCAGTGTAAAAGGCCCCCCATTCTACCCACCCCCAAATCCCACCACAGACCCCACCCCTTTCCCTTATCTCACCCCCTCCCAATCCCACCCCCTAGACCCACCCACCCAATTTCACTCCCCGGAACCCCATTCTACCCACTCACCCAATCCCACCTTCCAGACCCCCATTCTAATATCCCACCCCACCAAAGCCCACCATTCTACCCACCCGCATGGTGATATAGCTGCTGTTTTTAATAATCTTAATTTCGTTATGACTGTAAGCAGGTCACGTCAACATGATGCCAACTGAGAACTGACATTAGTAGGGGATTAGTGATAAGTAGGGCTAAGATTTAGTCACGGTAGTGACGAGTCACGTTTTTAGTGAATTTTTGCCCTCACCATGACTTTCAAAGTTTTCTGTGACTTCCATGACTTTTACCTAAAAAACACCAGAGTTGTCGTCTCCAACTCGCAACAGGGAAGGGAAGTGCTGCCAAGAAGAGTGGTGTGGAGACCTCAGTCAGCGCCAGCTGCCACACTGATGTCTCCAGTGTTCTCCAATCCCCTCCACTTCAGAGCACAGCATGGTTAGAGGTGGAGGGCAGAGCTTGAGAAGAGCCACTCAGAAGAGCAGCGTGGATACCGCATTCGACACCGGCTGCCGCGATCACATGTTGCTCCAAATCCCTCCCCTTCTGAGCACGGTGTGGCTAGTGGCAGAGGGCAGGGTCAGAGCTAGAGAATGCATCCTGGAGGAGAAGGCAGCATTTCCTCTGCCTTGTCTCATGCCTTGCTCTACCTTCCCTCCTTCCTGGGGGTTTCATTCTAAGAGAGATAAAGGAGATGGCAGGTTCCCTTTCCCCTGCCTGGGGCTTTCATTCGCAGAGAGATAAGGGAAAGGGGTGTGGGTTCCCTTTCCTCCTTCCTGGGACTTTCATTCTAAATGAGATAAGGGAAAGGGGCAGGGGTCCCTTTCCACCTGCCCTAGGCATAAAATCTAATAATATATGTTATGTTATGTTAAGAAACATTGAATAAAAGTAAAATTGAACTTTTTTTTACCCATGACCTTTCCATGACTTTTTATCTTTTCTACCATGAGCTAGTCATGACTTTTTAGAAAAAATACCATGACAGAATTTTAGCCCTAGTGATAAGGCTTTATTTATTCTGCTGTGACACGGTTTGGAAAGGGAGGCTATTTCAAGCTGGCATCTCCTCACGTGTATCCTCTAGTAAAAGGATCCCAAAATACCAGTACCTAGTTTTAGTCCCTGTGTGACAGTAACATTTTTAATTTTATTTCCTGGGTGTCATTTTAAATTTTATTTTAGTGTGGAAAGCACCGTCCTGGCTATATGGTGTCAGAAGTACTCTCTATATGGAAAACCCAAAAGGTAGGTGAGCAATCTGAAGCTGAGATAACTAAAACATTAAAGGCTACAACTTTGATCCTGTAAATACTTATACACAGGCTTAAGTCTAAGTGAAGTGAATGGGTACATTAACCATTGAATCTCCCCTCATTTCCTGCCCTTCCTCTTTGTTGTTTTGACAATAAATAGCCTCCTCAGCTCCCTCTGTATCCATAATGCTCTGACAAGCTTTGGGTGTTCCATTTCCTCCACTTTAGCCCCTTCCTTCTCCCTCCTATTCCCACACCAACTATTTAAAAGACTCCTCTTTTAGTCAAAGAGTTTGGCAACAAAGTTACTGAGCCCTCCCTGTAGCTGAGTTCAGCTCACACTGTCTGCAGCTCATTTAGCAACACTGTTTTACTATCTATCAGAATTTGTAAAAGAGAAGGGGAAAAAAACATTTTAAAAAAATCAGTACAACCCCTACTGTCATCTCCTCTAATCTGTTTATACAGTGACGCTTGTTTCTATTTTAGGACATAATCTTTGGTATTTTTCGCTCTTTTATTCCAACATTTCAATCTGTTTTAGATGTTACCATCTCTACAAACCACAAAAATAAAATGGAGCATGATTAAAAAATAATTGACTCCCATCACTAAAAATTTTAGTCTTCTCAAGTCTGATTAGGTTAATAAAACAATAATATGTTGGGGTTTTTTTAAAGTAGGAAGTGTACCTAAAGGGAAAGGTTAATAAAATTGCTATTGAAGATTTATCTGCCTTTTGCTGAGAGGACAAATGCAATTGCAAAATGCCTTTAATCTCTCCCTTTAAACATGGGTTTCATTGCATTTCAGAATCCACTTTAAATCTCAAGGACTATTCAAAGCAAACTGGGCACAGAGAGAGAGCAGGAGAGAAGAGGAAAAACAATATCACTGATCACATGGCAAAAGAAAGACTTTTGACAAAGCAGAATAGTGAATTACCATGCAATAACAAGCAGAAGGCTTAGGGTGCAATCCAGCTCCCAATGAAGTCAATAGAAGTTTAGCTGTTGACTTCAACAGGAACTGTATTGTGCGCTTAATATTAGGAGAATGCACCAGGGACCCTTTTCATTATTTAAAATTTGGTTTTTAGTTATTGAGAATTTTCTTTCGTTTTTAAGTTTCATTTTCATTTTCCATTGGTTTCAATGGGAACTGGATTTCTGGCTGTAACATCTTCATTTGTCATGCAAAATGCATGAAATTTGGACAGATTGTACCCCACATGCAAGGGAACCATCCCTGCCAAATTTAAAAAAATCTAGATAAAGGGTCCTGATTTTATAAGCAATTTAATCATTCCATGGTTTGCACACACATTTCCAGCTGGAACACCATTGTTTTCCATCCAATTTGGATGAATGTTGGACAGGTTGTTCCCCTCACCTAATGGAGCACCCCTGCCAAATTTCTGAAACTGGATAAAGGGTCTGAATTTTACAAGCAATACAAGTTTAATTATTTTAACAGAAGTTGAAAATTTCCTTAAATCACTTGCAGGTGTTGCCTCTGTTTAAAGTATAGAGGTTTTACTAGATGCAGAGATCTGCTTTTTGGAGCACTTGTAGAAAGGGTGAAGAAGACAGGAGGAGGTGGGCACAGCAGAGGAGGAGAAGGTGCCAGACGGCACTGGCACGGGCACAGGCTTCAGTCATTGGTATGCCAAAGTTTGTAGGGGCATACATGGGGAGAGTGGCAGTAAGGCTGAAGACTGCAGCACATACAGTCACACACAGAGAGCACTGAGCCAGCCTACGAGCCACACAAGATCTAGCTATGAATGGGGACTTTGCAGCTTGACAGAAACTTTCATGCAAATCAGACAGAAAACAAAGACTTTACAGCCTGAAATGTATGTCCCCAAATTTACATTTTTTTAATTCCAATTTTTTTTTGTTTTATTCCAAAATTTTGGAACTATTTTTTTTTTAAAAATTGAACTATTGCATTAACAAAAATTAAAATGGGATTTTTGTTTTTGTTTTTATAAAAACAAAAACTAATTGCATACCTCTACTTAACATCCAATATTATTGCCCTTCTTATTAACGAGGAAACATTATTTATATCGCTGTTAAACTGTACATTAATGTAAATCCAAATGGATGACAAGTTACACAATGGGTGTAAACAAATGGATGGCAGCTCCGGGGCAGCCATGCCAGCCTGCTTCATCCCCAGGCTGCCTGGCGTTCCACCAGACATTGAAGCAGAGCAAGCTGTGCCTGCTCCTGGGCAGCCCTAGTTGCGGTGCTCTGGAAAATTCCAGAGCGCTGCCAGCAGAGCAGGCCAGCCAAACCTGGAGCCAAGAGTGGAGCTGCTGTCTATCTGCTTGGTGGACCCACGCTGCAGCTCCACTCCCCGTCGGCTGCTGCCTCGGCAACACCATAGAGTTGTAGGCTTTAGGGAAGGAATTACTCATTTCCTGCTCTTCACTCCCAGCCTATGACAGTCAAAGATCTTCTTCCCCTCACCAACTCGAATAATACCATTGTTTTTCTAAGCCTTTTTGAACCCAGTTATGCTAATGGTCTTAACAACCCAGTCATTGAAGTGTCGTGCCATTTTGGTGCAGGACCCATTGAAATGTTCCTGGCCAAGCTCCTACCGGCATCCCGTAACAGGCAGCCATGGCAAGGGACTGCCTGTTCCCATGGCAACTGTTCTTAGAGCAGTGGTTCCCACATTTCTTGCCTGTGTGACTCCATTTTGAGACTTAAATATAATAAGAACATAAGAACAAAGAAATGCCATACTGAGTCAGACCGATGGTCCATCAAGCCCAGCATCCTGTCTCTGATAGGAGAAGTACCAGCAATCACAATGGGCAATCCACTCCCTGCTCCCGACAGTAAGAAGTTCCCATCTCGTAATCTACTTGGCTAATAGTCATCAATGGACCCATTCTCCAATAAATCATCCAGTCCTTTTTTAAACCCAGCCATACTACTGGCCCTGACAACCTCCTCTGGCAACAAATTGCACAAATTACCTGTGCATTGAGTAAAAAAATACTTTCTTTTATTTGTTTTAAATATGCCACCAGCTAGTTCCATGAAGTGTCCCCTAGTTCTGGTGCTACTTGAGATGGTAAATAAACATCCCCTATCTACTTGTTCCACTCCACTCAAGATTTTATAAACCTCTATCAATAAACCTCTATCAGTCTTCTCTTTTCCAAGCTGAAGAGTCCTAACCTATCAAGACTCCCTTCATACAGAAGCCGTTCCAAACCCTTGATCATTTTTGTTGCTCTTCTCTGCATCTTTTCAAGTTCTACTATATCCTTTTTGAGATGGGGTGACCGGAATTGCACACAGTACTCAAGGCACCATTGATTTATATAGGGGTATTATGATATTTTCAGTTTTATTCTCTACCCCTTTCCGAATTATTCCTAACAGTCTGTTTGCTTTTTTGATGTCTGCCACACTTCGAGCTGAGGATTTCAATGTATCATCCACAATGACTCCAAGGTCCTTTCCTGAGTGGTTACTCCTAATTTAGAACCCAGTATTGTGTACACATAGTTTGGATTATTATTCCCTATGTGCATCACTTGCACTTGTCCACATTAAATTTCATCTGCCATATAGATGCCCAATCACCTAGTCTCACAAGATCCTCTTGCAATTCTTCACAGTCCATTCGTGTTTTAACTACCTTGAATAACTTTGTGTCATCTGCAAATTTGATCACCTCACTCTTTACTCCTTTTTCCAGATCACTGATGAAGATATTCAACAACACCGGTCCCAGTACAGAGCCCTGCCCCTCCACTATTCCTGGCACTCCACTATTTACTTCTCTCCACTGTGAAAACTAACCATTTAGTCCTACCATTTGTTTCCTAGCCTTTAACCAGTTACCAATCCACGATAGGACACAGCCTCTTATCCCATGACTACTTAGTTTCCTCAAGAGGAAACTAATCTCAAGAGGAAACTAATAATGTTGTGACCTCAGTTAGTAACAAAGAAATGCAAAGTATATCACAAATAAAAAACAATCATGACCTCATATGGGGCCCTGAGACAAAGTTTAGAAGCATATCTTGGATGGGAACAAGCTTTGAAAATGCACATTTCAAGTTTCACAAATTTAACATTTTGTTTCATATTGGTATGAAAGCATTTCTTCAAACTGGTTTGAAAATTTTGTCTCTAATACCCAAAAAGGTGTTTTGTGCCCTTTATAATGGATGCAGATGGCATCAACGTGTGTGTGTTTTTAAAATAAGAACCTTACATTCAGATCCTCAAGGCACTCTGCCAATACAATCTCCAGTCATTTCAATGGGGCTTGACCACAATAGCACAGCACTTCAACAACTGAGTTGTAAGTTTCTTCCAACCCATCTAAAGGGGCTAGTGCAGTGCATGTTGTTTCTTCATAGACCATGTACTGGGATTTCCTGTGTTCCACACCCAAAGACATGGGAATATAAGAAGTGCCATTCTGGGTCAGACCAATTCACCATCAGCATCCTGTCTCTGACAGTGGTCTGCGTTAGACAGAGGGTATTTTCAGACATTACGAGTAGGGGTGGGAAACCGATAGAATCCGGTATCCGATAATGCCGGTACCGGGCGTACCGGCATTATCGGATTTGACCCGGTAANGGGTGCCAAGGGGGGCGGGCGCCCGGGGCGGCAAAAGACTAACCACTATGTAACCTACAGGACAGCCGGAGGGGTCCCAGCAACCCAAGCCCGTGCCCCCAGCCCAGCTGATGAGAGAGCACCGGGCACGGGTACGGTGCCGGAGGGAGGACCAGGCAGAGGACATCATCCGCACCACCACAGAACAGGAGGACCGGATGATCGCGGCCATGGACCGCATGGAGGCGGCCATAGAGCGCTCCCTGGAGCGGGTGGAGGCAAGGGACCAGAGTATCCAGGCAGAGGTGCACCTGGAGTGGAGTCAGGAGTGCTGGGAACACAGCAGGCAGGTAGAGGTGTTTGGACGGCTGGAACAGGCCATCGAGGGGATGGTGCGGGAGCATTCAGCCAAGATGGACAGGTCCCATGACATTGGGAACTCCCTGCTCCTGCGCGCAGGCACTATGTGCGCCTATGTCATGGCAGCCATCCTGCCGAGCACACTGCCTGCCCAGGGCCCCGTGTCAGGCCCCTTGGCGCCCCCACCACCTCCCCAGCTGCCTCCACGCCAGCAGGAGCCCCGCATCTGCCTCCCGGTCCCTATAGGCCTCCGGAGGGAGCAGCCATCCAGGGGGGACCCTCGGGTCCTCCCTCCCACCACCGCCTACTCCTCCAGACACCGAGGCATCCCAGGACACCATTGGGGACACGGACGGTGGGGGGAGGGCATCTCTCAGAGCTCTGTGCCACCCACAGAGCGCTCGAGGGGGCGCCCCAGGAAACGCCGGGGCTGGGGGGGACGAGGGGGAAGGGGGAGGGTGGTCTGAAGAAGGGCGGTAGTGGGGGGGGGCACGGGTAAGCGGGTGATATAATAAATGCATGGATGACACTGTGGTCAGTTCATGGACCCGGAGGTGGGGGTGGTGGACCATGCCTGTATAGGGGCTCGCCCGGAGACTCCCCCGGACCCACTGGGGGGTGGGCACCCTCATGCTTGGGCCTCCCGGCTGATGTGTCTGGCTAGGGCAACATGGATGCGTTTGGCGTAATGGTACTCCCTCGGGTTGTCCACATTCACATACAGAGGCACAGGGCCGGGAGGGCGGGTAGGCATGGGGTATTCGAGGGCGGTCCCATTGGTCTCGCACACATTGTGCAGCACACAGCAGGCACCGATCACCAGGGGTGAGGTCCCCACTGTGTAGTCTAGCCAGCCGGCGAGGCTCCTCCAGCGCTGCTTGAGGGCCCCAAATGCCTGCTCGACCACGGTCCTGCTGGCACACAGGCCTGTATTGTAGAGCGCCTCCGCCGGGGTCCAGGCAACCGGGTATACCTTCATCAGCCACTGGGTGAGGGGGTAGGCCGGGTCCCCCAGGATACAAGGTGCATCAGCACCCCCTCGATCCGGGCCATCCCCATGTCTGCAAAGTCCACCCCGGTACATCCAGGCATAAAAGGGGGAGATGGTCATGATCTGGGCATCGTGTCTGCTCCTGGAGTTGCCTGTGAAGATGTCTATGAACCTCCCCCGGTGGTCCACGACCGCCTGCAGCTGCAGGGAGTGATACCCGTGCCTATTGACATACTCCACGTCCTCCCCTGTGGATGGGTGGAGGATCTCGATGTGGGTGCCGTCCACGACACCCATGCAGTTGGGGAACCCGCCAGCCACGAATCCGGCCATCACGGGCCCCAATTCACCAGCTGGATCGCCCTGTCCAGGAGTACTTCCTCCACAGCCTCACAGACCTCCCAGAGGCTACAGGCCACAGTGCTCACCCCGACACCGAAGTGCTGCGAGATGGACCGGTAGGAGTCGGGCATTGCCAGGGCCCAGACCCCAATGGCCACCCACTGGACCATGGGGATGGGGTTCCTCATGGGGTTGTGCTGTCACTCCAGTGAGGGCGTGAGCAGCTCCGCGAGCTGCAGTAGGGTGAGCTTGTCCATCCAGAAGTGTGCCCTCCAGGCTGCCTCGTCCCACTGAGCCAGCGCTCGGGACCACCAGCCCTGGGCCCGCTCCATGACCCATAGCCGCTGGGCAATGGGCATAGCGAGCAGGGCGGCCCGGCGCATGGTCTCCCTCCTCCATTGGAGATGCCTGGCCGCCTCGTGGATCACCGCAGGCCTGGTCCAGCTGCGGCTCACGGCCTGTAAGTCCGCCCCGGACACCCGCTGCACCCGGAGCCGGGCCAGGGAGTGCCTGCGAGCTTGGTGAGCCCTGTGGGCCCCTGTAGCACTCCAGGCCACGGTAACCCGTAGGCGAGCGCCCAGGTGCACATCAGCAGTCTGGATGCGCAGCTGATCGGTGTGGGCGTGGTACCACTCAGCACAGAGCGCAAGGAGCATCCCGCATGCACCCAACCTGTACTGCTCCATGGTGAGATGAGCCCCAGGGGACCGCTGGCGACCCTGATATAGGCTGGGACAGGCGTTTCCCCCCCCCCAGCTGCCTGTGCTGGCGCCTGCAAGGCAGGCGGCCCGGGGCGGCGGGTGCACGGTATTGAGCGCATCTGCTGTCCCTGGCAGGAGCCATGCGCACGGGCTGGTGCTGTATGTCTCCTGTCATCACCTTCCACCTCTCCCTGTTGGCAACATCGTGTCCTTGCTGGCCTGATTAGTGTGTCAGCTGTCCTGTCTGTGTGCTCGGTTCCTGCAGCTGTGCTGGGTCTGCACCCCACACCTCGCTCTGTTGCCATACATTGTTGCGGTCTGTGACTTTCTCGTCCGGCCTTGGTGCCCCCCGAGCCCCCTCCCGCCCCTGGAGGGAATATGGGGCCCCCTGTCCATAGTGGTGTTCTCCCTGGCATGCTGGACTATGGCTGGCTGTGCTTCTACCGGGCTCCCAGCCCCCATGGGGCTCTCCATCCGTGATCCTTCCACAAAACCATGGCCCTGTGTGACCTGTGGCATACCTGGGCAGTGCAATTGCTGCTGAGCTGCCTGGACAGCCTGTCAGGTGCTTATGTGAGCCTGAGCTCTGGCCTTAGTTACTTTGGCTATGAGGCAAACGCCCGGGATTGCCGGCTGCATGCTGAGATGCTGGGGCTGATTCCCTTTCCCGATGGGCGCATCCTGGAGATGAGATGCTCGCATGTGGCCTGGTCTGCGGCAGAGATGGTGTCCGCCCTGTCTGTGTGCAGCCTGGCTGCCTACATGGTCTGTCTGGCAGAGGGGGGCCCTGCCTTGGCCGTGTTCTACTCTGGCTGCGTTCACGGAGCCCGTGGGTACCAGCGCTCACGTGGGGCGGTGTATCACTGGCTGTTGGAGCTGGGTCAGCTTCCGTGGCCCCCTGCTGCTGACTGCTGTGTGTCCAAGCCTACCGCAGCGGAGCTGTCGGCGTTGTCGGGTGTGTGGTCCCGTTCCGATGTGCAGCTGGGTCTCTCCATGCAGGATCCCTTCGAGGCTTACTACCTGATCGCCCACCACATGTCCGTGCAGGGGTACTGCCGGGGCATGCTTCATTGGCCCCACCTTGTTCACCAGGCGGGGCACCCGGCCCCTGGGTCCTTCGTGGGCCCCAGCAGCTGGCTTTGAGTCCCCCTGTGCCTCCTGGACCTCCGTTCCGGCTCCTGGCTCCGCCCTGCTGCCGTGGCCTGCTGCCTGCTC
>QEPC01001643.1:5137044-5176723 GCA_003113815.1 Sphenodon punctatus | reverse complement strand
GTCTGGACGGCAACCACCGGCGGGAATCAAAGGAAATGATTCCCAGCCGGGGACAAAGCACACAGTGTCGCTGCTAGGCAATGAGCGACAACACAGGCCGGGGAGGGAGATTTAAAGGGCACACAGCAGCAGCAGTTGGGATGAATCACCCCAGCGCCTTCCAGGTTGGGTGTTTTGACCACGGCCGGGAATCAGCGTCACGTCTGTTGCGCCACCCTGGGCCGTGCTCTGGCGGCCCAATTCCCTGCCCTGGTCCCGCTCCCGTCACGTCTGTTTGGGGCCTTTATTGACCACGGGGGGTGGTTGTTCAGTTCACCACCGCTGGGAATCCACTGTGGTGACTCCGGAATGCATAACATCTGAAATCACCCAGAGATCTTCTCTCCCTCAAAAACTCAAGTAATAGCCCTTGCTTATCCAAGCCTTTTTGAACACAGTTATACTATTGGGGCTTCAAAATGTTCCCTGGTTACAAGTTTCACAGATTAACCATGCACTGAGTGAAAAAGAACTTCCTTTTATTTGTTTTAAGTCTGCTGCTAGTTAATTTCATTGTATGTCTAGTTCTAGTATTTTGAGAAAGCATAAACAACAGATCCCTATTTACTTGTTCTGTATAACATGATGGTGCTTTATTGTTATGGTCTGTGTCTATTGTGAGCTGCCCTGAGCTGCTCTGTGAGCAGGAGGGTGCGAGGTAAAAGGCCAATGAAATAAATAAACAAATAAACGTGTGATTTTGTAAACTTATATTCTTTCTCAGTTGCCTCTTCTCTTAGCTGAAGAGCCCTAGCCAATTGAGCCTCTCCTTGCATGGAAGACGTTTCATACCTTTCTTCATCATCATGCCTTTCTAGGCACGTTTTCCACTTCTGCTATGTCTTTTTTGAGATGAGGCAACCAGAAATGCACAGAATGCTACCAGTGTGGTCATACCATAGATTTCTATAGTAGTATTCCAATGTTTTCTGTTTTATTCTCTATCCCTTTCCTCATAATTTCTATTATTATTTGCCTTTTTGACCACTTCTGCGCATTGAGCAGATGATGTCAATAAACGGTCCACATGGGGGCCATCCCATGCCCTGCACACACTGGGTGCATCTTGCACGTGCATGCAAACCGCACGCATCTCCATACGGATTGCATTGTGCCACGCAGATCCCATGCGGGACCTGTGCGGATCTCACACTGAGCCCACACAGATCCTGCTTGGGACTGTGGCCAATAAGTCCAAGATCCTTTTCCTGAGTGGTAACACCTAATTTAGAACCCAATACTGTGTATGTATTGTTAGGATTATTTTTTCTTGTTTATCACTTAGCACTTCAACACTAAATTTCAGCAGCCATTTTATTGCCCATTTTCCCAGTCGTGTGAAATCCTTCTGTAGCTAGTCGTTATCTTGAATAACTTTGTGTCTTCCGCAAATTTGGCCACCTCATCGTTCTCCCCTTTCCCCAGATCATTAATGAATATGTTAAATACCACGAGTCCCAGTACAGACCCCCTAAGGCCGTTGCTATTTATTTCTCTTTGCTATGAAAACTGAACTTCTCCTACCCTGTTTCCTTATCTTCTAGCCAATTACTGGTCCATGAGAGGACGTTTCCACTTATCCCAGATCTAATTTTGTTTTCTCAAGAGTTTTAAATGAGGGACCTTGTCAAATGCTTTCTGAAAATCCAAATATACTATATCCAAGATGGCTGAATGGTGGCTTTTGAGCTGAACTTGAGCAGCTAAACTTAAGCAGTGCAGCTCATGCTTATGTGCAGCCCCGGTGTCCATTCAGCTTCCTCCTTCTTTCCCTGCCCCTATTTTGACTGCTTTCTTCATGTGCTGGAAGATCATGGTAGGTTGGGGGAGGGGGAAATAATAATGAACACGCTACAAGAGGGGGTGTGACAAAGGTTGTTGAGGTTCCTGTCTGACTGGCTGTCACCCCAAGTGCCTCCAGATCAGCCATGACTCAGTTTACCCACTTGTGGACCACGATGGCCACTCAGTCCCAGAGTGTGCAATCCTCCAAGCATACCCCTCACTGCAGCCTGTAGCTTGGAGGCTGTTTCACTACATACATTTTACAAGTAGGTCAGGTCAGCCTACAGGGTTATTACCAGGGGTGGTTCGCCAGGGAAAATTTTCTTTAGGTTTTTTTTTCCATTTTGTTTTCCCAGAATTTTCATATTTAATTATGGATTGGGATTTATGGATTGGGATTGAAGCACCACCGCTGCCACAGGGGCACCAACAGGCTCCCTTGCTGGAATTCACTATGATGCTAAAATGAACTGTGATTTGTGAGGTTAGATTTAGATAGCTAGCAAACACTACTGCTGTTCCTTCATCAGCTTTCCCATAAAGAAATCTGCATCCCACAGCTACTCAGCAGACTTTGGGTGTTTTTATACGTGACGGCATTCAGTCGCCGCCCTGGTCTGGAGTTCGGCGAGCACCACAGCCACAACCAGTCCGAGGCCCCAAACGGATGTGATGGGACCGGGCCTCCAGATAGGGCAGGGAGATGCACAGACATGTGTCTGCCAGTCTCTGCCCCCGTGTGGCATCCAGTGGCCCACCCCACTCCCCTTGACGGGCAGCCATAGTGGCCAATGACAGCTGCCATGGTGGCCAGCTGGGAAATGCGGGCTTTCAAATACGATAGCCCGCTTTACACCCCGTCGGGCAGCTGGATCTCAGCCGGAGACTTTCTCGAGTCACAGCCTGCACTAGCTGCCAACACGGCCAGGATCTATCCCGGACAAAAATTTGATGCCCGGGTGGTGGCCCATAGGTTAAAGTGGAGTAAAGCAAGCCACTGTCGTGTCTGAAAACACTCATTGTTAAAATGTCTCAACAGTGTTTGAGAAAGAAAAATGGTGAGCCTTGCTACCGTAACGTCATCAGTTCTGGTAGCACACAATGCCCTGTAAAAGACTAATGTAATGACAATTCCTGTTTTAAGGAGCTTATGTAAAGGTTGCAGGATCAGCCCCATTCTGCTTTTAAAGAGTTTGGAAATTTAAATTTGCTGCCCACACATTTTTACTAATTTGGGATGGTGCTAAATAAGTTTTTAATGGTTTGCAGCTCACTTTTAACATCATGAGCAAATTCCATAGCATTCATACCCTGCATTTTTAAAAGCACTCAAAGTAGCAGTGTAGACAGAATGCTGGATAAAGCAATACTTCTCTCACCTTTGCTGTTTTCTCTCCTTTGTTTTCTGGATTGGTTTTTCCCCCCATGCAGCCCTATTTTTTTCTCACTTTAATCTCTCAATTGATTTTCTTAAGCTCTTTAAGACTAAGATGTTTGACAACTTGCAGGGGAAGGAGGGGACTAGAGGAAAAATAAAACAGAAAATGAACTTGCTAGATTTAGATTGTTCTTTCCAAGTTCTGAAAGCACTACACCATTTCATGACCCAAAAGAGCTACATATCAAAACGTTTGTCTCGCTGAGAACCACACTTAGCAGTCACAACCATTTTCACATGTGTACTCCCCAACTTTTAATAAATATAAAGTGTTCATAATAAAGAATAAGGACGATTAATAAATATTTGAATATACCGGTTTGCATTTTTACAAAAAAATCACACCATTAAAACAAAACTTTTGTCCCACTGAGACAACTTTTGTCCAGACAACTTTTATGCATGTATTCCCCATCGGATGATGAAAAAATAAGCTTAAATAAAGAATAAGGCTAATAAATAAAATAATTCTGAGCGGCTACCCCAGAGACTTACAGCTCCTGCAATCGGCAGCCAGGGTAGCTGAAGCAGCCAGCGTGCATGGAGCCAGACAGATGGCTCATCACCCTGAGCTATGCCGGCACAAGTGAGGCACCTGCTACGGCAAAGGGCTCCTCCTGGAGGAGAAGGGACAAGGCACATCCAGGAAAGGTCAAGCATCTGCTTTCCCAGTCTCCAAGAGCCCAAGCAGGAAACATTGGAGGAGGCAGTGGAGACAGCCTCCTCCCTGTCTCCCCTTCAGCAGGCTGAGCTCTGCCCCAAGTCACCCTTGGGGTGGGGGGCATAATTGTAGCCTGTGCCTGGGCCCTTCCAGCCTTGCTATTCCCCTGTCCCCGACCCCACCCCCCAAAATTCCTCATTGGTTTTAATGGAAGTTTTGTATGCACAAGGAATGCATGATTGAACATCCAGGCCCCAATCCTACAACTGTCTAGCAGACACATGTCCCATCATCTGAATGCACAAGTGTTTTATGGATTGGAGCTCTAATCAAAACCAGCTTCAAAAAAATTACTGCATATTTTCTATGTGGTCACCTAACATTGCCAATGGAACCATAATTTATATGGTATTTTACTTTTTTATTTTTGAATTTGGAGCCTGCTATGTTGGGGACTGCATACAAACCACGCACACGAGGCTTTAGAATTGGCCCCTTTATTTTCAAATTTGGAACCTTAATACTGAAATTATCCAGGCTTGTTTACAAAATTAATTTGATAATTATATTTTATTATTTATTTAACTATTTCCTTACCCCGTCCCCTCGTGTTCACAGAGCAGCTCGGGACAGCTTACAAAATATTAAACTGTAAAAGAAAAAATGTAAGAAGAATGTGCTACTAATTACAATATAGTTAAATAAGTGTATTTTAAACTGCACAGAAAACAATAATTGTGAAACAAAGGCCGCACTGCTAGTGCGCAAAAGTAAATTGTGAATCATTTAATCAATCAGGAAATATTTTTTTTCCAGAATCCTGTGACAGTTGTTCTTCAACCTGTCTTTTGATGAAGACTGATTACAGTAATTTTATTCTCAATTTTATCCCCAAAGGAACAAATTTTTAAAGGCGGGTGTTGTAAGAGTTTTGAACCCGACGATTTAGATAATTCAGTGGCACAAACTGCTTGTTACAATTATAGGACTGTTTGTAACTGTCATGGAAACAGTATTGCAACTTCATTCTGCTGTTTGTGATGGATTTCAAAACAGTTACAAGTTCCAGTTTAGACAGGGTTTAAGGGATTGAACAGAGACAGTTTTTCAAACAATACCTATGCACAAACCTTACTACACTTCTCTATACTCTCACTAGTCAGAATGCACTGTCATCTGACTAAATTAGCAAATTTCTGAGAATACAAGCAGAGTTTATATTGAGTTTCTAAACTTCTAGAGTGAACGTTTTCAAACAAGACAATAGCCCATATTTTCACACTTTGACCCGCGTGGAACCATGGGCCACCATCACTTTTGAAAGCGCGTCCAGCTGTTAGCCCGGGCTGCTTCCTAGGCGGTGTTGTCACTTAGCCCGGGCTGTTACTTGGGGAAGTGCCAACGCAGTCAGGAAGCGGCCACCAGACCCGGAGTAAAGTGGTCCTGAGAAGCGGGGGAGGGAAGGGCAGTGCCATGGCAACTGTCATTGGTGCTGGGGGGCGGGCTGCTTCATAGAGTACAAGGAGCGGGGCTGTGTGGACAAACATCTTTGCGTCTTCCCCACCCCCTCCCCAGCTGCCATCATGTTTGTTTGGTGGCCAGGCCGGATCCCAGCTGGAGTAACAGCTCCCACCACCATCTGGGTACGTCCGTGGTGGTGGCAGCAACCGTCACTTCTGTTTTCACCCAGTGTGGTTGCCGTGTTGGTCCCAAAGTAATAGATGGATACAAGTAGTCCAGATAATATCTTTTTATTGGGTCAACGTCTGTTCATGAGAGAATACAAGCTTTAGAACTATGTAGGACCCTTCCTCGAGCTAGGAGTAAGTCAGAACTAAAAGCTAAATTTCATCATAGAAATTGTGAAATTATTGATTTCACTCATATACTCTCTGCTACTGATCTGGAGAAAATTCAAATGTACTCTAGCTCTGGGAATGGAACAGCAGTAACTGAGGTTGGGAATTTCTTCCTTTAGCCTTCAGAAGAACTCCCCAGAACACTGCCCATCAGCTGAGGCTTGTTACTGAAGAGAGGATTTGGTGTTATAGGAAGCAATAGGAGATACCCAAGCAGAATAATGTCCCTTGTAGCCAGAGGGAGACTGTGGGTGAAAACAAACAAGACAAAAGCCCACTACTATTACTTATCATTTCTGTAGGACTACTAGGCACATGCCATGCCATGCTTCACAGTCACAACTATTCAGAGACAGGTCCCTGCCCAGTGACCTTACAGCCTAAGATGGACACGGGTGGAGGGAAAACAGACACACATACTCCCATTTTACAAATGGGGAATGGAGGTTGAGAAATTGTGACTTGCCCAAGGCCACCCAGCAAGATAATTGGCTAGCGTGAGATTCAAACCCTGCTCCCCACATCCAGGTCCAGCACCTTATCCACTACACCACACTGGCTCTCCCTGTGTAGTCCACATTAGCCAACACCATTTATTAGGAGTTTGCCAGATGTTTGCCCTCAACAGACATGGGTCACCGCCTGGACCCCCTTCAAGTGTTGTCTTGGAGAACGTGGAGCCTGAAGTGCAGATGAATGCTGGCTAATCCTGGATAACGTGCGCTCGCTGACAGGGTTGCTTCCCATCTATTGGAGTGTGCGCAGCCTCTGCCCATATACAGGTCCGCCAGAACCATACAGTCCCAGGCACAGCACCTAGAGCAGTCCGAGGCGTGAGCATTCTCTCCATTCTCACAGGCACTTTGACCATATTCTTTCACTTTTGGAGTGCTCCAAAAAGCTGAAAACAGACAAAAACACACAGCGGGGGCAGTTTCCTAGACCCAGAATTTGCAGCGGCTGTGAGTCATGAGGGGTGGGATGGACTGTGTCTGGCATCTCCCCATTTATTGGGTTCGTCCTCTGAACCATGTGAATGGCGGCTGTGCGGGGGCTGCATAAAGCAAACCTGGGCTACTGTCTCATCAGTTAACACCCAGATTGATAAACTGACTCCACTTCCAACTGCTGAATAATTAAACTACAGTGAACCTTGAACATTTCTTGAGCCAGCATGGCCTCCCCCCAAAATACAGGTCTTAGCATCTGCTGCTGCTTATGTTCAGCTCTGTGAACAGAATATTCACAGACCAAACTCCAACATGCAGATCTCTATGAACATATATAAATATGCAAAGGAAATGACAAAAGAGAATCCATACAACAAACTGACAGAAGCTCCTTTGCCATATTATTGTCAAAATTGAGTGAAAGGTTTTGTATGTAAAAATTACTTTCTTGAACCAAAATATTTCATGTACAGTGACTCATGTCACACAACTTGTTTCAAATTTTTAAAAAATCCTCTGAAGTTGAAAGACATTTGAGTAATTACAAGGAAACCACTGTTTTTCTCATAACAGAACAAGAACATCTTAGTTTGCAAGAAAACTTTGTGCAGAATACAAACAATGTCATGCTTCCGGTGCATATTATAAGACCTCAGGGAAGGAAACAAGCAATCACCCCTGAGGTTTTTCATATTCTTGTCTCTGCTATGGAATGTTCTATCAGCTTGCCAAAGCTAGAAAGCTGCTGCCCAGAAACAAACCAGATGTATTAGTTGGGGTGGGGGGTAGGGGTTGTAGTGTCTTGATTCTGATTAGTACTGTTAGTTTTCCTTTATGCACTTTTATTCACAATGGGGCCGATCCCAAAACCCCACACGTGTGGCTTACACACAGGCAGGTTCATAACATGTGCGCACCATATTCCCTATAACAGGGCTGTACACAGGGTGTACATGCACATCAAGCGTGCCACACACACTGCATGGAGCTTAGGTTCAGCCCCAATATACCTTTACTATAAGGCTGATGCCAAACGTTTACCTGTTGCTTTTTGTAAATAATCAAGTTTTAAAACAACTAGTAATTACATGAGGTACATAGCCTCCAACATTTAATGGGGAGAAAAAGGTCCACCTTATACCACTCCTAATTTGAATAAATGTGCACGCATTTATTATTAGTATTTCTATGAAAATGCATACAGCCCACTGTATTGTATTGTACTTTATTTGCACAAGCTTTCACCATGGCCGAAAGAAGGAATACATGATACAGACAGACATAACAAACATAATACAACATAAATAATATAAAAACAATAACCCTGGTTAATAGCATCATCATTACATAGTACATGAATAATTCACCCTTGATTGGGCATTTAAACCTATTATTTGAATTAAATACTGGGGATAAAAAAAAGACTCTGCACAATTCTCTTCCTCAGATACATTAGGGAGTTGTTTAGCATAACTCCAGTAAGCAAAGATAATTTTACTTAATTCCAGCTCCCAGCGTAGCTTGAAGCACAGGACAACGTGGGGTAATGACAGAGCAGTAATCCTACATAATAGCATTGCGTCATTAAATATAAATGTACAAAATAAATAATATCACGTAACCAGGGCCCTCTACCAATAAAACAATAAATTGTCTAACACTAAAACCAGAGTCCCGTTTCCCCCCAACTATGCTGAAAGGCTGTGTGGTATACTCAGTAAGGCCCAGGTAAAGATCAAATACCAGCTGAACACGTTAGGAAAGACAGAGCTAAGGTTAACGGAAAGCAGAACCTTGTAAGACGTCTAGCATCACACAAGTTGAGCACGATAACGTGACAATAACATTATAAATAGAGCAACTGTCTTGGCTATTTCTTCTGCTTGGGGATTCGGCAGGTAGTCGAGCTTCTGCTCCCATGTCCAATGTTCTCTCCCTTCCAAGAAGGGGGAGATCCAAGCAGTTCTTAAATGGTCATATGATGAGCAGCACAAAAGCATGTGGGTAGTATTCTCTAATGACTGGCCATCACAGTGGCATACCCTGGCCTCCATGGGCCTGTTGGCATAACAGCCCTCCAGAGTCGCTGAGTGGACCAATTGAAAGCGTGCCAACGTAAAGTTCCTACGCAAGGCGGGGCATCTTATAGTATCTAGATACCTCTCCAAATTATGGACACTTTTGAGTTTGGCATAGTGCGGAGCAGCCTTCCAGACTGGGAGACAGGCAAGATCTTCCTGCATTGCCACATCCCTATTTCTGGAGGTAATTATATGTTTAATCTGTGCCACACTTTTGCCGACAAAGAAATCCATGGAGAAGCCCAGATCCCCCAAGAGGTGCCCCACTCTGGATAGCCAGGGATATTGCAAAGCTCCATCACAATTAAGTTCTTCCATCAGGTATAGTGACACTAGGTGAGGACCTTCTCCCTTGCTTATTTTAGCCCAATAGTTTAAAAAGGCTTGCCTAGCCAAGCTAGAGATAGATTGCATTCCAGTCTCAGAGTGAACAATGGCTCCTGGAATGCCCTGGGGGACCCTCAATAGCCCCCTCAACAATTTGTTCTGGACGACCTCAAGGGGCTGCAGATTATCTTCAAATATTGTTGACAATCCATATAACAAAGCAGTTTGTACTTTACTGCAAAAAACTTTGAGGACAGAGGAGATCCTGATGGGCTGTATCCTAGCAAGGAGACGAAGAACCCCTTTGGCCAGTACATTTGCCTTTAACGCTATTTGGCACAGATGTCTAGACCATAACCTACTACTAGAGAGAGTGATTCCCAAATAGACATAAGAGGAAGTTTGCATAAATTCATTACCTCCGATCCTCCGTCTACGTTTCCGCCGAGACCCCTTACCTATTATCATTATCTGGGACTTATCGTAGTTTATTTGCAGAGTGTTACTATCACAATAGTCTATCAAGGATGCGAGCTGCTTACGCAGACCCCCTTCCGTCTGGGGAAAAATTACCAAGTCATCCGCATACATTAATGCTGGCAGGGCATGGTCCTTTATTTTTGGGGGGGGGGGGGAATCAGAGCAGGACGACAGGTAAGGAATAAGGTCGGCTAAGAACAAGTTGAGTGCGAGGACGCATCCTTGCCTTACAACCCTTTTTACTGCAATTGGGGCTGACAGTTTCCCACCAGCACCCAGTCTTAGACGGGCTATGTTCCCAGTGTGGAGTTGTATAATAAGGTTCAACAGTGTCCTATCGATACCCAACCGTGACAACTTCTGCCATAAGAGCTTCCTCGATATAGAGTCGAAGGCCTTCCTGAGATCTATAAAAGCCAGGAAAAGGCTTCCTGCTCTGACCATTACATATTTGGAAATAGTATGGAGCAGAATAAAGCAGTTATCATTAGTCGACCTGCCCCCACGAAACCCATTTTGGTCTTCGGGGATCAAGTTATTTTTAAACGCCCATTCCTCCAAATGACCCAGGAGGATCTTAGCATAAACCGGGGAAGAGACTTATGGGTCTATAACAAGATGGGTCCCTGGGGGAGCCTTTTTTAAAGAAGAGAACTAGAATACTCTGCCCCCATTCTACAGGAATGGTCCCAGATCTATTTATTGGAGTGAAAAAACAAGCAAGGAGCAACATCTATCTTTAAGACCTCTGCAACTATAAAATCATGTTCTGGTGCTTTATTGGTCTTTAAAGTTAGTAATACTTCTCGAACCTCTAACTCGTCTACCTGGGGGGAAAATTGCACAATTGAGGTTTCATCCCCGGGAGGGCTAACATCCACTATCTCCTGGAGGTCCGACTCTCCTGCACCATATAGTTGTCCAAAGAAGCGCAGCCAAATACTTTCTTCAATCGGGGGGTCGGAGAGACTAAATTTCTCTCTGCACTCCCTATTTATAATACCCCAAAATTGTTTGGAGTCTCTCAAAGCAGCGGCAATTTCCAGTTTTGCCCACACCTCCGCCTTATATATATCCTTCTTATTGAGGAGTAACTTTTTATACAATGACCTTTCCTGACAGAAATGGTTCCAAGCATCCTCGGAAGCTTCCCTAGCTAACAGACGTTTGGCTTTAGCAAGTCTTTTTTTTTTGCGGCCCTGCAATCTGGATCAAACCATTTACAGCCGCCCTTAAAGATGCCCCTGGGTATGTATGACAGGATCTCGGAGCCCAAGATAGATATGATTTGCTCGAATTCCCTATTGAGATCTGGACAGTCCATATGACCCCTGGTCAATATCCGCTCCCTTAAATCCATAAGGCGAGGACTTCTAAGACTCTCAATAGATTGAAGGGCTTGAGTAAAGGTCCAGTGGACACGGAGTTTTCTTGCCTCCTGAATTCTGGCATCACACCACCTCTCCTGCTTCTTACTGGTATTTTCCCATTTATTGTTCTTTAAAGTTAGTAATACTTCTCAAACCTCTAACTCGTCTACCTGGGGGGGAAATTGCACAATTGAGGTTTCATCCCCGGGAGTCAGCACTGGTCAGAGGAAGTGACTGGATAGTGACACCATTAATGGAGCTAGATAGTAAATAGGGAGAAGATAGTTTAGGGGAAGAGAAGGAGTTCAGTCTTTGATATGTTCAGTTTGAGTTGCCAGTGAGATTTCCAAGTGGAGAGACTGTCTGTCAGAGAGACAGTTAGTGATGCAAGACTGGATGGAGGGGGAGAAGGTGGGGATGGAAAGATTGTGGATTATCCATAAGCATACAGGTAGTATTGGAAGCCATGAGATTCAATGAGTTTGCCAAGAGACAGGAAGGGAGAAAAGAAGGGGGCCCCAGGACCGAGTCCTAATATACTTCAAGCGAGAGGGGAAGTGGAGGAGGTGCCAGCAAGACAGTAATTGAAGGAGTGGTTAGAGAGGTAGAAAGAGAATCATTTGGGGACTGTGTCCCGGAAACCCATATAGAGTGAAGGAAATCAAGGGAAGGGAGTGGTCAGCAGTGTCAAAGGCCCCCAGTCCTTCCAGCGCAGTTCTGTTCTCCACACAATTGCTCAAACAACCACAAATAGTTAGGGTTGAATGACAACCATATCCAAATTAGCCAATTATATAATTTTTACTAAATGACATTTGGCAGCTATGTTCAATTTATTAATAATAATAATAATACATTAATAATACATTTATTGCAGCGTGACCAAAGGTCATTGCTCATAAAAAAACACCAAACACAGATAAAACACTACTCACAGAGAAAATACAAAAGGAATACATAAATGTAATAACCAAAAACAAAAACACCACCATATAGCTAAACACCAAATACATGGGCACAGCAGCATCTTGGTTCAATGTCAAGGCAAAGCAGAGGTCTGCACAGATTTATAGAACCGACATATCCATAAATCATTTCTTAAAGAAAGCACACCTTAGAAATAATAATAAAACTTAGTCAATATAAATCAATCTGTGGGGAAAGCCGCCATTACCATGGCGATAAAAATGAACAATCACTGCACCAGCATCGTCCTAAGGCGATGCTTAATTCAGTACTTAGCGTGTCATGACTCTTCGCGCACATCATCCAATGAGGATTTAAACGCCAGAAAATCCCGTCTACGGCTTATTGCCAAACATAAATAATTTATTACTGCAGCAGTCAATTCTGGGTCAGTATCCTTCAGGGCCAACTCTAGGAGGAAATGATTCAACCTACCAGGCAGCTTCTTAAAAAAAAAGCTCAGAAGGGTTTCTCTAAGGTTGTCATACAAGTGACATCTCAGTAAAAGGTGATCTGATTATTCCACCTCCAGATGGTCAAAAGGGTACACCCTTTCTAGGAACAGAATTCCCCCCACCCTACCCTCCCATAGTCAGACATTTGCCAATGACATTTGGCAGCTATGTTAAATTTAAGCATGTGCCCTGATCAGCCATAAATAATCATTCAAATGCCACTGACTTCAGTGGTGCAGAATCAGACTCCAAGGATCAATCCTGCAAGGTGCTGAGCAGTCTGGTCCCAAGCCCTTAAAGTTCTTAATATGTTTGCTTTTAGGCATGGCAGTAATCCCTTTGTGCTTCGAAAACTGAACCTCAAGCCCTGCATGAGGGTCTTCCAATGTAAACTCAGATGCAGCACTAGGGCTTAAGCCTTAAATGAAATAATCCTTTATGAAGTCGGGAGGGCGGAGGAGAGAATCATTTTTGGAATTTAAAGGGACTATCTGCTTAAAAAGTCATGCTTCTATGAACATTTTTATCTGCTGCTGTTAAAAGCAATAGCTCATATTTTCTATAATTTAAATCAAACACTTGACATTTAAATAGCTGCCAAATTTTATCAAGATTTGCAATGTATCATGCATTCCTATAATTGAGGAATATTAGAGAATATAAACAATTTATCTCCCTTTCTTCAATTGGCTTAGTTTGTGCACTTAACAAATTTCTTACATAGCCAAGGGCACTGTTCTCTGTACTTTTAGCCAGTTTCATAGATTACATACTCCAAAGTTAGAAAAGAGCCCTAGATCAGATGTTTTCAAACCTGGCGGTGGGTACTCCATGGGGAGCATGGAAGGTGTTCAGGGGAGGAAGGAGAAAAGGGAGTACAGCTGGCAAACATCAAGCTGCACTATGACTGAGCTAGAGAGAATTTCTTAAATGATAGGGTAGCAAGGGAGAAAAAGAATCTGAGAATGGGGGTCAGGGGAAAGCAACAGAAGGGTGGAGAGGGACATACAATGAGGGAGCAACATGTACATATGTGTGCATACAGTGGGGCTTCAACTCTCACAGCAAGAGGAGTGGGGACTTGATTTAAAAAGCATGAAAACCACTGCCCTAGATCATCAAGTCTGACTCCTGCACAGGACAGGCTCGTGCTGGCTCTGACATCCAATCATAAAATTTGCAGTGGAAACATAAGATTTGTTTGTCTTTATCTCCCTTTGTGGGAAGATAATCTCCTGATGCAATATAATCTATTCTGCCGCCAGCCATGGGATGAGAGGTCAAGGCCAAACTTAAATTCCCCAAACAACAGGCAAGGAGAAGGGTTTCAGCAAAAGGGAGAGACACTTCTGGCACTTGTTCTTTACCTATCAAAGTAGATAACTAGTATTAGAAGTTACAGGATGCCAACTTAAATATTTTGGAGAAAATGATTACATTTTAAAAAGTCAATATCCTGAGAAAATAATTCAGAAATAGAACATTTCCCCTTATAACTATTTTAGTTTCATTCATAGTTGTGAAGAGACATTAATAAGTTTCTGTTTGTTTATTGTAGAAATTTTTTAAGCACCTCAGATTTCAATCTGGAGTCCTCATATTTCAGTAGGGCAAAATTACCTAGACCTTTTTCTCAGCCAATATCTCCATCTTATTACCCACAAGAGGGTGGCATAGGTGCTCCTATGATGGCTCTACAGTGGCTTTGGATGTCCCTACATAGAGAGCGCTTTCCTGAAACCAGCAAAGCTTGTTGTAGGGAGGCTCCACATGAAGGATGTTTCCAGATGAGCAAGTTGACTGAGGGAGGGAGGGAGGTCTGCAGCTGCCGCGTGGCTCTGCCATGGAGCATTCACAAATGTGGAGGGTGGGGGGAGAAAAACAAATAGGCAGCTCCCAGCACAGCTACTGCGGCCACAGAGGCAGCTGCCACACACTTGGCTTGCTCCGCATGGCTCACTCCATGTTTCCTGGCAGTGCTCCATGAGTGGCTGGGAGTGGGTGCTCCGTAGCTCGCGGGAGGGCGCATCCAGCTGCTCCACCTTCAGACGGGCAGTCGGATCCACAGTCCTGGGTTGGCCATGCAGGGTACCATCTTGTTTGAAAACACCTTAAGTTACCCACTAGAAGGAAAGATGTGGAAAAATAGCTAGACTAGTCTAAGTTCGCACCTAAAAGCTAAGAGTGTACTGTGGAAGAAACGCTGTATGTAGATAAACTTTGCCCTGTGCTTGTCACCTGTGATGTAACACAGACACAGACGCAGTAGCGAGACTAACACAGACGCAGGCGCAGTAGAGATTTATTGACACAGATGGAGTAGAGACTAAGCAGAGACTTTCCAGCGCAAGCGCAGTTTAGCCTACCGACATGAGTCAGCAACTCAGCGTTGACATGCTCAGTAAATCCACCAGTTACATAAACACCGGATGCTGACTATCATATCGGGGACCAGGCTGAATCCTGTGTCCTGATTGGGGCTGGGGAAACAAAGAACTGTGCATTGATTGGGTTATAGCTAGAAGCATGAAGCTGTATGAAAATGTATAAATATAGGTGCCTTCTCTTTGTTCGGGGCTCGATGATCTCCAGATCCTTGACCCCACAGCTGCTGTGTCTCCTGCAACAAAGCCTGATCTGATAGACGTCTCTGTGCAGCCTCCTCTCATTTGCTGCCTCCACTCAGCAGAATTTCTCCGACAATTCTGGTGTCAGAAGTAGGATGAGAGGAACATAGGAATCCTATGGATCCTACGGTAAGTGCTGCTCCTGGTTACCGGGGGACGCCCCGGCGATGGTTGTGCGGCTCGGACCCGGTCCCCGCCACCCTGTCCTGTCTCTGCCCAAGAACAACTGTGTTGTGTCTGGGACTGGTGTAGTTATGGGTTTGGGTGAGTTTAAAATCCATCCTGGGGATACCCCTATCCATTATATGTCACAAAATATGGATCCTCTGCTGTAAAGTTTGTCACCAAATGGAACTTTTATACTGCTGACAGCCCTGATCTGCAGTTTCCTTTGGATGGGTCCTTTGCCTTCCTGATTCTCAAACATCTCCGTGAGAATCTAGAAGACAACCATCCCGGACAAATGGACGCTTGGTATTTGTGGGATGAAGAAGCCTACAAGCCTAACGTCCAAGCTCGTTTTGATAAGCCCCCAGATCCTCCCAAGTCCGCTCCCATGTACCCTTTAAAGGAAGCCCGGCCCCTGTTTCTTCTGTCCCCCTAATATACCCCAGCCTGTCAGAGGATCTCTTAGACTCCTGGGTTCCCAGGCCCCCTCTGGGCGTGCCTCTGGGTGCTGCGGCTGCCATGCCTCTGCCGACTCCCTCAGCGTCCCAGGCGGGGTTGTCCAGCCCCCAAGATCTTAATGAACTTGAGGAACACCCGGAAGACCCTGCTGTTCGCAGGCAAACTCGAGCTTCGACCCGCCTGAAGGGTCAGCTCGATGTCCAGGCACCCCTCCGACAATACCCAGACCCTGAAACAGACTGCTGGCCAGCATTCCCAAGCTTGTCCCTCCCCAGAAAGATTGGCATAAAATTTCCTCTGTAAATCAGAAATCAAAAAAAAAAGATGAGTACCCAGCAGAAAATGGGGCACGCCCCAAGGCAGCCCAGGAGGCTTACTTCTACATGCTGCGGCCTCAATGGTGATGGGTATGCGAGGAGCGGAGGGAGTGCCCAAAGAGACTCCCCTGCACCCATCCTACCCAGAGCTCTGTGCTGAGATGGGCCGGGCCTCTGGGGGCTCTCTCAGAAGTCTGAAATCTTCTCCCTCCCCCCCAGAATAAGTGGTGAGGGGGAGAGAGAAAGAGCAAGCAAGTCTACTAGCCTAAGCAGGGATCGTCCCAGAGTTAAGAGTTGCCATCCTGCACATCACAGGAGAAGACAAGTGTGTAGACCTACTCCTATGTGACCAGTTGCTATTGACCAATGTTTGGGGTAAAAAAACCGCTCTAAGTCAATGGGACTTAGGAATGTCCCAAACCTTTAACATGTACTCAAGGGTGCTGTAGAGTTGAAAACAGAATGAAAGCACATCCTCTACAATACAAGGAAAGCTTTTTTAAGTGCAAGAAATCAATGGCCTGATTTTATAGTCACTAATCACATTAGTAAAGACTACAAATCCCAACTTTTCTCTTGGCTCTTAATACACAACTGGAGTGAGGTGAGAGAGGTGTTTTAAAAGTCTCTGCAATCAAAAAGGCTCTCTCAGTGGCTATGGAACATCTTATGCTTTTCAACTATCAAATGATTTACAGGAGTTTTTCCTTTGCACAAAGGTTATTGTTTGTTGCACATAAATCAGACACATTTGTTTTGGTGATTAAGGCATCATAGCTGATTTATTATTTTCAATAACTTCTAAAAACTCTAGATAAGTTAGCACAATTGCAGAATGGAAAAACACTTATGCAACAGTGTAAAAAGAGTCTTTGAATGCCATTTATCAAATAGCATGTGGAGATGAATTCAAATCAAGAACATCTGCAAACCCACTTGTCATAAAATCCACCACCTCATTATAGGCCATCTACATTCTGTCTGAACATCTGCTCAGATGAAAAAGAATAGTTAACCAAATAAGGAACTGTATGCTCTCTTATGCTCTTGCTGTAATAAAGATTTTAATAACAGATATGACATTATTAATATAGAGCTGTGTTTTGCAAATGTTGTCAAAGAATAAAGCAGTCATGCATCAAACAGTATACCAGCAGCTTAAATCAAGGAACAATTGTATCCTTCTCTTGCTCCAAATAGTTGCAATTGTTATTAAGGCCAGATTCATACCTTCAGCTCCGACAGTCAGCCCATGTTTTGGCTCCAGGAGAGAATCCGTAAGCCAAAATATTGCGGGGTTTGGCCGGTGTGACACCCCTCACCCCGCCCCAATTTGGCTTTCCTGGCAACTACCCAGAAAAGCACAGAGCTAGATTTCCCTGCTCTTCATTCTTCTGGGTGTTTGTCAGGAAAGTCGCAGAGAGGGGCTTTCGCACCAGCCAAATTTAGTGCATGCTTTGGCTTCCGGATTCTCTCCTGGAGCCAAAATATGCACAGACTGGCCTGGAGCCGAAGGTGTGAATGTGGTCTTAGTATCAGCAGTACTTTACTACAACATGATATCCTTGTTCAAACTGGTTACTGAGTATGGTTATGTTGACATCAATGGGACTTTTCATGGAGCAGTGACTTCAATGGAGATTATCAAACTTTGGTTCTTAAGAATTAATTCTTCACCCCAACACATGCTTCAAAATTCCTGAACTCATTTGAACAGTCACATGGCCTCAGACACTACTCACTGATGTGGGTTTGGGGGCCATCATGACAGAATTGGTTTCTTAAGCTTTTTACGGAAGCCAAATTTCCTGTGCCCGTGTGTGTCAGGGGCGTAGTTATCTTAGGTAGTGGTACAGCAGGTACAGTTGCATGAGGACCCACAAGCCTGGGTGGCCATATGCACACTGGAATGGAGTGCCCCAGCAGGAGGCCCATTCCGTCTTCTGCATCAGGACCCATTCCAACTGAGCTACACCCCCTGCTATGCGTATCATCATAAATATAGAACAAAAAGCATCACGAAGCATGTAGTAAAGTCATTGGAAGGGGGTGGAAAAGTGAGGAATTCCTGCAGCATATGGTTCTACATTTACTGATATTTCTTTTTTCTTCTATTGAATGTCACTTTTGTGCTTTATTAAACTAGGCAGTTTCTATTTTGCTGTGGGCAGCCCTCTTAACTGCAGATAGGTATGTTTTGCTAGAAGGAGATGCACAACTTGCTGTGAAGTTCCATTATTAATCTATTCAGCAGGTTGCCTTTTCTCCTCCAGACTTTCTCTGGTTCTCATGCTACTGTATTTGCTTCTTTCTATTTAGCACTTGCTCATCACTCAGGTCTTAGAGTACCTGAATATGCTTTATGAAATTCCACAAAGCAGACATGATTTTTTTTAAAGATGTCAATTCATTAACAACCATGCAGATATGCTTAAAATGCACCTTACTGATTTTTCATGTTAATTGTTCAGATGTCCTCTTCTTGATAACATTTAGTAATCTTGAGATTAATTTAAAAATCCCTTAAGAGATCTGTTCTCTCATTATTCTCTCTGAGTCATTTATCTTTATCGCATTGGTTTTTTAACAATAAGCAATATGATGGTAATTATTTACCAAGAGCTACTGCAAAAGATTATCCTACTTCTGAACCCTGGAACTCTCTGAGAATGTGTCTCAGTACTCTCAGCCTGGGTTGGCAGCACAACCACATGCTGCACTTTCTCAGGACTTTACTGAGCTGTAAATAAATGGGTGTTTTTAAACGAAATGCCTCCACACTTGTCCCCTCACCATTAACATGGCAAGCCACTCATTTGAACTGGTGTGTGGGGAGGGGCACTCCAGTGATCCATGTACTCGTCACCCATGGCCACACATGGAGCACTCCTGAGAAATCCAGAGTGCCTCGTGTGAGTCAAGGTGGCTGCCTCTGTGGATGGGGCAGCCATGCAGAGAGTCGCCCGTGTGAAGCGCTCCCCACGTGCTTCCTGTGTGTGGATGCCCCGCACCTGTCCCACAGACACCCCCCCCCTACTCACCACTCTCGTTTAAACACCAAATGGCACAATCCAGCCTCAAGCTAACAGTTTTACTTACCCTGGAGTAAAATATAGGACGATGCTGAAGACGATTAAATATAGTGGTGGTAAAGGTGTTAACCAAAGGCATTCTTCACCCTATGTTGTATCACTTGATACTATAGTTACATTAATATTGGACTTTTAGAAATGACATTTCCTTTGCCTTCAGAAGCTGATGAGACATATTTCAAAATATTCAAACAGAAAAAATATATAAGTGTAGACGTGCATTAAATGGGAACTGTAACAGAGGAAGAAAGCAATGTCGCTCTTTAATGTTTATTGTTAAACTGTTTTAAAGTTCTGAGAGAGAGCAGAGACAGTCAAGCTACCTGCTGTCCTCTCCCATAAAAGCTACTGCTCTTCTGCCTTCAGCATTTTAAGATAATGTACCAATTGTTAGCGTTCTGCAAGAAAGAGGGATGTGCTCCATTTAGGAATCTTTTGCACAGTTTGAAGAACTTGGAATGAATATAAATGAAATCTCCCATAGCTTTTTAAAGAAAAGTCAGGCAGCATGTGCCTTGCCTTTGCATGTGCACTGTAATGAAGGCAATGCTTATGAAAATTATTCATCTTTAGGAAAAGCTTGTACTTTCCCTGCTGATACTTTCTGAAAATACTTTTCCAGAGATTTCTTTCTCCTTCAGTTATGATTATCTGAAATTCCCCTGAAGTCACCTATCGCAGGTTTTCCCTTATCAGAGGAGGAGGTGGATGATGTAGGACACGTACACTAGAAGGAGAACAGAAAAGCAATGCACACGCTTCCTAGTACAATAGAAAGCCACCCAAGCCACCTGCCCCCCATGTATCTCCTCCCTCTTCAAGCCCCAAGCCCTCAGGTCCCTCCCCCCCCACCCCCCACTTCTGGCCCAAGATCCCTCAAGCCTGCTACCCCTGGATCTCGTGTTTCTGGCCCAAGGTCCCCCTCCTTCACAAGATTCCCCAAGCTCATTGCCCCTGGGTATCCCCTTTCTGCCTCACGTCCCCTGCCCTTGCGTCCATCCAGCTCCCGAGTTGCCTCCTCTTGCCCCAGGAGCTCTGCCACCCCACTGTTTCAAGCCCCCAAAGATCCTTTCCCCCCACTGCTCCAAGCCCTCCCAAATCTCCCCTCCTGCCCCAACCTCACTCCTTCCTTATTGCTCTGAGCCCTTAAGATCTCCCTTCCGGACCCAAGATCCAATCTCCTGCCCCAAGATCCCCCCCCCCCCTCAATTCCAAGCCCCACACTGTTACCTCCTCGCTTCATCCACCACCACATCCTCCCACTCAAATACTATACTGTCTTTCCGGTTGTGTGTAACACTCTAATCAGTCCCTGTTTCCAAAGGGACCAATCAGGAATGCACTGTGTGCTTCCTCCTGGAAACAGGGACGGTTTCAAGTGTTGTATACAGCTGGGAAGAGGCTTCCCTACTCCCCGCCCCACACAGATAATTTACTGTCAGATTCTAGATTAGCTCAGAGTTCAGAAAACAGAGACCAAGCCTCCAGATCTCACAGATTAGTAACACTCATTTCACTGGTTTCCCAGGTGGCTAATTTCAAGCAGGCATTCTCGGTGACTGTGCCACAGCTATGGAACTCCCTCCTAGTAGAGATACACCTCTCTCCGGATCTCCCCTCCTTCCATAGACATTGTAAGACCTGACTTTTTCGCCAGGCATTGGGAGTGGGGGGTTTTAAAATAGAGGCTTTTTGCCCAAACCTCTTTTGTTGGGGATTTTTATGAATGATGTTTTATAGTTTTTCTATTCTATTTTTGTGTTTTTATATGTTGTACACTGCCCCGGGCTGCCATTAGGCAGGAGGGGGTGGTATAAAAATAATATTATAAATAAATACATAGTCGCATCATAACAAATCAGCCTTAGAAATCAGATCTTTCATAATAAATTCATAAGAGATAGCAAAACTGGGAACTCAAAATCTGGAAAGGGGCATTTTTGACAAAATTCGGGTTCATTATAACACATATTGCACACCCCTATACCTCCACTCTGACTCACTTAGTGGATATTTCCAAAATGGCAGCAACCCCACTCACTTCTATAACATGAATTATAGTTGATGCTGCAGTCACCAACCAAAATTCATACTCCAAAAGTGGGCAAGCTGTGCTTTTTTGGAACTGGGAGAGCTATGGCAGCAGCAGTAGCAAAAGAATTGTTAAAAGGGTGGGGGAGTCAGGGGTGGGAAGCGGGTGAAGGAAATACTGAGGCAGGATAGAAAGAGGAAGAAGGGAGGCAAGGTGTACATATAAGGTATTGTGTAGATGTGGCAAGAACACTAAGTGTCACATTACAAGACGAATGGGAACACTTTGAAACATGCAGTAATCAAACCAGGAGTAAACAATCCATTGTTCAGTCCAACTGTTCTTTTCAAGCTAATCAAAAGGCTGTCAAATACCTTGCACCCTTTCTGTAACAGCAATCATTATAGCAGACAATTGGCTACAACAAACAGAATTGCCAGGATTTGGATTGTCATTTTGATTCTTTTCAATAGTAGAAACATTTCACTCTAATGAGCAAAAGCTTTAAATCTCAAGAAGTCTGTTGTAGCCAGAGGGTACTCGATCTGTTTCCAACTCTCTAATACCACCATTGAGCTATCAATATTCTAGATCCATTCTCAGTCGGTCACGTTTCAAGTCTGCACCTAGTGAGCACCTATAAGGAGCTGGTGAGACAATTGCCAGCAATATGCAAATTACAGCTCTTTATCTCTTCTGAATCAAACAACTACTGCTGTTTTTTCAGAGCCTTGCTGAAATCTACACCCAGGAAGAGAGCACTTGCTTTCTTGCACATTGCACGTTAGTCTTAATGCATGCAAGTCTAAATATGAGGCACTGGTCAAGATCCAAATAGAATAGCAGAAGAATCCGGGCAGGCATAAAGTCAGATCAGGATCAGTTGTGAGCTGAGTCAGGGTCTTGGTCAAACAGATTCCGATATTTTTCAGGGAGCAATCCAAGAATCCAGGTCACATACAAAACAGAGGTCAAGCCAAACCAGAGAAGGATCCAGAAGTATAGTCCAACAGCAAACTAAAAGGTCAGTGCTGCAAGACCAGGACAGTACAGGCAGGTAGTTTTATATCAGCAGCAGCCATTGGGAGCTCAGTAGGTGACGAATGCCAGCAAGATCCTGTTGCCAATTATTTATTTATCACATTTCTATGCCGCCCCCTACTGCATAAGGAACTTGGTGTGACTAATAACATTATAAAAACAAATAATATAATAAAATATCAAAACAATAAACATTTAATATCAGCATTGAAATAACTCGACAACAAAAACTCCCACCCTACCCCAACCCATCCATCACCCGTCTCCCTCAGCAAAGGCCCGGCGGAACAGCCAGGTCTTACACTGCGTACGGAAAGAGGGGAGGTCTGAGACCAGGCGGACCTCCAACTGGAGGGAGTTCCATAGCCGCGGAGCAGTCACCGAGAACACCCTCCTCATAGTCAGCACCCGGGAGACCTCAAGGAGGGCACCCCAGGCAACCGCCAAAACCAATCCAGAATTCGGAGGGTGAGGTGGTCCTGCAGATAAGTGGGACCCAGGCTGTTCGGGGGTTTAAAGGTCAAAACCAACACCTTGAATTGGGCCCAGAAGTCTATCGGCAGCTAGTAAAGAGAACGGAGCACCGAAGTATTATGCTTATGACGGCTCATCCCCCTAAGGAGAGAGCTGCCGCATTCTGCACCAGCTGCAATCTTCGGACCGTCACCAGGGGTACAGCGCGTTACGGTAGTCCAATCTCGAGATAATAAAAGCATGGATGATTGTGGCAAGGTCCAAGTCCGAGATATACAGCCTAAGCCGTCGTACCAGATGTAATTGGCAAAATGCGCCCTTCGCCACAGCCACCACCTGGGCATCCAGGCGAAACTGCGGATCTAGGAGCACTCCCAGACTACGGACCTGAGATACCAGAGGAGGATGGACTCCATCAATGATGGGGGTCATCACTCCCCTTGCCTTTCCCACAACCATCACCTCCGTCTTGTCAGGACTCAACTTCAGGCAGCTCGCCCTCATCCAATCCCCCACAACTGACAAACACAGGGTGAGCACCGAGCCTGCTGGGCCTGGGTCTGATGAAAAAGAGAGATACAGTTGGGTGTCATCAGAATATTGATGACACCTTACATCAAACTCTCCTATGACCTCCCCCAACGGCTGCATATACACATTGAACAGGAGAGGGGATAAGATGGAACCTTTCGGGACACCACACGTGAGACCCTGGAGAAAAGATGAACAATCACCCAGCACCACACACTGAGTTCTCTTGGCCAGGAAGGAGCAGCAGCATTCAAGAACCGTCCCGCCCACTCCGGCCCAGTCCCGCAACAACTCATGATGAACAGCATCCTATGCAGTCGAGAGATCTAATAGGATCAACAGGGTCGAACAACCCTGGTCCAACTGTGAGGAGAGGTCATCAACCAAGGCCACAAGCACAGTCTCAGTGCCACAACCTGGACAAAATCCAAACTGCGAGGGATCCAGGAAACTGATTTGATCCAGATGTTCCTGAAGCTGATGTGCCACCACCCATTAAATAACCTTCCCTAAAAAGGGAATTAGGTAGGAACATTGCCCCAAAACAGCATATGGAGGTGGCACTATGGAACTGACCTCTGTCCCCGGATCCCAAGGTTGCTATATTGAATCCCAAGTTGTTACACTAACTCTGGCTAGTTGTAAGAAGGAAGATCCCCAATAAGGATTTTGCCTTCTGTCAAGAGCATCTGGCCCTAAGCTAAGATATTTCACTGCTTTCAGTTTCTTTTGGACTCCTTAATACTATTGGAATCCCAAGTTTCCAGGGTGGCTAAAAATACCTAGTCCTCAGTGCCATCTACAGAAATTTCCAGGTTCAGAACAAGTTCTAAACTCAGGCCACCCTTGAAAGCCATTTATAGACCTTTTTTAAAAAATAAATAAATAAACAAAAGTCAGAAAGTTTGAGACTGGAATGCCAGGGCCTGGGGGGGAATTGTCATCCCTTCCTCGCATGCAGTCCTGATGCCATAAGTGTCCCAAAGATGGTATCCTTTCCTATCAAAACTTCAAACTAGCCATGATGATCCACACTTTCATGACCTCTCTCATTTGATTATTTCAAGTTGCTGTAGGAATGACGTCATGCATTCTTAAAAAGCTGCAACAGCTTATCTGTATAAAATCAAAGTTTACTCCAAGCACATCATCCCAGCATTCTATTCTCTGCACTGGCTTTCCACTGAATGCACAGTCTACTACTTCAAGGTCTTTCTCCAGATCCCCACAGCCAGGATTGGTCTTAATTACCTGAGAAATGACCTTGCCCCCTACAATTGTGATTTCTGTTACAATTATTTTTGTTGGAAAGACAGAAGAAGGAAAAGAGATTGCTGTTTATTTATCTTTTTAAAGACATTGGAAGTGCTCATATACTACAGTAATGGTGGGGGACACACAAGTAGATACAGGATATGAAATCTCAGTCTGATCCAGGAAAAATTTAACCCAGAGTTGGACTGCAAAACTGCATATAGGAAATGTCCATACCCATTATGTCTTGCTTATCACAACCTGTAGAGCTGTCAGCTAGTTTTGAGCTTATGCTAATACTATTTTTAGCACATCTCCAGAAAGGATTTTACTTTTAAATTAATGCTGTACTTGAAAACAAAACAAATTTGCGCAAACTGCATTCCCACTTCTATTAGGCAAGCCTTACCACCTATGCTACGCTCCACTGAGTATGTGTAATTGTCATTATATCCAGGGAGTAGCATGTTAGAAAGAAGCTTTCTATCCACAGCAGTGGCCTCTCTCACACATATTTATTGATACAGCTGGAGACATTCGCTAAAATAAACACTTACGCCTTCATGTTTGTCTAATTAATGAGCTACATTATATATGTTAATTTTGTAGTTTCAGTGGAATTTAAATCCATTTAGCAAGAAAAGTGCCGCTTTAATTGGTATATAACTGTTCAGAAAAGAAAACAATTCATTTATTTTTGAGGCCACAAGGGACCATTGTTGTGCGACCTGCTGCATAAACCTTGTAATTTCTGCATCAAGCACACAAAATTTGGCTGACCTGGAGCATAACTTTGACAAAGGAATCCAGTCATAACGAAGAGATGCCAAACAATGGAAAATGCACCACATTTTAGGTAAATCATTGCAGTGTTTAATTACTACTACTAATCATTTCTATAGTGCCGCTAGGTATACACAGCGCTTTACAGTCACTGATTTTGAAGACAGGCCCCTGCTCAGTGGGCTTACAATCTAGAATGGACAAGACTGAGGGGAACACAGGGAAAGACAGACACACATATATTCCCATTTTACAGATGGGGAACCGAGGCTGAGAGTTTGTGACTTTCCCAAGGCCACCCAGTGAGTTCATTGGCTGGGGTGAGATTCAAACTCTGGTCGCCCAGGTCCAAATCCAGCTCCTTATTGACTACATCACACTGGCTCTATTAATTGTGTGTGTCCACCCACCACCATTATTGTAGTATATGAGCACTTCCAATGTCATAATTATCCTCGATGTTACAAATTTGCACCTCATTTCCAGTCTGAGATTTTTTTCTAGCTTCGACCCTCATGTCCTCTGAACCTTGCTGTGCCTTTGTCTGCTACACTGACAAGCCTTCCACAACTGGATGCTGTTCAGGTACAAGTATTTTCACAGCTCCTTTCAATCAAAGAAAATAACAACAGTTTTTACTTGTATGGCATCTTCCATCAAGAGATCTCAGCGTTCACAAACTGATGAAAATTACATCCCATGTAGAGTATGCACAGGGCTGGCCTTAGGATTTGCAGGGTCCAGGGCAAAGATAAAATGAGGGGGCCCTAGTGGCCTCTCAACAATTGGGGGTATCCTCCACGGGGACCCGCTGGGAGGGAGCAAGCTCCCCACCCCAAGGGAAGCTTGGCAATTCCACTTCATAATCTAACATGGTAGATAACTTTTCTGCATATCACTGAATAATAGTAATGATTCCAGGAAGAAATAAGGAGTCCAGGAAGAGTCCACAGCTCTTTCAAAAGCATTCGGTAATTAATTTGGGTGATTATTTCAACCATCCCAATGACCTGGTTATTCAGGAGAACTTAGCAGAATGCAGTGATTAAGGAATCCTTATTTTCAAAGACTTCTGGTTCTACAAGAGCCACACATTTCCTTTCTTGTCCACCTACACCAAGTGAAGAAAAATTACTGTGGGCAGTGCAAAGACAGCAAAGGGGAAAGTGTCTGGCTTTTAGAATTTGTGGAGCACAGATGAAGACCTTGTCTTTATTAGATCTCTTTCCACCCACAAGCTCTCCAGTTGAAAGTTTAGAATTTGACTGAGGGTTGTAATAAAGGGCTTTGTTAGTAATTGGATAGCTGTAGAGCCATTACCTACCATCATCTGGGCACATTACACTTGAATGGATATAGCTTCTCTTTGTCCCTTCCTAGTGCGAATCCTCCTACCGTGGGGCCCATTGCAAGGTGATGCAACTGGAGACTCTCCTAGTTTGGAAGCCTGTGCAGCTGCACATGCCAAAGAATGCACACAGTTCTTAAGAGAGTTTGTTCAGACCATTGCAGAAGAGGAGAAATAAGACAGAAGCACAGACAGGAAGAAGAAAAAGTATCTATGACAGAGAGGAAATATCCCAAGTGACAAAGAGAGCAAGGCAGACAATGGCCGCTTTTAGATGAGGGGCGCTCGATTGCGCATCGCCATTGCGCATATTTTGAAATGTCCACGCCTGGGCCCGATCCTGACCTGGGTTGACCAGGCCTCCAGAGCCAGGGGGACATACCAGGAAGCCCCGGCCGGCCTCCTGGAGCCCCGGCCAGGGAAATATTAATGTGGGGATAAATGGACTCCACGAGCCTCTGTGCCTGGGCCCGATCCTGACCTGGGTTGACCAGGCCTCCAGAGCCAGGGGGACGAACCAGGAAGCCCCGGCCGCCCTCCTGGAGCCCCGGCCAGGGAAGGCGGATGGGTCCCCCTGACGGGCCCGAGCCTCCGCAGCTGGGCCCAATCCTGCCATGGGTTGACCAGGCCTCCCGAGCCAGGGGGACGAACCAGGGTCAAGCTATTTAATTAGTGGACTTTAAAAATGCGCCACCGCCGTAATATGCGCATAATAACCCACTTCCATCTCGTCAAATTACATCATGCGGGCATTTCAAAATATGCGCAATGGTGGTGCGCGATCGAGCACCGCCTGTCTAAAAGCGGCCTGTGGGGCTATTGAAAATGAAATTCAAGTATAAATTGATGGCGTCCAATTTCCCATAGTCACTCAGGTTTGTGACCCTGGGGTTCTCCTGGTCTCTTTATCACACCTGGATTCTCAGGCTACAGCAGTGGTTAGCAGTGCTTTTTACTATTTCCATCTGGTGAGCAGGCTGACCCTCCCTTACAGACTTGGACCTAGGAACCATCATTCATGCCTCCATAACTGTCAGTGGGAGACTGCGGTATCGGGCCCCCGCCCCCCCGACGAACACCCCGTTCCCAGCCCCAACAGTCCCGAAAGCCCCCTGACCTGTGCGGGGAAGAGGCCCCGCTGGGATGGCTCCCACAAACCCCGCCGGTAGCAGCGGCGGGGCCACAGACTGAAGCCACACCCCCAGTAGCTGCAGGGCAAACAGGAAGCCCCTTGCCGCTGCCGATGACGACGGCAGACTCACCGGCAATAGCCACGCCCCCAGCAGCAAGACGACGTGTAGGGGCTCCCCCGCCCCCGCAGCGCCACTCGGAGCGGCTACGAGCGCGCACGGGGGGCAGGGCATAGAGAATAAAGACCAGCGCCGCCTGGGGAACGGCGCTGGTGATTAGCGGAAACCGGCCCTTTGAGCGAATCTTGACTGCGAGTGCAATTGTCCCTGAGTGCGAGCCTTGCCCGAGCGTACGAGCCCTTTCCCTTGGAACCCTTCGTCTGAGTGCCTGCCGGTGTGAGTGGAGAGTACGAAAGTGTGGTGAGTGAGTGTCCCTTTCCTGCCCTGTTCTTGGAGACCTTACTGTTGGAGGTGAGTGCCCCGTGTTCCCCCTGCCCCTCGGGGCTCTCGTGCACCCCCCGGGTGACCCCCCCTCACCTCCCTTGCATTCTGTGTCAGAGTGGTAGTGCGGAGCAATTGTGGGGCAGCCTTGGTTCTCGGTCAGCAGCGCCCTATGATGATAGGGGCTTGTTCTCTTTAATTAGAGGTGAAAGCCCACTCACTATCCTGACGGGCACGTTGTCCCTCCAGCTTCCTTGCTCTGACCGAGAGAACCTCCGGCAGCGTGTGTGTGGCACCCTTTCCCCTATCCCCGTAACAAAAGCACCAGCCCCCCTTTGGCCCAGGTACGGGCTTGAGTCCCCATGAACATCTCTAAGGAGATTTCGCAGCTGGTGCACGCAGTGCAGTCTCTGGCCATGGACATGAAAGACCTCCAGGCCAAGCAAGGGGACTTAGCGTTGGCCCTTGCGCAGCTGCAGAGAGCCGCGGCGCCGGCAGCAGGGGTGGACAGTGCCCCACCACCACCCCCAGCGGCCACGGCGGCCCCCCCGGCAGCCCCGTGAACCAAAGGGCCCCAATGTGGAGAAATCTCTGGGGAATAGGCAGGCTTTCCAGGGATTCCTAGCCTTCTGTCGGCTTACCTTTAGGGTACAGCCAAATACATATGTGACTGATGAACAAAAGGTGGCCTTCATTATCAGCAACCTGGGGGGAACAGCCCTAGAGTGGGCTACTACCCTCCTTAAGGGGGATAGCCCATTGCTCGGGAACTATGCTGAATTTGTGAAAGAATTCACATTCTTGTTTGACCACCCCCATCGGGCTCGTGATGCCGAGGCCCTCATTATGACTCTTCGACAATCAAAAGGGGACCTGCTGGAATAGCTGACGCAATTCCAGCAGTTAGCATTAGAGCTTCAGTGGCCCAATGGGGTCTTGAAGGTAATGTTTAAAAGAGGACTGGGGGAAGAGATTAAAGACCAGTTGGCCCTAGTAGAAACCCCGAACACCTGGGAGGCCCTGGCCAACTTAGCCCTACAAACAGATGAACGGCTGACCGAACGCAGGCAAGAAAAACGGCAAGAGGTGCGTTCCGGTTGGGTCCGGCCTCTCCCACTCCCAGGGCCCCCTAAAAGTCCGGAACCAGAGCCGATGCAGCTTGGGGCGTCGTGAGGTCCCTTGACCAAGGAGGAGTGGGAGCGTCGACGCACCTCCCGGTCCTGCTTCTATTGTGGAGACTCCTCCCATTTCATAGGGGAATGTCCGGCCTTGCCTCCCCACCGTCGCGAGGCGGGAAATGGGTGGGGCTGGGGCGGACTGGGGTCGCCTCGGTCGTGAAATCCTCCATACCCCCGACTCTCCCCTCTGGCCAAGACCCCCATCTCCGAGTACCGGTCACACTCACTGTGTCCCTGGGGAGGTCCTTCGTTGTATGGGCCCTCATGGATTCAGGGGCTTCTGGAAACTTTATTAACCACCACCTCGTTAGCCACTGGGCCATCCCTACCCAACCAAAAAAGCCTCCAGAACCCATCCATTCCATTGACGGCTCCCCCCTGATTTCAGGACCAGTAACACAGAGCACAGCCCCTTTGGGGTGCGCGATAGGGAATCACTACGAAAAACTCCCCTTTGACGTGGTCTGCACGCCCGTCTTTCAACTAGTACTGGGGGCTCCCTGGCTCCGGACCCACAACCCCTCCATTGTGTGGTTCACTAAACAACTTCAATTCAAGGCCCCTCGATGTGCCAATGGTTGTCTTTATCCCGACCCCAGAACTATGCTCGGGGCCACGCTGGGGGTCGAACCCACGTCGCCTGAGACCGCCTTGCCAAAGGCGTATCAAGACTATGTGGATGTCTTTAGCAAGATCCAAGCCACCAAACTTCCTCCCCATCGTCCGTACGACTGCCCCATTGACCTGCTCCCTGGAACGGAACCCCCTTTTGGGCAGATTTACGCCCTAGCAGCTCTGGAGCTCCACGCGCTTCGCACCTACCTCGATGAGAGTCTCCAACAGGGGTTCATCCGGCATTCGACTTCCCCCGCAGGGGCCCCCATCTTCTTCGTGGCGAAAAAGGATGGGGGCCTACGGCCATGCATCGACTATCGGGGGCTAAACAAAATCACTGTGAAAAACAGGTACCCGCTCCCGCTTATTCCCGAACTATTGATTCACGAAGTTGGATCTCCGGGGGGCATATAATCTACTATGAGTGCAGCCGGGGGATGAATGGAAGACCGCCTTTCGAACCCGTTATGGGTTATTTTAATATTGCGTGATGCCTTTTGGCCTTGCCAACGCCCCGGCCGCATTTCAACACCTCATCAACGATGTCTTCCACGATATATTGGATATATACATCATCGCCTATTTTGACGACATTCTCATTTATTCCATGAACTTAGAAGAGCACATACTCCACGTACGCGAAGTGTTGCAGCGGTTACGACAGAACCAACTTTACTGTAAAAGAGAAAAATGCTCCTTTCATCTCACCACCGTGAGCTTCCTGGGCTTCGTGATTAGCCCTGCCGGGGTGATGATGGATCCATCAAAGGTAGACACCCTCCGAGATTGGCCCCCACCGAAGGCGGTAAAACCCCTGCAACGCTTCCTGGGAAGCGCAAACTATTACCGCCAATATATCCCCAATTATGCTGAAATCACCGCTCCCCTAACACTGCTATTAAAAAAGGACCAACCCTATCATTGGGGGGCCGAACAACAACACAGTTTTGCCTTCCTCAAACAAGCCTTCATGACTGCGCCCCTGCTCCAGCACCCGGATTTTGAAAAACCTTTTTCTGTAGAAGCAGACGCATCCAGAAGGGCAATTGGAGCAGTACTCCTGCAGCCCACGAGGGATCCCGAGGCGCTCCTCCCCTGCGCCTATTACTCTCGCCAGCTTACCTCGGCCGAACGCAATTATTCCATTCTGGACCACGAACTCCTGGCAATCAAGGCGGCGTTCGAAATATGGCGGCATTATCTAGAAGGGGCCCAACACCCCATCGTAGTGGTCACTGACCACAAAAACTTGACTTTTCTTCAGACCGCCCACATTGCAAACGCACGACATGCACGATGGGCGCTCTTCTTCGCCCGCTTCGATTTCCGTATTCGATACCGGCCAGGAAAACTACAGATTCTTGCCGATGCCCTCTCCCGCTATCGGGAGGATCAACCTGGCGCCACACGGCCTTCTGAACCCATCTTGGAAACCAAGACCTTCTCCGCCACCTACTTGTCCCAGGATGCGTTGCGAGAGGCTACTCGTCTAGAACGGGACCCATCAACTACGACACCGGTGGACCCCCTAGATGGACTGCAACGACACCAAGGGCGCATTATTGTACCCCCTTCTTGCCAAGCCCAAGTGCTCTGGGCCCACCATGAAGCCCCCACAGCAGGACACCCGGGAATAGAACGAACCCGACAAATGATCCAGCGCTCCTTCTGGTGGCCAACCTTGCACCAAGATGTCCAACAACATGTATCCAGCTGCGCCACTTGTGCGCAAACCAAGGTCCCCCGACGTGCACCATCAGGTCTCCTGCAAATCCTCCCCCTTCCCGCCGGGCCATGGCAACGCATAGGGCTTGACTTTGTTGTAGACCTCCCACCCTCGCGTCAGCACACTACAGTACTGGTCGTGGTCGACCATTTCACCAAACTGGCGCATTTTATCGCATGTAAGGGGTTACCTTCGACTAGACGGACAGCGCTACTCTGCATTCGCCATGTGTTTAAGCTTCATGGATGGCCCCGCGAGATGTTTAGCGACCGAGGGACACAGTTCACCTCCAGATTTTGGAAGGCGCTGTTCCAGGCCCTCCAAGTTACTCTGAAACCTACGACCGCCTACCATCCCCAAGCCAATGGCCAGGTGGAGCGCGTGAACCAGAATATGGAGCAATATCTACGCTCCTATGTGAACTACCTTCAAGATGACTGGTACACGTGGCTTCCCCATGCCGAGTTTTCCTACAATAATGCCCCGAATGCCTCCCTTGGAACCTCGCCCTTTTTTGTAACCTACGGGTTACTTCCTCAACTAGGAACTCTTGACTCCCCTGCAACCGCGGTTCCGGCTGCCGGGGCCCTAGTAAACCAGATTCACGAAGCACAACAAATAGCTCACCAGGTGCTTCAACAAGCCCGCCAACGCTACAAGGACCAAGGCGATAAGCATCGGCGAGACGAACCCCTGCTAAGTCCAGGGGATTTGGTATGGATCGACCGGCGACATTACCCCTCCGTTCGTCCCTCAGCCAAACTAGATGCTGGCTATATATTCCCATAGCGCATCAACTTAATGAGGTAACCTACAAGGTACAATTACCACCCCACGTATGAATTCATCCCACCTTTCACATTTCCATGTTGAAAAAGGCTCTTCCCCTCAGAGATCGAGAAGGTGGCGCTCCCCCTGGACCCACAAAAGTTTCGGCCGCCGGCCCCGAATTCGAGGTACACGCCATCCTCGACGCCAAGCTACTTCGGGGACGCCTCCATTATTTAGTGGATTGGGCTGGATATGGACCTGAGGAGTGCTCCTGGGAGCCCACCTCTCATGTGTCGGCCCCTCGGCTTCTGCGGGCATTCCATATCCGACACCCCCAGAAGCCGGGCCCCTGCTCTCTCGGTGGCCGGCGGCCTCGAGGGGGGGGTACTGTCAGTGGGAGACTGCGGTATCGGGCCCCCACCCCCCGACGAACACCCCGTTCCCAGGCCCAACCATCCCGAAAGCCCCCTGACCTGTGAGGGGAAGAGGCCCCGCTGGGAGGCTCCCACAAACCCCACCGGTAGCAGCAGCGGGGCCACAGACTGAAGCCACACTCCCAGTAGCTGCAGGGCAAACAGGAAGCCCCTTGCCGCTGCCGATGACGGCGGCAGACTCACCGGCAATAGCCACGCCCCCAGCAGCAAGAAGATGTGTAGGGGCTCCCCCGCCCCCGCAGCGCCGCTCGGAGCGGCTACGAGCACGCACGGGGGGCGGGACATAGAGAATAAAGACCAGCGCCGCCTGGGGAACGGCGCTGGTGATTAGCGGAAACCGGCCCTTTGAGCGAATCTTGACTGCGAGTGCAATTGTCCCTGAGTGTGAGCCTTGCCCGAGCGTACGAGCCCTTTCCCTTGGAACCCTTCGTCTGAGTGCCTGCCGGTGTGAGTGGAGAGTACGAAAGTGTGGTGAGTGAGTGTCCCTTTCCTGCCCTGTTCTTGGAGACCTTACTGTTGGAGGTGAGTGCCCCGTGTTCCCCCTGCCCCTCGGGGCCCTCGTGCACCCCCCGGGTGACCCCCCCTCACCCTCCTTGCATTCTGTGTCAGAGTGGTAGTGCGGAGCAATTGTGGGGCAGCCTTGGTTCTCAGTCAGCAGCACCCTATGATGATAGGGGCTTGTTCTCTTTAATTAGAGGTGAAAGCCCACTCACTATCCTGACGGGCACGTTGTCCCTCCAGCTTCCTTGCTCTGACCGAGAGAACCTCCGGCAGCATGTGTGTGGCACCCTTTCCCCTATCCCCATAACAATAACCTCAGCATCGGAGTGCTGTAATTTGCTTTACATGAGGAAGCCTTTGAAGTGTATCTGCAGCTGAAGCAGAATGCCGTGGCCTTCCTCCTGATGGGTGTAAGCCACTGGGAGCATATTAAATCAGTGCTTGAGGGTCTGCATTGACTACCTATAGCCTTCCAGGCCCAATTCAAGGTGCCTATAAAGCCATAAACAGCTTGGAACCAACATACCAACAGGATCACCTCCCCCGTGTCCCACTGTTTTCTCTCCAGCCAGCCCCGGAGCCAGCCCTCCATGTGTCAAGTATAGACAGTGAGAGTAAGGGTAAAAACAAACACCACAGCACTCACAAATGTCAGTGTGTCACACTGAGTGCCCTGACTAGCAAATGACCCTGTGGTGTGTGTGGGGCTATGGGGCAGTGGGTGCAGGGAAGGAGCCAAGTGGGCACCACAGGCCGATTCACCAGGGAAGGAGCCAAGCAGGGCTATAAAGGGGGAGTCACAGTCGGAGAAGGAGTCTTCCCTGTCGGAGAACCCTCTAATAGATGGCCAACGCATATTTGTGCCTTAGCCCACACGGTGTGCTCCTTGATCCCGAGGACACCGTGCGGGAAACACAGATCAGGAACATACGTTCCCAATCTGTGTTCACCTGCCGTGTCGTTTAACACTCTAAGGCAGAGGCATTCTTAGTGGCCACAGTCTAGGTTTGGAACTTCCTTCTCCACTTGATTCCATGTGCTTGTCCTATCTGTCAGCCATCTGCTGTCTCTTGTCTTATGTTTATTAACTCTCTAGGGTGGGGGGCTAGCAGCAGGGGCTCAGGCCCATGACTATGGCTTCTAGGCACTACCACAATAAATAAATTAAGCCATTGGAGAGGTGATGTGTAAAGCTCAATATCCTGGTGCAGAACCCCTCCATCCCCACATTCTAGGTGCCAAGCGACCTTCTACCCTCTGCAATGTAGCTGCACCCATGATTTTGTGTATCCAGACTAGCCTGAGGATGGCCAGCCTCCTCCCACCACCCCTCCCCATACTCATACTCATGCACACACACACACACACACACACACACACACACACACGGTCATTTTCCCCCAAGTGGCCTCAATCAGGCATAGAAGAGCGAAGAGGCCAGAACTGACAGATCGGACGGAGTATGTGAAAGGTTGTGTCCCACCACCCAAGAGAGCTCAGTCCTGTTGCTGGTGGGTGGTCTTGCTTTCTGGGTGGCCAGAGCATCTGCTTTGGATGCCCTGGGATTTGCTCATCAAGCTCCATGGGAATTTCTGAGTGGGTTTGTTTTTATCTTAATTTGGGATAGACTATAAATATAGGAATGCAGATTTTTTTTCCCCCATGGGACAAGAGATCCACATTCCCACCAGCCCTAACATTAATCTGATCATACTAGTGAATGGAAACGAACTTCCATATGGGGCATAATATACCATATAATCTGGTACAATAAGACTAAGTTTTACACTATGGAGATCATAGGATATACTGACCGTGCATGTAGGGTGATGCTTCTGAGCCCCCAAAAACTCCAACACAAAATGCAGTAGAGGAAAATATGTGGAAAGTACAGTAGGTTACTAACTGCTTTGGTACAGCAAGCTATCACTTTTCAATTACTCATCATATTGGAAAGTGGAGAAGAGGTAACATTTCTACTAATTAATTGGTTACAGCATATGGGTATAGACAGTGATAAATTACACAGGCCTATGTAATGATAACCTCTGTATGCAGATTATTAGTCTCTCCATGGTAGGGAAAATTATACCACCTGGTGTGTTTTGTACAAGCCTTTTTTTCCCCTCTCAATTAAGCAGAGGAACTTGCATGCTTTGGCTCAGGGGCCGAATTTGATTGTTTTTTCATTGCTTAGAGGAGCAATAGTCAGTTTGCTAACATCTTGGGGAACAATATAAACTTCCACATCCCTTTCCTTTCTGTTTCTATTCAGGCTAGTGTTTAAAGTGAGCAATTTACACAAGAAGGTATCCTCTCCAGGTTTTTTTTAAAATAATTCCTTTCACTTAGCAAAATCTGGGGCATTACTGAAAGTACTTTTTTTCAGTTGTACTTTTGTGAACCAAGGGTGAAATTCATCTTTTCCAGAGGTGGATTATACAGAGAGAGAGGGAACTGAACACAGGGGAAAGGTGAAAGAAAAAAAATCCTTCCCAAAATTCAGTTTGAACTTTGGTATTTATTAGGGCTAAAACAAGCAGCCAAGTATTTATTTGCGAGTATTTTCACCATCTTGGGAAATCATCAGTTTCCCAACCGTTTCCCAATATCAATGTGATTTCGTGATTCTCACAATACCACGAGATTCCATCCCAATTTGCAGACTTTCTGCTTACTGTTTACCACGTCCTGTTCGTTTACCACTCACCACATTGCCGAGAGTACCGTTTTACTTCTGGGTCCATTGTTTCTCTATTTCTGAGACAATCACTTACGGACAGCCCACCCCTTAACCTCCCCCCACCGCCTCTTAACCTCAATTCCAGTGCCTCGAATCAGAATTCTTGCATGTTGTTCCCTTAGCTTTGACCAATCTGCAACTGGATTGCAGATTTTTTTAAAGGAATCAGCATACCAGCCAATGAGTGACAAGGAAGTCCAAGGGAAAATGGAGTACAGAAAAGATAGAAGAAATGCAGAATTGCGTCAGTATTACTTCTCGGGATTTGAGATTGATGGCAAAGTCATAAACAGCAAAGTGGTAAACAGGATACTGGTAAGCAAATTAGTAAATCAGGAAACAAGATGTTGATCAAGACATTCCCAAGTATTGAGAGGTTCTCGATTTGACTGATACGGTATCAGGAACCAAAATTTCGATGGAAATTCCAATTTTTATGAAATCTCATTTCAGCCCTCATATTTATTCTTTAAGCACCAGAGCCTTAGTTTTATATATTCATTTGTTTAACATATTTTGTCTTTATATTAAATATAATTAATTTAATTTATTAAATTAACTTACTATGCTCACCTTCCTTCTATTTCAACATCTCTTTTTCCTTTCTTTGTTCCATTTTCCTTTCTTCTTTGCTCCATTTTTCTTTCTATCTGCTGAATATTTTTAGATTTTCAGCATCCATTCTTATTTTTTCTGTTTCTCTATTCCCTTCCTCTTATTCCCCTACTTTCCATTTCTCTGCTCTCTTTCCTTATCCCATTTAAGTCTCACTTCTGATTTCACCTGCTTTCTATCCCCTCATCCATTACTTAGCCTATTACCTCAACATTTTCAGTGTCTGATCTTTCTCCACTATTCCTCCCCAAATTACACTTTTCCCACACCTTGATTGCACTCACTCCCACTCCAAATGGACTCCTACTCATTTGTCACAAAATACATTAACCCCCTGCTCTTCACACCCTCAATAATATTTCCACTTACACACACCCTCCATAAATCAATCCTCTTCCCACCCATTCTCAAATATGTACTCCACTATATCTCAAAATCTATTTTAAATTAAATGTCTCTCTTTCATCATACCCAGAGAGTTAATTCCCTTCTGGATTTACCCCAAACATATTCATTTTCCCAATCTAGCTCCAACATTAAACCCTGAAGCTAATGGGTCTGAAAAACCTTCCCAGAGGAATCAAGGGAGAAGAGAGGAATATTTGTTTTGTTTTGTTTATTTTATTTATCTATTTATCCCCAGGGCAGCTATCGTAAAAAAGATAACATACAAAATAAAATCCATTAAATACTTTTACTACCACACACATGCAGAGACCCTCACCCACATGCAGAGACCCTCACCCAGAGATCCTCATCCCTGCCTGTTAAATGCCTGGCTGAATACACAGGTCTTACACATCCTCCAGAAGATGCTCAAGTTAGGGTGTAGGCAAACTTCCAGGGGAAGAGAGTTCCAGAGCTGGGAAGCATCCACTGAGAACACCTCCCTGCGGGTCATATGGACCTGTGCCAACGATATAACTTGCATGAAGGTGCTCTCGGCTGATCTAAGAGGCCACAGAGGGACATAAGGAGGAAGGTAGCCCTGTAGATATGTAGGGCACAGACCGTCTAGGGCTTTATAGGTCAAAATCAGCACCTTGAGTTGTGCACAGAATGCAATTGGCAGCCAGTGCAGACTCTGAAGCACCAATGTAATGTGCTCCTGGTGACCCACCCCTGTCAAGAAGCAGGCCAACGTGTTCTGCACAAGCTGCAACCCCTCATAGAGCACACGTCAGTAATCTGGCCTCAAAGTAATGAAGGCATGGATGACAGTAGCCAGGTCCCTATCCGAGAGAAAGGGATGCAGCCTTCTCATGAGACTGAGTTGGTGAAAGGCACTCCTGGCCATGGCGGCTACCTGATACGACCCCTCAGAGGCTCATAAACCACCATAATATATATCCCAGCAAGGGTTCTGGAAAGGCTGCCTGCTCATCCTGTAATGGGTCAGCCCCTATAAAATGTTAACAGCCCTGAGGCTGCTTGAATATTACTGCTTTCAAAAGGTACTACACACCAGCAGATCGCTAGCACTATTCAGGATGGATCATGCCAGAGTGTGTGGAAAACAAGGCCTCAGGTGGCCTAAGCTGGATATAATGAGCATCTAGGCTAAACGGTGCTGGAAAAAAAAACCAAGGAGTCAAGTATGTCAACACTATGAAAGTGTTTACTAGAACAGCTAAACCCTGAAGCTCAAAAGAAGAGCACTGAAGTTTCCACTTTCCAAGCTGCGTAAGAGCATATTGAAAAGATCTGTGGTTTCCGACCCTCCTATAACTATGAAGTGTGTAGAGAATGCTTAATATGAAAAAGAATAAGCTAATCAAATGTGTGGGTTTTAAATAACAAAATTGAATAAGCAATCAACTATCTTAGATTTACATATCAATTTCCACCTAAAAGAATCTATAGGGGGGTGCCAGTTAGGACCATGCAGAGAAGCTGGTTTGCTGATTTATCCCTGTAGCCAGACAATGCAGATAATGGGTGCATTCACAAGTGATTAAAATTCTTGTGGGAGAGAACAATTGTACCTTATCTCTTATCACACATTCCTCTGGCTTTGAATTTTTGGGGTGCTGCCGCTGCTGAGCTAGCACTCAGAGCTAACAACAAGGTGCGGCAGGCTGCCCCATGTCTCTCAATGAGGCTGGTGAACTAAAAGGGAGAGTCCCTTCTCACATTACAAGCAATGTGCATGAGGAAAAGAGCTGTATTCTTAAACCTTGGTCATTTACCAAGGCATTTTAAGTCTAATCTTTTCACACAGTCAAAAAACACCCAGAGGAAACAGTTTAGAGCAGATTTTCATCACCTATGAATGTGTCCCATGTTATTGCTAACCCAGAACTACTAAAGGAGTCTGAATTCCTATTTAAGGCAGAGGGACCAAGGCAGGGGCGGATTGGCCATTGAACCCATCGGGAGGATTCCCGGTGGGCCGGGCCAACTGGGAGGGCCACTCCTGCCCCGCGGATTTTTTTAATTATTATTATTTTATTTATTTATTTATTTTAATTTATTTTATTTTTTTAGATGGTTGTCAGTCCCCCGTGGGGGCGGGGGGAAGCGGGGCTCAGGCCAGCCCGGTCCAGGCCACCACAGCCTGGAACGGGCCGGTCTGAGTCCCCTCCCCCCACATCCCTCACACAGTCTGGCCCCAGCGCTCCCTCCCAGAAGTATAAAAGCAACTTCCGGGAGGGAAAGACTCGTGGCCACAGCATGCGAGCGAGGAGAGGAGCAGGAGACTCAGGCTGCTTTTAAACGAGGGCGCGCTGAAGCGCCTCCCAAACGCCGCATTAAAGCAAAGCCGCCGGAGTGGCTTTCTCCCCGTTGCCGGCGGCGGCGGCGCCTGGAGACATGGGGCTTTGGAGCGGCGCGTTCTTAAGCCAGATAATTGAACTCTTAAGAATGCGCTGCTGCAAAGCCCCGTGTCTCCAGCCACCGCCGGCAACGGGGAGAACGTCACTTCCGGCGGCTTTGCTTTAATGCGGCGTTTGGGGGGCGCTTCAGCGCGCCCTCGTTTAAAAGCAGTGT
>QEPC01001643.1:5093386-5136944 GCA_003113815.1 Sphenodon punctatus | reverse complement strand
GGCCTGGGCCTGGGGCCTGGCCAGGCTTGCCGGGGGCCTGGCTGGGCTTTCTGGGGGGCCTGGGGCCTGGCTAGGCTTGGCTTGCGTGGGGGCCTGCTTGCGGGGCGGCCTGGGACCTGGCTGGGCTTGCGTGGGGGCCTGGGACCTGGTCTGGCTAGGCTTGCATGGGGGCCTGAGTGATAGGAATTCTGGTATCAATTCTCCCCTTAGTCTTCTCTTTGCTAAGCTAAACACAGTGCCTGTGGAATACTAGTGCACCTGGTGTAGGAATGAAGAAGCCTTACTGTAGGATGCATAGCAAGGAACAGAGTCATTTTTGGTTGGGGGCCACTGAAAGTGAGTGATTTGGGGAGCCAGAGCACTGAAATGAGGGCCAGTACCCCCACCAGTGGCAGTCTCCCCCCTGCCCATAACCTCCCACTCGCCCCTGCCAGGCTGCTGAGGATCTGAGTATGGGGACTCAGCTCTGATAGGCCCGAAATCTGGTGCACTCTGCCCGCCCCAAGCCACGCCCCTCCAAGTCACGCCCCCATGGCCCATTTCCGGCGCGCCGGCGGCTTTGCCGCCAGCACAGGGCCACTAAGACTAGATTTTCCTGGGCCACTTTGATTTCCAAATCTGCCCCTGGACCAAGGGGCAGGAATGGAGACATCCTGCATTTCAAAACGTCAAGAATAGTCAAGTTCAAGAGAAAGTTTAAGATGAGGTTTATGTTTTTCGACAATGCCCAGCGTGTATGAACTTTGTTAAGGAAGGCTGAAAATGCCATATTTATTTAAATTCAGCCACTTGACCTTCATTGCTAAACTCTCATAAAGATTGGTGAACAATTCAAATTCTTAGGAAGTCTAACTTTAGAGGAATACAAAATAATAAAAACAGCATATTGTATTACTTCCTTGCATAGAAATTATATGAGACTTTATACAAATGTTTTCTGGACCTTAGTAAGGGTGATAAAATAATTTGGTATTGAAAGCCATTCTTTATCAAACTAGGGGATGCCCAGCCTCTTTCCTTTCCTCCAGTAGGGCTTGGGAAAATATCAGGATAGAGTGCTTTTATACACAAAGTTTTGAGAATAAGGAAATGCAAATTCCTCGGATTCTAGATTAGATTTTCTAAGCTGGATTTCCTCAGTTTAGGCTTTCTCGCGAAGACATAGCAGTGATGCAGGAGCTGAGCAAGGATCTCCTGAAATTGTTCACCTCAGTCATGAGGAAGATGGGAAAGAGGAAGGGATGCAGCAGTGCTGGCACCTAAGCCAGACAGACTGTAGCTCCTTCGCACTTCAAAGCTCCCTCTACTGTAGTCCAGCCAGCGTGGAGTTCCTGGGAAAATAGAAGGAGGGAGCCAGCTGCTTTAAGGTCTGGCTTGGTGGGAGCTGAAAGAGCTCCCACCAAGAAGAAGAGATTTGAAAGGTAACAGAATGCTGAAATGAAGCCTTGAAAGGAAAAAGCCTTGGAAGACAAAGCACAAAGGGGACCTACTGGGAATATGGAGAGGCTGGAAGTCAGGAGTCTCAAGTTCCCTGTTAAAGGGTTGGGACCAAGTAAAAGAGGAGGAGAAGCGGTGGAACCAGAACTCCTAAGTTCTCTCTTTCTTAAAGAGGAAACAGAGAGGGTGAGGGGCCAGCTCACGCCCTCCTGTCCCCAGCTTCAGTGTTGCCCCCAACCTGCAGAGGAAGAGGATTGGGGCTGAAAGACGAAGGTAAAGCATGGGTGCATGGAGCCTAAGTTGTAAGTGAGCACAACGTGAGAGACTATACAGTGTCTTGACTGCTAACATGGTACGGAGCAGACGTTAAGGCGGGAGCCTTAACTTGCAGTTTCCGTGCTTTTTAGTGCATGATTGAATTTGCAAGAGCCTTAACTCTTCTTGTAAACCGGAGGTTTTTTGATTATGAAATAACTATATAGTCATTATACAACTTGGAACTGAATTTATTTGTTTGTTTTTTATACATGTTGGTTTGGTTGAGGGAAAAGCGCGAGACGCATTGCCCTGTAATTAAGTCTTTGAGCCCTAACTAATTGTGGATGCCTTTTAAATTTGGAAATAAAAAAAATCTTTAGACCTTTAGAACTTTTTCTCACACTTGCTAGGCTGAAGTATTTAAAATATGGGATCTAAAGTGCCAGACTTTTACAGTGCAGACCTGAATTTAAGTGTATGCTACTGGAACAATGAACCAGTTGTGTCTACATTGTACAGTTTTAGTTTTAATATTAAGTTAAATTTAAATGACAGCCTTAACCGGATACAAGCTTATCCTGCAGTAATGGTCTATTCCTTGCAGATAAGCAAAGGCATTTACAGTGAAGCATTCAACCTATAACGGAGAAAAAACTTGCATTCTATTAATGTTATCGCTAGCATACTGAATATAGAAGAAAAAGTGAAGGTATTTTAACAGCTACTTAATTAATGCATTCTGCAGTCACTAAACCAACAAGCTATAATATAAAAAAATATAATTAACTAAAATTCCCTCATTTTGTAAAATAAAAATAAATTAAAAAATCAATATAACTCCCACTGGAGCAACTCTCAAATTTTTGCTTCACTTTCATGTCATCTTTAGGAACATATTCAGCATCTCCTACCATAAACCCATCAGAAGTCCTTTAACATCAGAGGTTCTCCATACCAAGCCACAGGCCTCTGCCAACTGAGCTAAATCAGCAACTCCATTACCTGGTGGCAGAAGTGCAATATTAAGTACTATAGCCACTAGATGAGAATATAGCAACACACACTTTACAATCAATTCAAGATGTTGACATTTTAGAGCTCTTTTCCACCTTCCTTGTGGAAAATATAAGCAGGAAGAAGAATATTCATAAAAGTACAGTTTTTCTCCACTTTTCTTTGTTCCTGGATAGCTGACCAGTTGTTGTAATTTCCCCTACTAAAAAAAGAGACAATGTTAAGAGGTTACTTTTATTTTATTTTTTAAAATTTTGATCAATGTGCCTATCTAGAATTGTATCTATATGCCTATCTGAAAGGTACCGTGTACAGGCAATTACAAATTATTCATATTTACTTGTTTTAACTTTTGATCCAGAATACAGTTTCCAAAATTTCCAAATACATTTTCAAAAAACTAAATGACTGAATAAAAGTCTAGCAAGACTGTAAGATAGTACATATTAGTGGTATACAGATAGGAATCATGGAACTGTAGAGCTGGAACGGACCTCAACGGTAATCTTGCCCATCTCCCTGAATCAAGGCAGGATGCCTTATACCTATAGCATTACAGACAGATGCTTATCTAGCCAGTTTAAAAAAACAAAACCACCGCCACCAAATAAAGAGTTTGATTCCACAAACTTCCTGGGCAACTTAGGGTGTTTTTAAACAAGACGTGAAGTGTTCATGCACAGCCACCCACTGTCCACACGTCCAACTGCTGTGACAGTGGGGTGTGGGAAGGCGCACCCTTGTGACCCACGCAGTGGCCAGTCGTGGTCATGCACGAAGCACTCCTGAAAAGTCCCATGTGGGCCAGGGTGGCCGCCTCTGTGGACAGGGGGGCAGTCATGCTGGGAGCCACTTGTTTGAAGCGCTCCTCATTTATGTTGTGCGCGTGGGCGCCACTCAGTGGCCATGGGAACTCCCCCCAAACTGCGGCGCTCATTTTAAAACACCCATAGTCCATTGACCAAATGCTATACATAGATGGAATGTAAATGGTATGTAAGAACGTAGATGAAATGGCTGAAACGCCAGCCTCCTGTGATTTGTAGAGAGATTACACACATGAACACAAGTATATTCTGTAGCTTTATTTTCTCTAACCCCATTTTCTTCCTAGGGTACCTCTTTTATTGGGCCCTTTGCTACAAGCAGGGAATCCTACCCCTACTATCCCATCAAGCTCTGGGGAAGATGTGATTTACCACTTCTTGTCCTCTGCTGCAGAGAATCCAATTCTCTCTTCCTCCGCCACTCCTCTGGGGATACATGCAGAGAAGCAATATTAACCTCCCTTCCCTAAAAAAGAGTTAGTGAGGGGGTAGAAGACACCTAGGCTGCAGTCCTCAAACCACTTACTGAAGTCAGATGCTTCGTTGAGTTCAATTAACTCCAATGGGACTATTGTAGAGAAAGAACTTTTAGGACTGCAGCCCTGAGCTTTATAAAAATCACCTTTTCTTTGCTATTGACCTGCAATACTTCTGAGAAACCACCATATCCCTCACAACCCTCTTGGTCTCTGAGTCCTAGTAGATCAGAGTCATATAGATCTGTGTTCCACAAATACTCTGTCTCATTCACTGGTAGTGTTGCCTATTTTAAATGAGGAAATGTATCTTCTCATTTTTTAATATTTTGTCACAGGATATTTGTGATGGGGTTGGAGGTTCTTTCCATTGTCCCACCTCCTGACTGGCCATGACTCAGTTTCCCCACTTATCGTCTCCACTGCCCACAGCTCCTTCAGAACTGTCCCAGTCTGTAAAGGGGTAACTATCCTGCCAACCATGTCCCTGGAGGTTCCCAGTCACAGAAATTGCATTAAGGCTCACCCAAGTAGCTAACCTGGGATATCCCCTCATCTGTATTACTCAACATCCATATCACACAAGTGCACAAATGCTTGATTAAAAGAATTTGTATTTATAAGTCCAGATTAAATACAAGACAACATTGATTCAAGAGTGCAAGCCTAACAAAAGGATTCAAAAGGTAACACAATGCTAACTCACTAGAAATCCCCTAACATCTCACCCTACTCAAAAGGTCATGTCACACAGCTATATTTCTGTAGCTGGGCCACTTTCTTCTTGATGTCTTTTGATGCTTCTCAGTCCATTTCTCTGCTACGCCTGGTCCAATGGGTGTGCATCTTTTGGCTTCTCTTTGGGCGTTAACAGAAGTGACAGCAGAGTGCCATGTCATGACAGTAACAGGCCACCAGCATGGTCCTGACCAGGTCGGGCTGGCCAACAAACGTGCCATTGGCTGGGTCACTTGGGAGGGTGGGGAGCTGCACAAACGTGTGGTAAGCTGACCCCGGCCCCACACTGCACCCAGCATCCCACCCCCTGCCATGATAGGCAGCCATGGCACCCAACGATGGCCACCATGGTGGCCGGCCATTACAGATCCTATCTGGGCTGTGTCATGGTGGACTAACACACACAATAGCCCACTGTGGCCCAATTGGGTGGACAGTAGCCTGGACTATGACCCTGGAGGTCTCCAGGATCACAGGGTGAAAACAGATATGACACTAACCACCCTTGGTGGTTATTTATGCATTTTGCAGGGTTGTATTGGTGCCCTATGCAGCCCTGTAACATGCATAAATAACCACCAAAGGTGGTTAAAGGGTGGTTAGCGTCATGTCTGTTTTCACCCACAGTCTAGGCTTGCTGCAGACACACCCAGGAGCAATCCCAGGCGAACATCTGGTGGTGCACCACAAACATGCCAGTGGCTCACGGGCCAAAGTGAGCCACGGTCACATTTTTTAACACCCTTTGTCTTCTTAATACTTTCTTGATGGCTCACAGAAGGTTCTCTCTTCTTCTGTTTCTGGGCCATTCACTCAGTCTCTGGAAGTTAGTGGTAAACTCAAGAACCCTCCAGTAACACTTCATCTACATTGCTATTTTCTTTCCTACTTGTCCCCAAACCTGCCCAACTTGTTTTGGGCTCACATTTTATTTTCTACTTTCCAAACTTAACTTCCTTTATATTGTCCCGATATACAAATTTTCCCCGCATTGAACTCAACATTTCTAGACAACTCCAGCTACATCAAACTTGTCATGTTTTACATAATTATTTCAAAAGTACAAATGTATTGTTCATTCACATGAAAACCGTTTGTGTTACATACATGTTTTCATAAACCCTGCCACAATGTTAAGCTACTGTTGCCACATACACAACAAAACCATGTCAAGACTTTTATGAAAAGTAACCATTCAGTCAAAACTAAGAGGTTTAGATTCCAAGCAGGATACATAGGATCCTTTGACAATATACTGTTACAATAACTTGATTTCTGTTATACCAAATTAATTAAACAGATTGAATGGAGACATATTCCACATCTGAGCCTTGTGGACAACTCCCACCAAAGCTGGCTGATTCTTTGTGTATATTCAAGCAATGTATTCGGATATTGCTACAATGGAGTGATAAATAGTCACAGCAAAACTGGAGCAAATGTTGTGCAAGGTAGGGACATGGCTGGCCTTTGGGAGCTTCCCGCTCCAGACAAAAATAAAAATGTGCAGCTCCCTTTCCCCCCAGTATAAGTCCCAGCAAGAGATGGGGAGAAGCTACTCCTACATAGTGCAGGAGCACTGCCCCACTCACACTGTAAGCCTTGGCCTGGGACTTGCAGTGGGGGGGGGGGATGTTCCAGTTCCCTACCAGTCAACTGATCAGTCTAGAGCAAGAGTCCAGGACATGGCCCAACCCGGCCTTCTGGAGGCCATCACCAAGGTGCCTGTGAGACTCTAGAAGAAGCTCTGAGATTCACACAGACTCCTTAGTGCTGCGCCCAGAAGGCCACTGTCCTGGAAACTATTCCTGGGTAGAACAGACCACTCAGAGGTCCTTTGCACCATACAGAAGGGGAGACAACTGTCTGCAAATATAGCATGGAAAAGTTGTAATTCATAGAGCACACTAGGGGTGGCATCGCATGTGGCACTAGCCATGGGAAAGCCACAGCTAGCATTGTGTAGCTGCTATAGTCTCGTACAAGAGTAACAGTTGTCAGGTAGCATTTCATATTGGAAGTTGAACTCGTCTATGAAATATTTTATCTTATTGTACAGCAAGGCTGCCACTGCATTTCTGATTTGCTTAAAGAACAAACTTATTTTAAGCATCAGCCAGGCAGATACTAGCTTCAGGCTGTATTTAAGGAAGGTCTTGATTTCTATGCCCTGAACTTTTTTTGTTTGTCAGCTCTTATCCGTCATTCAGAGTCAGTCATCCAGTTAATGACACAAAGTGGCTGACAATGGGTGAAAGCAGACATGATGCTAACCACCCTTTAACCACCTTTGGTGGTTATTTATGCATGTTGCAGGGCTGTATTGGTGCCCTATGCAGCCCTGAAACATGCATAAATGACCACCAAGGATGGTTAAAGGGTGGTTAACATCATGTCTGTTTTCACCCAATGTATTGTTATAATGTAAATGACAGAGTTTCTAGCTATTGCCTTCTGTTTTACAAAATAAATATCTATCTGTTTAGATAAAAAATAAATGTAATATTATATTTCTCAGACCTCAAAGCTCATGGGGACGGCCATACCCATATTGATCCAATCACCAGGTTTAGATAGGAAACTCTTTAACAGAGGGACCGTGTTTTTAAATGTGTTTGTATACTATAGTGCAATAGAGCCTCAAAACATATTAGAATTTCTGCATGGTTGCTATAATCTGAATGTTAAACAACATCTTATTAAAATACGCAAAACAATAGTTAGGTAATGAATTGTTGCTTTCCACATTTTTCTGTTTTGCTTCTTTTTTTAAATAAAGCACCCTTTAAGCCTTAATGAAACTTCTTTCATTTGAGCTGTATAAAACCTACTGAATAAAATAACCATGATGGATCATGTTCTCAATTACTGCAGAGGGCATGTATCTCATAGAAAGGTTGTGTCTAAAAATTATACCAGGTTTTCATTTATTCTAAATATCCAAATCATTACATTCTTTCTCTCACTGACTTCTGTACAAGAAACAGAACAATTGTTACCATTACCAATTTTTTTATGTCAACTAACTGTAGTTCTACAGTTCCTGTAGTTCTGTACTTCCTTCTATAGGTCTCCTTTTCATTTTTGTATACATTTTAAAGTCACTGTGCACTTTTGGATGACTATTGGTTTCCCTTCCCTTTCCTGTTTTTTCCTATCATACAAACGAATCAAGAACATGGAACTCGTAAATGCGAGCTCTTTTGTTCAGTAACAGGTGTTTTTGTCATATTATTGAGTCCATATAAGTGGGAAAAGAACACAATAAGATTATCATGCCATCCATTGCAAAACACTATCCATGTATCCACACACCTTGCTACTATCATTTGATATGCAAAATGCTTATGCACAAAAAGCCCAGGGATCAGTATGGCAATTTGCTTCCATTTAAACTGGAGAGACAAGTGTTGTAAGAGGGGTGATTCACCATGTATTTGCCGTATCTTCCCCCACACAGTAGTCTTTGTCCACGCAGGGAAGAAAGAGTAGCAAAACTGCTAGTGTGGTGGTTCACAGTCTCCTGCCCTCTCCTGCATCTAGGGTGGACGCAGCCTTAAAGATATGCTCAAAGCAAAGTTATGGGCTTTAGAATTACTGAGTGCAGTCACATGGCCTGCGTTATGCAGGACGTGAAGCTATGGGTATTTTCAAATGTGACAGCTCAAGCCATGATGCTTTGATTCTGCCTGTGGTGAGAGTCCTCACCACGGGCAGGATCAAGCCCCACCGCCAAACAAAAGTGATTGCGGCTGGGGCTGGGAAGAGGGTGGGGAGAAGGCAGGGGGACACGTGGACATGGTCCCACCTCCCACGTTCCTCAGTGCAGCCTGGTCCTCCTCCCTAACAGGCAGTTGCGGTGGCCTATGAGGCCACTGTGCCTACCCAGAAAAGCTCCTGCCACTGGCTGGAGTTAGGTAGAGCAGGCCATCATACATAATGGCCTGCTCTGCCACGGTCCAGAGTAGGCTTCCCTGGACCATGACAGGGCTAACTCTGGGATGTGTGCTGGCAGGAAGCCCAGCGCACAATCTAGAGTTAGCCCTGCCACAGTCCGTGGCGTACTCTGCTCCTGCCCGCAGCTAACATCTGGTGGGCGAAAGCAGACATGTCACCACCATGGGTGGCCACGCCAGAGTAAGAATGGCCACCCGTGGTAGCGTCACATTTGAAAATGCCCTATGTCCCTTCTAGATAAATCCTGAATCTATTACTTATCAAAGCACTTAAGTACATGCTGAATTTTAAATATATAAGTAGTCCTATTAACTTCAGTGGGGACTATAAACATCTGGAATTAAGTCAATCACAAGTTATCAGTAGGGTTTCAACCTGAAATGACTCATGTTTAAAGCTTAGCCTGTGCTTTAGTCTAAGCACACTGCAGGACTGAGACCAACTCTTGTAATTAGAATATGGATTTTGTAGTGAAAATAAAACATGTTTTGGATTTTTACAAAACTGTAACCAGTTATCAAGAATATTTTTTACAGCTGTCACACATTTTTGTGCATGTAATATATTATTCTCAACTCTGCATGCAACTCTACATTACACTTTTACCTAAATCATGCTGACTCCAACAGAGTGTGCAACAAGTAAAATATGTTTCTATGCCAACACAATACAAACTACATACGATTTAATTCTCCAAATTACTATATTCAATGTCTAAAGCTTAGCACCCTCCAACTGAATGCTCTTTGCTGCTCAGGACAAAAGACTAATTGTAACTTATACCAAATTACTCAAACTGTCTCACAATCTAGCAAGTAGTTATGCTAGAAGTAGCTGTTACTGGCAACACAGTATACACATTAAAATGTTCTACTTTTAAAAATCAGTATAATACTATTACCAGATTCTTAAACTAAACTGCCTAACTGAGTCAGACTAATGGTCCATCTTAGCCCAGTATTGTCACAACCTGACATGGCAGCAGGGTTTTTTCAAATTCAGGTCCAAATCCACCTTTTCCAGGGTCTCTGGCAGAGGCCATCCTGGTGTGCTGCCTGGGACCCCTCCCAGCCCCCAGCAGGGGCCTCCCTAGGTGTGCTGCCAGGGATCCTGAGGTGGAGATGCTGGGAACTGAACCTGGGGTGGTAAGAGCACATGCTCTTACTACTTGAGCTATGCCTCCCACCAATATCTGTATAGTGAAAACAGTTTTCTACATTGAAGAAGTTTCTTTATTGTGCAAAGAGTGCTAAGATATAAAATGGGGGAAATCTGACACTGTCTTTCTTTTTATCCATATATCTGTAGGACACCACCACCATCATGACGTTTGAGTGCATCCAATTTACACCAAAAAAAGGGGAATGATCATTACTGAATCGATCTTGAACCCAGGTTCTGGTTCAGAATCTAGACCCCCCAAGTCATTCTCAAAATATTAAGCTAATTTTGTAACAGTCCTTTTTGCACAGTAAAGACACTAGCTGGCTGAAATACTGGTTCTGTTGAAGTCAATAGCAAATAGCATGCATGGATTTCAATACAGTCAGAATTTTAATAATTTCCAGGTGCGTGGTATTTCTATGTTTAGCTACCTACTACATGAAGTTTACCTAGAATTTAAGTGAATGCAAAGTAAGTCACTTCAATAGTTTCAGTTCTACAGAGCAACATATGGACTGAAATCTATGGGACTATTATTGTTTGTACTAAGCAAGATCTTTGAAATTATACCCACTGACCCATGTAAACTCTTGCCTGCAGTTGTTTCAGAACACACCTTACTGTATGCTATGGAACAGCACACACCCCCTTGGTTCTTTCCATCTGTCCTCACCCATGCAAATTGTACACCTGGTCAGTACAATACCATTTTTATTTTTCCACCAAAACCAACCACGCAAAACAAAAAATTAGAGTTCTTTTGAAATAAACAGAAACTACCTCATGGGAAAACATAAGCCCCTTGAGTTCCATTTTTTTTTTTACTACTGCCTGTTGGCAATAAATCAATGGATAGAAAATATTTCAGAATTCAGGGAGCAAAACAAAAGGTGTAGCAGCTGCAAAGAGACAGATGGGACTCTAACATGGCAACTGCCCCTTCTTTAGGAGGTAAAAACCCTATGGGGGGGGGTGGTACATACCACTTTCCATCCTACTCCAGATGCATTAAAGGTGTGGCCCTTAAATCTCAGACTGTCATATCTTCAGATATTGGGGGGGGGGGGGGGGAAGAGGGAAAATGGAATATTATGCTCTTTTCTAGGATGCCAGCCTGTCAGGCTGAGCTATTTTATTTTATTGGGTTCAATAAACGATGTATTAACTACTTTTGTCTAGCTGCCTAACGCTACTTCTGGTTTCCTTAAGGAATGAATGTAAATAACTCTCCTGAAAGGGGGGGGGTGTGGCAGCTGAGCCTTTCCCCCCTGTTTGTCAGTTACCTTTAATAAGCGTGCGAGGTCTCAAGACGATCCGGCTCCTTCTCTGCTCTCAGCCGGAGAGTTCCGGGGCTGCTTCTGGGTGGAGGCGGAGGCTCAGTAGAGAGCGGCCCAGCAAGTTCCCTTATCCTTCTCCCCGTGCAGCAGCAGCAGCAGCCTCTGAGGGGCTCGGGCAGAGGGAGGCATGGTGAGTAGAGGAGTCTGCGAGCAGGGGGCTGGAGGGCACTTATTCCTGGCCCAAGACGGAGACTCTTGGTGACCCGGTGGCGGCGGCGGCTGCTGCTGCTGCTACTAGTACCACCGCCGCTGCCCGGCCAGCCCGATGGGGTTGCCCCCTGCTCACTATCCCGGCGCAAGGAGGGGATGCCGCCATGGCACCGGGTGGGGGAGAAGGGGGCGCCTCAGCCTCTTCTGCCTCAGGCGGGAAGTGTCTGCCAGCTGGGGAGAAGGGGAGACACAAGCCAGACACACAAAAAAGTTTTGAGTTTCCCACTGAAAGGCTAGGTCCCTTCCCCGCCCAGCGGCCATTGGCACCCAGCCTTCCCGCACGCCGGGCGGGAACTCCCCCGATGCCTCCCCGCGCACTTCGGGCTAAGGGTAGGAGGAAAGGCGCGCAGGCGGCGCTCTGATCCCGCAGGAGTCGCAGCCCACAGGGGCGCCCGCTGCTGCAAAGTTTCACTACCCCTCACCCCGTCTCCATAGAAACCAAAGCCAAATTTAAAAACCTGACTGCAAGGATACACGGGTCTAAAGCACAGACGGGGCGGCAGGGATACGCCCAGGCAGGTAGGCACCCAGCGGGGCGCGAGATTGGGACACATCCGCGCACACAACACAGCTCCTTCCCTGCCAGCACCGGCAGTAGGGGCGAGGCAGTAGGGGCGAGGCAGCGTCCCCAGGAGGCAGAGAAAGGCGATGTGGCTGGGACAGCTAAACAAGGACGCACACAGCCCCCTGGGAGAGCCGGGCTCAGGAGGAGGGACACACCCAGCCCCCCTCCTTAGGAGAAGGCATATAGGGACACACGTAGCCCCCCCAGGAGAGCTGGGCGCAGGGATACACACAGACCACCTAGGAGCAGGGATACATAAAGCCCCCAGGAGAGTTGGACACAGGGACACGGGGCAGAGCCCCGAGAAGAACTGGACAGAGGGACACAGCCCCCAGACGCACAGCTTTTAGGCGAGCTGAACATAGAGTCGCTCCTAGGAAGGCGTGGACACGGAGACACACAGAATGAGCCCATGGCTGCGTTGGTCACAGGGACGCACAGCCCCTATGAGAGCCGTGCACGGGCAAACCGACCGAGAGAGCAGTACTGGCAGACACATGGAGGGATAGGCGCACGGAGAGACACGGCACAGCTTCTCTCTTACCTCCCCGCCCGCGGTGCAAGAGAAATCTGAAGGCAGTAAGTTTTTCTCCCTATGGAGCTTGCCATTTCCCTGCCAGCTGCATCTCCCAGGACTTTTCAGAAGCTCTCCCGGCCCGTGCTCTTTTCTTGTTCCCCTTCTGCTTTGCGAGGGCAGAGGTTTGCAAAGCGCCCGAGCTTCCTACCGCCTCTTCGGCTCCTTTCCCAGAGCTGCGCCCAGCCTGTGCGTCTGCTGTCCCTGCTGCGCCCAGGCATGCGGGGCGGGGAGAGAAAGGGGGTGGGGGAGGAGTCACAAGGCTTGCGGAGGGTGACAGGCTGGAACAGCGGGGAAGAGAGGAGGGCGAGGGACCCGTGTGCTCTATTTGTGTGTTGGAGGAATGTGTATGTGTAATTCCCAGTGACACCTCTCACTTACTTGATGATGTAGTGATGGCTGTGTGTCTGCGTGAAGAGATGGAGGCGCGGGCTGAGGGAGATCATTTGCAGACTCTCCCATGAAAGGATAACTATTTTCCTCCCGGAAAAGAGATGGGGGAAGGGCTTGGGTTTTTTTTTTTCATCTTAAAGCTCAATCTGAGCTCCTTTAAATGTGAAGTACTGGCCGTTAGAAGCGTGTGGCACTGGCAAATACCCTAGAACAGTTTGGCAAACTTTTTGCATGTGTGTGACCACATTTTGAGATTTAGGCCCTTTTCTAACAGGCGTGGGGGGTGCATTCCCACGGACCTCCACGCCCGGAGCATCGGAAATTGGCGCCCATTGCTCTGTGCGTGGGAGGTTGGTGGCGCGTGGGAACGCACATCCACCCCCTACGGCATTCACATGGGCACCCACCGATTTCTCCCCCGCCACGACGTTTGCACAGGCAGCCCACCCACACATGTGTGCGAGGGAGGAGATGTCCGTGTGAAAACGGCCTCAGGTTGACATTGTCCTTTATCCTTATTTTACCCATTTCACCATTTTACCCATTCAGGGCTTCATTTGCAGGGATGGCTTGCTTGCCAGCTGTCAGCCCCGGCAATTAATTTTAAGGTGGGGTTGAGCCCTGGGAAATGTTCCCAGCAGGCGTATGCACCCTGAATACAAAAGACTGGGGAAAGGGCAATCTTGGCCATTTTGAGGGTTCGAAACAAAAGCTAGAGAAAACCTGGATGGTTTTGGGGTGTTAATGACTTTCCTGCCACCCCATCATCATATACAGCTGAATATACAGGTTTCTGCACTAATTTGTAAAAAATGAATTGCCAGGGCCCAAGCCTGCCCCAGAGGCACACCCCCTTCCCAACCCACCCACCCTGCCCAGAATGAACCCTATTCTCTAGCTAGCAACCCAACCCCTGGATTACCCTTCCTTTCTACAGCTGAATATAAAGCGCGTATGGCACGTTTAAGAGAGAGAACCCAGCTACTACAGCCACCCTTAGCCCAGACTGGTAATATCACCACCGGTTCAGTAGCCAGTCATTTTCTAGATGTGCGAGGGTTACAATTGATAAAACTGTATGATTGTTCGTTTGTAATCCCATTTTAAACCAAGTCATCTTTTCACCTAGTTTAATCTATCTAGTTTATTTATAACTACAAACATTGTTACGGTTGAATTAGAGGCTGTGTTTCCCAAATTATAAATGCTGTGATCAGTGTTGAACCACTAGGTGTTTTCAAACGAGCAAAGCAATGAAGGGGGTGCGTCTATGGCCGCTGAGTGGTTCTGCCGCGGAACACCCATGCAGGTGGAGTGCGTGGGAACCAATTCAAACCAGCAGCTTCCAGCATGACTACCGTGGCTATGCAGGCAGGTGCCATGCACTCCCCCACCCCCTGCCATGGCCCAGCCCTGGAAACACAGCACACAGGCAGCCATCCTCCCCACCCCATCCTGTGCCCTGCCCAGTAGCCCGGACTCTGCCATGACACACAGCTGCAGAAACCATGAGCCTGGGAGCTAGTGCAGCCTATGAAGTCCCAGCCAACCACAGAGGCACATACTGGGTGGGACCCAGAAATCCCAACACACCATTCACAGAATGCAGACGGCAGGAGCAAAGTGCACAATAAACTGAGCACTGATAATGAGCAGAGAAAGGGAATGGGGGAAGGAAATTACAGCAAAGCTCACTTGCACACAAGATGGGAGGTGGGGGGAACTGCAGTGAGATGAAATCACAGCAGGGGGATCACATGAAGCTCTGCTTGTGTGCATGGGGGTTTTAATGTCATTAGCCTGTTTCTACCATGATTTCACTCACGGGTGATGGCTGGATTTTGAGCCCTGTCGCCCATGAATGAAAACATGGCAGAAATGGGCTAATAACATTAAAAAACCCATGCACATGAACGGAGTTTCACATGCTCCCCCTACCATGATTTTGGCACACGGCTGTTTCCCCCCCCCCACACACACACACACCCGCTCCCATCTCATGTGCAAGCATCCAAAGTCCAAGCAGGCAATCTGGCCAAGCTGCAAATGGTTGCAGGGCTGCTCTGGCCTTCTGGGCTACAAACTTCCATGGTAATAGTGGAGGACCTGTCTGCTGGCATGGCCAGCCACCCCTGTTCATACAGACAAGGGCTATGTGGCCACCCATCACCATGCATCTATTTGGCTTGCCCTACACCAAGCACTCGAGATTTTCCAGCAGTGCTCTGTGAGTGGCCGAGAGTGGGTGTTCCATGGCTCATGGGAGTGCGCTTCTGAGCAGCCGCTCCATCTTCAGACAGGCAGGCAGATCTGTGGCTTCTGAGTGGCCATGTGGGGTAGCATCTCATCTGTAAAATACCCATTGCTGGGTCTGTCTTCCTAGTGCCCTCTCACCCAAGTGAGCTAATAGTCGTCATCCTCAGTTCTAGGACAAGGAGGATTAAAGATTTCTCAAATTCTCTCCTGTACAGTCTATGTATCTTACTTTGACCTCAGTTTCATGCTGTCATCATCCATGATTTGCATGAGCTTTTGGTAGTTGATGTCCTGAATTTGTAGTCGTCAGGAGTAGTAAGTTGGTAACTCTGTGTTCAATCCAGCCTCAGCCTTCTGTCACTGATGGATCTGAAGTATGGCCTGGCTCGTCACATCACGCAGTGAAAAAGACAACTTATATACAAGTGAGCATCATGGCCTCCATTGAGCACAGCCAGTGCATAATTTGTGACCAGGCTTGCCAGGGTCAGGTGCCCAAGCACCTCTTCCAACACCACTGCTGCTACTCTGCCAAACCCTGCCCGTAGCTGGAGACGGTTTGATGGAAGCCAGAGCTGGGGCTCATGCTTCTAATTATCAGCTGTTCAGTGGCAAAACCCTCTTGCTGAACGACTAATGGCAACGGCTGAATGGCAACAGCAGCACCTGCCCCATATCAGGGGTGCAGCTAGGTGGGAATGGGCCCCCTGCTGAGGCAATCTACTCCAGTGTGCATATGCACTCTACTACATGTTGCCTGCCCCCCGAAGCACACCCCCCCCAGGTATGTGGGCCCTGGTGTGGGTACACCTATTATAGCTATGCCCCAGCCCCATATACCTGCAGTGCTGACCGTCCCAGCCTTAGTCTCCTCTCTTCCATACCAGCAATGGTGTTGGTGCTGCTCACTGTCTGGGGGCTTTGGGACCAGTTCCTTGTCAAGAAAAATATTCTGGTGTGCATACTCTTATTTTATTCACTGTCAGCCACCATGGTGCACCAAAGGGGTAAATGCTTTGCCACACACGCACACACTCTCCCACCCCTCCAAGAATTCTTTATGATGGCCAGAGGCTAGTTTCCATTGTTGGCCCATCCAAAAGCTGATTAGCAGCAGCAGTCCCTGTCAAACTTAATCCAGCCCTGTTCAAGGCTGGAAGTAGTGTTCAGAGTAGTGGTGGGAGCAGAGTGGTAGAACAGAATGGTACGGCCCAGAACAGCTTCACTGGTCCCTCTGAAGTAGCTCCCCTTGCTTACTTCCATGGTCAAGAGTCAGGACTTCTGGACAGGCTTGAGCCCCGGTACCTTGTTTTTACTAATTAAGCACTAGGCAGAGGCTTGTATTGGAACGGCGAGGAAGTGCATTGCAAGAGCAGTGTCTCATGGAGTTTAGGAATAAATCATGGCTACTCTCTTACCCATGAAGAGGCTGCAGGGGTTGTTCCATTATGAATCCAGCTAGCCTTTGGGCCTGGGCAGGTGGAGTGGGGGGAGGGATAGGGTAATTCTGCCCACCCCTGCTCTTTCATTTTTGAAAGGCAACTCCTACATTAGTCCTGTTCAACATTTGCTCTCAGAGATGTCAGGAAATACCTTATCTTCATCTCTGGTGCAGGGGTGTGTCTGTGTCGAGTGGAGTGCACCTTCTGCATACAAGCCAGAAGCACCCCTGCCTGTAAGAACCATTTTTTAAAAATAGGGGGGAAAATTGCATGTGAAACTGGAGTAAACTGTGGTAGAAAATGAATGGAGACTCCCAACGAGACACAGTTGGGAGGTATGTCTTGCAAAAGGGGGACATATGGCTTTGTTTCTTTCATGTGTTTGCATAGATTCTATTAATATTCTCTTAACACATTCTCAAAGACAGAGAGCCCAATTCTTTTTTTTATGTACAGCAGCCTTATGTACAGTGCTACTCCACTGACTTCAGTAGAGTTAATTCTGATTTACACCACCATGCTTCATGGGAGAGTAAAACCCCAAATCTCTTCTTTGGGAATTAATAGTTAACAACTAGAGAATTGCAAGTCTCTTGAGAGTCAACCAATATTCCTGTTTTAAAGATCAACTTGGGTATTTAATGCTCAGTAATACAAAAATTGTTATGTATAAATAATGAATGTCGCTACTCCTGTGGATATTGCCTGCTAAAAGGCCGTTTCCTCAGCCCCACTGTTCGGCTCGCTAGTCCCCTTAACTAAGTCCTATAAGTTCCCAAAGTACCTTTAGCCACGCGAGCCTGCTGCTCCCTGACTGGTTTTCCTGTTACTCCCTTCTAGCTTCACAGTCCTTGTCCCAGAGTCCACTCCCTCCCGTTACCAGGATCTGGCTGAGACTCCTGCCCCAGGTATACTCAAGCAAGTATCACCTGGTATGCTGACAGGATTCCTTCTCTTGAACTACTTTGTCTCAGAACAGCTCTGTGCTAACCTTGTCCTGGCTGCTCCAGCCTCTGATTTGTCAGTTTCACCTGCGGCTTGTTTGTTTAAGCCCGACTGTGCTACCCACACCTAGCACTGCCGCTGTGGCTGCTGCAGTGATCCGGCTCTTCCCAGCCAGATCAGGGTCCCTCCTATCACCTCACAGGGACTGTCTGCCACCCAGCCCCTATGCCCTCACTTCTCTCTAACCCTGTCTCTCCAGACTGTTACAGTGTTTCTCTACTCCAGCTGCATGTTTTCCCTTTCAGGTGGGCCGCAGTTTTAAACCACCCACAGTCCCCTTCTTAGCAGCTTCCCTTCTCTCTAGCTGCTACCTGACATGCCTCCTTCCTCTCGGCTCCCCAGGCAGGTACTATCTATCGCCACCTTATATCTCTCTGGATGTTTTTAAATGAGCCTGCGTTGGGGGGGGGAGAGGGAGGGGCGTCACTGGCGGCTGAGTGGAGTGAGTAGGGAGGAATTCTAATAGGTGGCTCCCAACATGGCTACCGTGGCAGCCGCCTCACAAGCTCCTGCCATGGTCCATGGGGGAAGGGGAAGTGCACCGGGCTGGCCTTTGAAACTGACATGTCCCGGGCGTGAGCACTGGGGAACCAGGCTCCCCAGCACTCGTGGCCAGTTTCTGTGACTTGCAAAGGCCGTGTCCCTTACCGACATTCCCTATGAACAGGGGGCCTGTCTGCTGGTGTGGGTGACCACCCCATTTCATATGGGCAGGGGATGTGTGGGCGCCCATTGCCATTCACTTTTTGGCTTGCCCTGCATGGTGCACTCTGGATTTCTCATCAGTGTCCTGCAAGTGGCCATGAGTGGGTGCTGTGTGGCTTATGAGAGCATGCATCCCCCCAGCACCACCTTCAGACAGGTGATTGGATGAGGGGCTATGCATGGTAGCATCTTGTTTAAAAACACCCTCTTTAACTTTAACAGAAAGATTTCCCACAGCTTGGCTTGTTAAGGGGCCAGTGCCATGCCTGACCCCAGGATCTTAAAGGGCCTATGTCTCCTTATAGCCCTTGGAGCAGCACTGGCCTCCAGCCACCCTGCTACAATGTCAAAGGTCAGTTATTAGCTTTACCACTGAGCACCTTGTCTTTATATGAAAGTAGTGATGTTAGTTATTCTCATTATCTTTTCACTTGACATAATTTTATACCGTGTGCTAGAAGCCCTCTACTTGACCTAATAAATAGGGATGTGGTTGGGCCCAAACTGTGAACTTTTTAAATAAACTTAACCATAATGTAAGAGAAGATTGTCACCCACATCAAAATCAATACTTAAAAATTTATCTTGATTCTTCCCTTTTGACAGGAATTGCTCCTAAACTCACATTCCTACTCCAGGTCTTGACTGGACTTTGCTTACTGACTTAGAAATACTACTTAACCATCTTTTGTCTCACTTCTTTAGTATTTCACTGTACCAGAATGTGGTCACTGAAAGGATACCACAAAGGAGTTATTGTCTAAGGCAGGGGTTGGGAGTCTCAAGCCCAAGGGGTCAAATGCAGCCCATGGCTAGTTTTATTTGGCTCCATTCCAGTTCCTGGATCTGGTCCTTGCATCCTATCCCCAAGCACTGAAAGCTAAGCTCCAGGTAAAGAAGTGGAGATGAGGGCATGCACACAAAGGGTGTTTTCAGTCGCGACGGTAGCTGACTTTAGCACACTTTACTCCGCGGCCCACTTTCACGTTAGAAAACACCTAGCAAATGTTTTTCATGGAATTGATTCTGGCCATGGTGACTAGCCTGGGTTGTGACTTGAGGAAGTCCCAGAGTCACAGCCCGGGCTAGCCACCACCACGGTCAAAATCCTGCTGCCCGACTGGGAGTAAAGTGGGCTTTCATGTTTGAAAGTCCACTTTACTCACCATGGTCTGGAGTAGCAGGGCCTTGGTGCCATGGCAGCCCTTATTGGCCAACATGGCCACCCATCAGGAAGGGGATGGGCCGCTGGGCACAGCGTAGGGGCGGGGATGGACAGACACATGTCCACCTATCTCCCTGCCCTCCCTGGCAACCAGGTCCCTGTCACATTTGGGGGCCTGGCTAGATCCCAGCCATGGTGCCAGTCCCACTCTGGACCAGGTGAGTTTGTGATGGTGCTGTGGCACTGTCACGTTAGAAAGAACCCAAGTTATGGATCTGTCCCCTAGCACAAATTCATGATCTGGACCCTCCTCTTTCTGAACACACCTGTTAGGCACCCTTGCCCCCAATGTCTATGCCGCTCTCAGAGCTTGTACTAATTTTCAAAGCGGCCCCTGGGAGGGAAAATGTTCCCCGTCCCTGGTCTAAGACCTTTGCTGATCAGAGGTGGAGGAGATGGCTTAAAAAGAAATCACAAACCAGTCTCTTGTAGTGAGAAGTTGCAAACTAAGCTAAAACAAAAACCACTATAAAAGAATAATTAAAGTCATTTTACACACACACACACACTGCTTTCCAGCGGAAGAGTAAAGAGATTGATTTCCTATATCTAAGAGCTTGCAAAGACTGTCTGATCCTGCACCATTGAAATCAGTTTGAGATTTGCTCATTACTTCAACAGACATGGGATGAGGTCTAAAATTGGCATCTACTACTCTGGTTTGCTCCCACAATTAAAGTACATTTATCACATGTCAGTATTATCATAGGCAGAAACTAAGAACAGGGGCTTAGGGTATTTTCAGATGTTACGAGATCACGCTCAACCACGGGGAATTCCCACATGGTGATCGTGGTCTCGTAACGTCTGTTGGGGCGAACAGAAGCCGCCCGCCAGATGTTCACCCCCCGAGAATCGGGGGGGGATCACATTGAACACGCAAATGGAGGTCCTGCCCGGACCATCTCCATTTGCGTGTTCAATGTGATTTCCGCCCATGATCAGGGGGATCGTCTCGTCTGTCCCCGGACCACGGACCAGAATCAGCGGCGGGATTCCGGACCATGGTCAATGCCCCGGGGGAGTGGGCGGGCGCTGCGGCCACATTGGCCGTGGTGCCCGTCCGTCTGTCTCCCAGATGGTGGGCGGCCTAGGGAGCACGGGGGGGGGGGTATGCAGCCACACGTTGAGCCGCGCGGCCCTGCCCCCTCCCCAATTCCCTGCTGGGTAAGCCGGCACGAATGTTGGACGTGCCAGTTTGATCCCGATGGGGGATCAATGGGTGTTTCCGTGACAGGGCCAATACAGGCCCCATCACGTCTGAAAATACCCTTAGTCACCCATTAAAATCAATAGGAGCTGAACCATTTGTTTCAATGAGGACAGGATTGTACAGTACAGCGATGATCTATTAAGCAGACAAAAGTTTCACCTATTGTAAAACTCAGATTAATTATTATCCATTTATTACAATTTATTACTACATACTAGAATACAAATAGAAAATGCTGCCTGTGTAAACTGTCCTGATATAAAAGTATAATTCTTCCGCAGTATATTTCATTTGTACAACACAATGTGATAATAAATCTATGAGCATAAAAGAGTAATAAACATCGTAAACCTAAATTCTGCAACAGATGATGTCAGTCAGTTAAATAAAACTGTCAGTATACCCTAACCAATCAGTTAGGGTTTTGTGCATAATCCTGTTCAGATGTGAGAAAAGAAAAATCTCAAATTCCAAGCAGATTATTGTAAATCATCAACAGTTGTGTGCGTATATACAAATTAGACTCTCTTTAGAAAATCACATCCAGCTTTGTAAACAGCTAAACTGATATAAAAATTCCGTTGATGTATTTTTTTTTTCTTTTAGAAACCAGGGATGTCAGCATCCTGTAAGAGTTTTGTGTGTCCTGCAATGGTTGAGAGATTTGCACTTTCTCAAGTATGCTTTATGTTTTCTACAGGAGTACTGTACTTCCACTCAGCAATTTTTTTGAAGTAGTTGCTGGGGCAAAGGTGTTACTTACTTTCATGTATTATGAAGATCTGGCAATGTCTGGATGTGTGATAACTGATGAAAAAACATAACCTTGCAAATCAAAAAAAGTACAGTGGAAAACACAAAAATATCACAGAAAAAAGACCACCCAATAAAATAAACATACTCAGTAACAATAGAATAATTAATATGAAAATATGCTTAATGTATGAAGTGCCTAACAAAAGAGTTTGATCCTGCAAATCCTTTTCTTGATTTCAGTGTACTATGAATAAGGACATAAAAGCTGGCAAAGTGGGTCAGACCAACGGGGTCTATCTAGCCCAATGTCCTGTCTCTGACAGTGGCCAGTATTAGATGCTTCAAAAGAAACTTAAAAGAACAGAGCAGTTACAGAGTGACGCATTCCCTGTTGCTCATTCTCAGATTTCAGCAGTCAGGAGTTGCATTCCCTGTTCATCTTGGCTATTGATGGTTTATTCCGCCATGAATTTATCTAACCCTTTTTATACCTAGTTATACTATTTGCAACATCTCATGATAACGGAGTTCTACAGGTCAATCATTCATTGATTGAAAAAGTACTTCCTTTTATTTATTTTATTATAATTCCATTAGGGGACCCCTAGATCTAATATTATGAGAAACAGTGAATAACAATTTCCTACTCATTTTCTCTGTCATTCATTCTAAAGCTGAAAAGTTCTAATATTTTTAATCCAGAGAGAGTGTGCTTACCATGTTAGCCCCAAATCTAAGGGTGATTTCAGACATTACGAGATCACGCTCAACCACAGTGAACCACGGTCAATTCCGCGGCAGAGCCAAAGCTCCCTGCATGTCTGTTCGGCAGCCGCCAGATGTTCACCACAGTCAATACCCACATGGGGTCAAAATCAACCACGCTTCCGGACTTCCGGCCCAGACCATCTCCGACAGCGTGGTCAAAGAGATTCCCAACGGGAAACAACAAAAAGTAATGTCTGAACGGCAACCACCGGCCGGAACCAAAGACAATGATTCCCAGCCGGGGACAAAGAATGCAGCGTCGCTACCAGGCAACCAGCACCAACACAGACCGGGGAGGGAGATTTAAAGGGCACACGACAGCAGCCGGGACGAGCCGCCCTGGCACCTTCCGGGTGCTTTGACCATGGCCCGGCCTGGGATCAGCGTAATGTCTGTTGCCCTGCCCTGGACCGTGGTCCAGTGGTCCGATTCCCTGCTGTGGTCCCGGTCCCGTCATGTCTGTTCGGGGCTTTCCTTGACCACGGGGGGGTGGGGGGGTGTTAATCTGTTCACCCACGCCCGGAATCCACAGTGGTGAATCGGGACCACATAATGTCTGAAATCACCCTAAGAGACAGAGACTTTGTATAATTTCAGACATTACGCCACCACGGTAAGTCACGGTGAATCCCCCCATGGTGATCATGGTGGCGTAACGTCTGTTGGGCTGAAAAGAGATTCCTGCCAGATGTTCACCCCCGGCGGGAATCTCTTTGACCATGCTTCCAGCCCTCCGGCTGCCCAGAGCTCCGGAAGCGTGGTCAAAGCGATTCCCGCCAGGGGTGATCAGCTGGCGGGAATCTCTTTTTGGCCCAACAGATGTTACGTTACCACAGTCAATTATGGGGGGATTCACCGTGATTGATCATGGTAATGGCACATCTGTTACTGCCCCATGGCCTGGAATCAGCAGATGTTACTACCGCCGATTCCGGGCCGTGGTCCAGACCCTGGGAGGCAGGCAGGCGGGCGCAGCGGCTGGATTGGCCACTGCACCCGCCCGTCTCCTGGAGGGCAGCCGGCCTCGGGAGCATGGGGGGGCGGGGCTGTGTGGCCACACGTCGCGCCACATGGCCCTGCCCCCTCCCCGATTCCCCTCCGGAATCCGCCGGCACGTCTGTTGACCGACCGGCGCAATTCCGGAGGGGGGTGATTTCACGATTCCGTGCCATGGCAGAGAGCTGCCGTGGCACATCTGAAATTACCCAAAGTAGTTCAGATGATAGCTTTTATTGGACCAACTATTGGGAAGCATGTGCAAGCTTTTAGGCCATACGGGCCCCTTCTCAGGATTTCTGACTTTTTACATGTCTGAGGAAGGGCCCCATGTGGCTGGAAAGCTTGCATACTTTCAACAACAGAAGTTGGTCCAATAAAAATATCATCTGAACTACTTGGAGTACAGCCACATGAGTTGCGGAGGGCCTGATACCTGCATGGCCACACGGGAGGCAAGCGCAGCTGCCACACTGCAGGGCCAACATGGGGAGCTGGACAGATGGTGTCCCCCACCCCCTTGAAGGGCAGCCGGGCCTCTCTTAGATCTCTTAACACAGCTGGGTCAGGCCAAGGCACCAGCCACATGAACAGGTGCCCTGCCCCACCTCCCTCCCCCAGCCATGACATGGCCAAGCGCAACAGAGCCCCGCCACGGAACTTGCTGCATGGCAGGGTAGAAAGGACCCAGGCACATGGGCTACCATGCTTTGGGCAGCCTTACCCCATTTGAGATAAGGCTGCTATGCAATGCATCTTCAGCCTTTTTCCAAGGACACAACGCATAGCAGCCAGCTGCTTACCTCGCCACACGGAGGGGGGAATATCTGGCAACCACGGGCCACATGATGCACTGCATCATGTGGTCTGGCTGCCTAGAATGGGTTATGGCTGCCCAAAGCATGGTGGCCTACCTAAGGCATTTCATGTGGCTGCACCCTTGGTCTCTATCTCTAATCTTTTTATTCTCTCCTCACATCTAAACTATTCCATTTTTAAAGATGTTTTTGTTGCCCTTTTTTGTACTTTATGCACTCCTACTATATCCTTTTTGAGAAAGGTGACCAGAACAACACAGTATGCAAGGTGTGGACATGCTATGGATTTATATTGTGGCATTATGATATTTTCTGTATTTTCAGAGTATATTTACACACTTTTTTTTGTCTTTTTTGACTGTGGGTGTTTTCGGACATGAGGGTGGCCAGAGTTTAGCATGCCTTACTCCGCGAGCTACCGTCATGTTAGAAAACAACCGCCAGATGTTAGCATGGATGAATTTGAACCGTGGTGATAGCTAGCCTGGGCTGTGACTCGCAGATTTCCCAAGAATCCTGCTGCCTGACTGGGAGTAAAGCAGGTTTTCACGTATGAAAGCCTGCTTTACTCACCGCAGTCCAGAATGTCCAGGGGGCACCATGGCTGCCTGTCAGGGAGGGGGGCAAGCCACTGGGCACAGCATGGGAGACAGCGTCTGCTCAGATCCCTGCCCTCCCCAACAGCCAGGCCTCCGTCACATTAGTTCAGGGGGCCTGACTGGATCCCGGCTGCAGTGCCAATCCCACTCTGGACCGGGTAAATCTGTGGTGGTGCTTTAGCGCCATCACGTTAGAAAACACTGAATAGTTTTCAGTGTGTTCTAACATGACAGTGCACTGAACTGATGTTTTCAATAAACTATTCATAATGAACTCACAATCTCTTTATTGAGTGTCTTTGATTAGAACCTAGCATTATTAATGTGTTGCTAGGATAATTTTTCTCCAATTTGCACTACTTGCTTTACCCTATCTTGAATAAGTCATGTAATAAGTAAGTGTTATAACAGAACTGGGCTTAAACCTTCCAGCCTTTCAATGAAATTGCTAGATCTTCATCTGATTGCAAAAAAAAGTATCTCAGAGTGTCATTAGTATCACTAGTTTTTGTTTTCTTTATTCTTAACACAGCTGGGGTAGGTCAAGGCACCAGCCACATGAGCAGGTGCCCTGCCCCACCTCCCTCTCCTGGCCGTGACATGGCCAAGCGCAACAGAGCCCACCACTCAAAGCCCCGCCACGGAACTTGCCACATGGCAGGGTAGAAGGGACCCAGGCACATGGGCTACCATGCTTTGGGCAGCCTTACCCCATTTGGGCATATCTTAGAAATTAAAGGGTCTCAGAGCACAATCCTCTGCCATTAAAGTCACTGGCAAAATTCCCATTGACTTAATGACGGAGGATTGTCATATCCGAGGTCTAGAAACATTTAAGTCCTTTTTTTAAAATAAAAATAGCATCGATGCAAAGACATTATTTAAGATTATTCATTCACAAGAATTCATTTGAGATTAGTTATTTATTAAAACAAATTGGTTTTGTTTGCCTGAGTTTCTCTCTTCTTGTGTTTGTTTTCTGAGGCATCTTAAGGCCTGCTTTTTTTTTTTTTTTTTTTTTGGGACAACAATCTGTAGAGCTCTACTATAGTCAAGTCACGTGAAGCCTTAATGAAATATTTTTTCTGAATAAAATCATGTCCCCCTGTATTTGGAGCATCTCAAGAGAATGTGATCCGATGATTATTCCAAGTTTATGCCTTATACTCATTTGATTTTTGCTGTTCATTTGCATAGGAACCTTCTCTATGTGCCTAAACCTTCTCTGTGTCCCGTCAAAAACATTTGAAGCAGCCAATGGTGTCAAGTGAAAGAGGAGATGACACATGAAAATGTCATCCTTTCATCATACATTCCCTGGAAGCGGGGGGAGCCCTTATTCTGTGTGATTTAACAACCCAGTTCCATAACAACAAGCTTCCCACACATAAATGCTGTCGTGAGCAATACTAATACTATCTCTGTATAAGTTGCATCAGGGACCTACAGCTCAACAGATGAAAGCAGGATGAATTGAAGCAGAATTCAGCCTGGCAAAAGGCAGCGTAACTAAGCTAAAGGTGAATTGCACTCACAGACAAATTCTTCTTCACACATTTTTATGATATGGAAATATTTTGCTTGTGACACATGGTAATCATTGGTGGTCATTTTAACTGCAACAACAGTAAATGTGACCAGGCATTGTTTCATTCAGTGACATATTAAATTCTGCATGTTGTTATTTATGGAGAAATATTCTCAACCATTTGGAAAATCAAATACATGTGTTTGATATGAAAAAGTTTTAATAAGGAAAAGGAAATATATTCCACTGTGGAAACACACATTGATGGAAAATGAGAATTCGTTTGCATACTTCATCTGACCCTGTTTATACACACACGTGTTTGAAGAGAGAAAAGGAAAAATTTTGGTCCATGCAATAAAATATAAGTTTATATTAATGACCTAATTAAGTTCAACAACTGTATTGCTATCAGATTCTTGTTACCTGGGCATTGCTACGCTACACTGAAGAAACAACAGGCCTCTTGGTGAATAAAAAACAACTCATCAGTGTCTTCCCAACAATAATCATTTATTTGATAACTATGCAAATTTGTCAAAATGTAGTTTTTAGAACATTTTTAAAGTGTTATAGGGAAAACTTTATATTCTTTGACGTCTATATTCTTATTGACGGGAAAAAAGGCTAAGACAGTTTTAGCCTGAACACTGTCAAAAGTGAGCAGTCTAGAGATACCCATTACATTGAAAGAGTGTCAGGATAGGATTTAATGATGCCACATACTCATAAGAGCTAGAAGAAAGTACAAAAATTAATAAATACACCCCTGCTTATAGTGAGTTCACCCTAACATTTCTAGAGGCCCCTTCGTATTGTCCTTATGAGTTCTGCAATTAACTGATTTCCACTAATGAGTTTAGGCAAATTCTTGTATGCAAACAGTTTATTAATCAAGTGAAATCCTAATCACTGCTCATGTGATACATTGGGTATTTTCAGACGTGACGAGATCACAGTGAACCACAGTGAATACCCACCTGTGGTCACTGTGCCCTGCACGTCTGTTCGGCAGCCGCCAGATGTTCGCCACACTGAATACCCACATGGGGTCAATTTCAACCACGCTTCACAAGCTCCCAGTGCAAGAATCCGCAGAAGCGTGGTGAAAGTGATTCCAGGTGGGCATCAATAAAAAGTAACGTCTGGTCGGCTATCACAGCCCGGAATCCCCGGCGGGATTCCGGGCCGTGGTGAACTCGGCCAGACGCTGCGGCGGCATTGGCCTCGCCGCCCACCCGTCTACCCAGAGGGCGGGTGGCGAGGCAGCGTGGAGGGGGTGGGGCCGTGCACCGCGCAGCCCCGCCCCCTCCCAGATTCACCGCCGGGATCCCCGGCACGTCTGTTTGCCGTGCTTGGGTGATCCCGGCGGGGAATCTCTGGGTTGTTTTCGGGACGGGGCGAAGCTGCCCCGTCACGTCTGAAAACACCCATTGTGAAAGGTCATAGATTCTGGTTTTATTAACAATACATTATGATTTATTATTCCATTTCCTGATGCTCAGAAACAGGCATGAAAATGAATGCACAGTTTAGTAACAAAGCCTACTAAATGTGGCACTACAGCATAATAATTAATTCTATCAGGAAGTTATCATTTACTCCAATAATGATTAGCTTGTATAATTTTTTATTTATAACCAGACCCAATGTTGCAGACTCCAGTTCAACATAAATATGCAGTTCATTTTGACTAGTATTTCAGGGACTTAATCCTTTGTAAAAAATCCAGCCTCTATAGATCTGTCTCCACAGTCCACTGACTGTCCAGTTTACACAGCTGTTCTCTCCTTCTGTTTTTAATTCCAATGAGGATTTTCAGAATGTATTGAAGGGGCAGCAGCTTGATTTTCATGGTAGACTTATTTCCATTTGAGATAACCTGTAAAAATGGCAGGGTGAGAACATTCTTACCTGAATTAAGAAACTGGGGTCTCATCTCCTTTCTGTTGAAATCAATAGCAATAGTCCCTTTGAATTCAACCCTCCCCTGCTCCCACCTGATTTTATTATTAATTATTATTATTTTATTTTGCCTTAGTCATACAGGGCTTAATTCTGGAAGGTGTGGAGCACTTGGATCAATCCAGGGAAACTCTTAAACATATGGAATAGAGTCCTGTGGCCTGTCCTGAACCTGACAGGTCCAACTTAAAGGAGCAAGTTCTTCAGACTGGATACAGCTTATTTTTCACTTGACCCGTTCAGGGAGGGACCCAATACAAGGCACAGGGATGCACTGGAAAGGAATGGGGGGCACTGGAGTGATGTCACGCCAGAGGGACAGGGCAAAGAAGTTCTGCTCCTTTCAAACGTAGCCACAACCACTGACCCCCTAGAGAAGATCACTCTTGGTTGACACCCCAGCACAGTAGATCCTGTGCAGGGTAAGTCTGACCTCTCTTGACTTATGTTGTACATTACAATGGGTAAAAGCACACATGATGGCAGCATGCCACCAACACGACCCGAGTCAGAAGACCGCTGCTAACATGGCTGGGAACAGTTTAGGCCACCGACTACTCGTGAGACCGGGAGAGCCGTCCCACCACTCAGGTGGCTCAGCCCAGGCAGCAGCTGCAACAGACATGCCTGCAGCTGCCCCACCCTCTGCCATGATGGGTAGCCATGGCAGCCAATAATGGACCCAATCCAGCCCAGGATGGAGGATCAAAACAAGCGTTCTAACCTGCTGTGGCCTGCTTTGCCCCAGTTGGGTGGGCCCTAGCCTGGGCCGTGACTTGGCTGGTTGCTGAAGTGAGAGCCTGGGCTAGCAGCCAACATGACCCAGGATACCCCAGGTCAGCGTCTGACAGCCATAAACCAAATGTGACAAACCAAAACAGGCTGCTGTCACATCTGATTTTACCCAATGAAACAACCTGTTGTAGAAGGATGCTTCTAACAGAGGTACTTAGAAGCACTGCCACAAAACCAAATTTTCTTAACTGAAAAATATACCAATATACTGCGTTCCTGGGGGGAGCTTGCTCTTTGCAACATCTGTGGCTGGATCTCTGCCCCTGCCCTCTGCAGAGATATATAGCTGCTCTTCACTGCCTATGGGGAGAGGAAGCTGCATTCCCAGGGGGCAGGAGGTGGGGAGTTTGCTGTTTGTAACTCCTGGGGCTGGATCCCTGCCCCCACCCTCTGCAGGACTATATAGCTTTCCATTGCATGAGGGAAGAGGAAGCTGTGTTCCTGGGAGGAGATTGTTGCTGGTAATACCTGGGGCTGGGTCCCTATCCTCACCCTCTGCAGGACTATATAGCTCTCCACTGCCTGGGGGAAGGGGGAGAGAGGAAGCTGCGTTTCTGGGGGGAACTTGCTGCTGGTAACACCTCGGGCTGGATCCCTGCCCCCAGGGGCGTAGCTACCATTGGACAAACTGGGACATTTGCCCCGGGGCCCATGCTGGCTGGGGGCCGTGGCCCATCCTGCTAAGCCCCTGGTTATTCTGATTTTTTTTTAAAAAAAATTCACTATCATCCTGCTTGCAGCCTCCCGGCCCAGCCACCACATACCCCCCTGAGTTGTCTGGTCACCTTTAAGCCCTGCCCCCTGGCGCTTGACCTGACCCGGCAGCACGCAACGCGCGCCAGGGGGAAAAAGCAAAGTTGTACACTGTGTCCGCGCGACTGGGCATGCGCTGGCATTTTCCTCCTCCCTCTCGTGTCTGCAGACCACACACATGAAGCGCAACAGCAGTGAGGAGCCGAGGACAGCCCGAACGACGTAGTGAGGAGCAAACCAGAGATCCCCCCCAGGGAAAAGTGGCGCCACGGTGACGTCACCGTCACACTCTGAGCTGGAGGAGAGGACAGAACTGGGCCCCTCTGCCTGCCCCCCCCCCCCTCCTGCAGACTCTTGAATTCAGAGGAGAGGAGAAGAAGTCAGGCCCTCCTGCCTACCTCCTCCTCACACACACACTCCGCCCCCAGTCAGACTTGGAGCCACGCTTACTTGCGCGGCTAGGAATCCTGGGTTTAAACAGAGAGAAGGCCTGGCCCAGGGCCCCCTTCAGCTACCTTCCGGGACCCTGGACCAGGCCTTCTCTGTTTAATCCCAGGATTTCCAGCCGAGCAAGTCAGTTATTTATTAGTCACTGGCTATTGCCCTGGCCAAAAATATAAAATTTACAAGTAAACAAAATATGCATACATACAAAAACAACCACCAAATATTGGCACGATACATAAATAAAATATCATAATAAATCCCAACCTCTAGGGTACATAATGAAAGTTCAAGAGGGGAGCAAGCTGAGTCGGGTATTTAACCTCCAAGCCTGCCCATGTAGGAAGGGCACAACACTTATAATGATCACATTAAATCCATAAATTGCTCCACACAGAGCTGATGGCCATGACACTACTCCCATAAACAAAGAGTCATGCTCTTATACAGAGCATATATGGCGTCAAAGGCCAGCGCCAAAGGCATCATCTGTTTGGGGGGTGGGGTTTTGTTTTTTTATCTGATGTAAGTTTCTTTTAAACTTTTTAATGCTGATTGGGATGTGTGGGGTATGGGCAGGGTTGAGAGGGGGAACAGCTTTTTAACAGGTTATAACACACACACACCCGAGAGGGGGTTGCAGGTAGAGGGAGTCGGGGTGGCCTGGCACCCTCTGGGAGAGGGGGGCGGTACAGGCCTGAGGGTAGAGGGCAGCAGGAAGTATTCTAGCTCCCTGGTGAGGGGGTGGGTACAGGTGTGAGGAACTTTTTGTAGGCTGGGGTGGAGGATTTTGCCATGACCCCCTTCTGAGAGGAGGGTGTAGGGGATCAGGGATATTTTGGGGGGTTGGGACTGCCACAATCCCCTTGTGAGAGGGGGGTATGGGCAAGGATGGGGGGATTGGTCCATGACCCCCTTGTGAGCGAGGGGGTGTGGAGACAAGTGATTTAGGATATGGTTTGTGGGTGGGGTTGCCTTGGGTGATTTCAGACGTTACGCGGTCCCAATTCACCACAATGGATTCCCGGCAGGGGTGAACCGAACAACCACCCCCCGTGGTCAAAAAAAGCCCAGAACAGACGGGACGGGACTGGGACCATGGCAGGAAATCGGGCCGCCAGATCACGACCCAGGGCAGCGCAACAGACGTTACACCGATCCCGGGCGGGGCCGTAGTCAAAGTACCCAGAAGGTGCCGGGGCGGCTTGTCCCAGCTGCTGCTGTGTGCCCTTTATACCTCCCTCCCCGGCCTGTGTTGTTGCTGGTTGCCTGGCAGCGATGCTGCATGCTTTGTCCCCGGCTGGGAATCTTTTCTCTTGACTCCAGCTGGTGGTTGCCGACCAGATGTTACTTTTTGTTGGTTCCCGTTGGGAATCTCTTTGACCACGCTTTCGGAGATGGTCCGGGGTGGAGCTCCGGAAGTATGGTTGATTTTTGACCCCATGTGGGTATTGACCGTGGTGAACATCTGGTGCCCGCAAAACAGATGTTCAGGGCGCTTTGGCCCCACCGCGGGATTGACCATGGTTCACTGTGGTTGAGCGTGATCTCATAACGTCTGAAAATACCCCTTGTCTGCCTGCTTTGTGACTCTGCCTCTAGGGGTGCTGGGATTAGGTCACCTCTTCCTTCAGACTCTTACGGGCTCTTTGAGTGTTATTCTTGGGGAGTGGGAAATGTTCGTCAGAGGCACGTGACAGGTGCCTTTCTGGGGAGGGAGGAGAGAAGGGCAGCTATTGGGGTCATGTTAGGTATGGGGAGGTATGGTGGCGGGAGGGAGGACAGACCATCAGGAAAGACCCTTGGTGTCAGTTCCCATGTCCCACTCTTCCCTACCCTCCGTGGGATATTTGGGGGTTGAGCCCAGTAAGGCCCCTGATCTGACATTGATGCTGCTTAATGTGTGGTCGGTGGCAAATAAAACATGTATCATCCACGATTTGATTCAGGAGGATGAGGCCATCAACCTCATATGCATTCTGGAAACCTGGGTGGACAAGGCATCTGGGCCATTATTAGCTCAGATGGTACCAGCCGGGTACTTGATGCAGCATCAACCGAGGCTTGGTGGCTAGGAGGCAAGTGGCCATGGTCTGTAAAGACACCTTGGCCTTTTGGAGGTATCTAGCGCCTAACTAGAGATGTGAAGGCCTGGAGAAAAAATGGAAAAATTCAGAGGAGGGGAATGTTTTTTTTCTGAGGACTTTTTCCAATGGAAAAATTAGGAATTTGGGGGGAAATTGAAAAAACCTCTTATGAAATATTTTTTTTGAATGATGAAAGAAATGCTTTTTCAGACAAGGTTTTCAAATACTGCCCTTTATGCCCTCAAAATGATTTCTAATAACTATATAATATGGAGACGTTTTTTGTAAGACAATCAATATTAAATAATTACAACTCCTGTATATTGTAGGCGTGTACAACTCTCAAATCCAAGAAGCATTTCTGCCCCTTAGAGGGTGCTGCCATCTTCACAAGAGGAGGAAGGAGGGCCTTCTTTGTGGATTTCTGCACTGCCTGCAGCCTGTCTTACTTGGATGACCTTTGATTTAGAGTTTGGTGGAAATACTTGACTAGGCCCCTCAACCTGCTCCCCTATGTCCTCTAAGAACTGGGAGTGGACACTGGAAGCACCCTGCTACAGGAAAACAAGCAGCTTATTGCTCTGCTTGCTTGTGTGAAGAAAGTCACAAGGGGCAGAAACTGCAAAAGCCTGTTGTGGCGGGTAGCAAAGCCTCAGATATTTGTAATATTTTTTTGACTAAAACTAAAGCATTTATACATTTACATTTCATAAATATATCAAACACTACAATTTTATGTGGTAAGTTGTTATACATAATACATTTTATGTTCTTCAAGTAGTAAAGTAAATTTAGATCCAATAAGAAAATAAGTACTGCATATATTTAATTTTTTTCCAGAATTTCCATCCCCCTTGCCCGCCTCCCCAAAAGTTTTTTTTCATTGTTGGTTGGGGTTGTCAATGCCTCCCTATGAAAGGGGAGGGTGTCGGACATCCTTAAAACTGTGGTGGTCCCACCCCTGCTTAAGAAACCAACCTTGGACTCTTGACTCCCCAGCCAGCTACCATCCTGTCTCCAACCTTACCTTTTATGGGAAGGTTATTGAACATGTGGATGCCCAACAGCTCCAGGTTCACCTTGATGCTATTGGATTTCTGGACCAGTTTCAGTTGGACTTTTGTCCTACAGCACTTATGGCCTTGGTTGATGATCTGTGCCTTGAGATGGACAGGGGGAATTCTACCGAACTTATCGGATCTTTCAGTGGCCTTTGATACAGTTGATCATGATGTGTAGTTGACATAACTGCAGGACCTGGCAGGGGTGCACGAGACCGGCCTTGAGTGGTTCCGTTCCTTCCTGTTGGGGAGGTCCCAGTGGGTGATGATGGGTGATTGCTTGTCATCTCCTCAGGACCTCCACTGTGGAGTCTCGCAGGGTTGTATTCTGTCTCCCCTCTCGTTCAATGTGTATCTGAGGCCACTGGGTAAGGTTATTTGGAGGTTTGGGGTGAGATGCCATCAATACGCTGATGACACTCGGCTCTATCTCTCTCTTTCATCTGATCCAGGTCCCACAGTCTTGGTGCTTACTCAATTCCTTGCTGCTTTCGGGGACTGGATGAGGGTGAGTTGATTGAAGTTGAATCCAGACAAGACTGAAGTGATGATGGTTGGCGAACCTTGTGACTTGGAGGGGATTGGGACACTTGATGATGATGATGGAGTCCAGCCCCCTCTGGTCGATCAGGTCCGCAGCCTTGGAAGACTCATTGCGCCTGGAGTATCAGGTTGCAGCAGTGGCCAGCAATACTTCACCAGCTCCATCTGGTGAGGAGATGCAGCCTTTTTTTCTGACTCTGATCTAGCCACTATCATCCATCCTTTCATCACCTCAAGGCTAGATTACTGCAATGTGCTCTACATGGAGCTGCCCTTGATGACTGTTCTGAAGCTGCAGCTGGTGCAGAACATGGCGGCTTGGCTCTTCTGGGGGACAGGTGGCTGGGAGCACAATACACTGATGCTCCGAAGTCTGCACTGGCTGCCTATAGCTTTCCGGGCATAATTCAAGATGCTGGTTTTGACCTTTAAAGCCCTAAATGGTCTGGGCCCCATATATCTGAGAGACTTGTTCTACCATTGTTCTTTGTGGCCCCTACAGTTGACCTGGGGCGCTCTCTTGCAGGTTGCATCTGCTGCCATTTTCCGTGGGACGGGGGTGTACAGGAGGCGTTCTCGGTTGCTGCCCCTGTTCTGTGGAACTCCCTTCCCCAGGGGTTCGTTTAAGCCCCAGCCTGGACATCTTCCAGATGCAGTACAAGACTTTCATATTTAAAAAAGCATTTGGTGGGCAGGGGTAAATAGGGGTTGTTTTGTTTGGTGGTTTCCCCCCCCCCCCCCGGGGTTGGGGGGCGTTTGCGGAGCGTGTGGGAGTTTTTAAAGGAATTTTATTGTTATGTTGTTGTTTTATCAATTCTAAGCTGCCCTGAGCCACTGTGGGAAGAGCAGTATATAAGTTTAAATAAATAAATACAAATAAATTAAAAATGAGTTCTCTAAGAAATCAAATGAAAGGAGGCAATATATCTGAATTTCTAATCAGTTTTCAGGAGTTTTCCACTACCTGTCATCATTCTGGTAACTTCCTATTAGCAGAGCACTTAGGGATCATTTTTGTTCTGGAATCAGCAGGTAAGAATGAGTTGCGCAACTGCTAAACATTGACTTTGCAAAGGCAGATGTCCTGGAAGGAGATGTTCATATAACTAGCCTGTTTGTATCCACTAGAAAAATGCATCTGCATTTCTATAAATGTGCTGTTGGGTCAGATTTTTCAAATAATGGCCATGAAATTGTTTTTGAGGAATTTCAAATGTTTTAAATGGAAAATCTAGGTAAATATGTTATGTAGGCTAATGGCATGTTTTGTGGTAGACACTTAAAATGGTACACATAACTGAAAATGGAACTGTGCGACTTTAGTGTTGCTTATTTATATTATCACTTTGGCCTCAATCCTAAATAAACTTACCCATGATTAAGTCCCATTGATTTCAATTAGGCTTACTCACGCATAAGCAGCATGTTTAGGATTGGGGACTTAGTAGATAGGTCTACACCACAATCTACTGCTCGGTGCTCACAAAGGTCTAGATCAGGTGTTCCTAAACTCTTTGGACCAACAGGCCATTGCCAACCCAAACATTTTTGAGGACCATCATTTACCTGGCAGGAGGTGGCTGCAGCCAGGTGCATGCTTCTTGCTGACTGGCTTCAGCTGCACGAGACTGATAGCTTCAGTGTGTTAACCATTTTTGGAGGAGAGGGGGTGCAAATAGCCCACTTTGCTGTAGCCACGGCCAGTGCTGTGGGCCAGCTCTGAACCACTTGCCATGGCCTCATGGATTACTTCACAATCTCCACAGACCATGGCTTGGGAGCCTCTACTGTAGCAGAATAATGTGTCAGTTATGAATTTGATTTGATTTGTTTAAACCAGGTTTAGCAAAGAAATTCTGAAATATAAGACAGAGTAAAGAATAAACTGTTTTCCATGCATCCCCCAGAGCTTTATGCCAGCATCAGAGGTTTTCTTTGCAACACGTTTTTAAATTTCTCAGGAGTCTGGTTGTATGCAAAGGCTGCCTCAGAATCTGAGGTGCTGCCACTGGAACCTCCTGCTTCTGAGTTTGGTCCCTTATGTCAAGTGCAATGGCACAGAGTCAAAGGGTGTTTTTAGATGGATGGGCTGCCCGGGTGCTGCCTGTGCCAGCCTGCTTCACCCTCGGGTGGCCCGTCTGTTGAACATCCTGGAGCACTGCCCGCAGAGTGGGCTGGTCAGACCCAGGACACCGGCCCAAAGCAGAGCAGTGGTCTATCTAATGTGTGGACCCACGCTACTGCACTGCTTCCAGCTGTGCTTCCATTGTCCCAGGCAAAACCGTAGTGTTCTGGACGCTTTAGCCTGCAACTCTATAGTGTGGGGAGGGGGCGCCGTGTGGGCAGACCACAGGCTAGGGAACCTGCTGGGTCTGTCTTATCAATACCCTGGCAGGGCTGGGAGCAGGCAGATGCAGAGGTGCACCCCTAGAGCAGCTCCGGGCATGGGCAACCCTGTGTCCATCGGAAAACATCCAAAGTCACCAGCAAGGCACAATATGGAGGCCCACAGTCAGGGAGGGAGGAAAATTCCTAGTCCAGGAAGCAGCCCTAGCCCTCCCCTCAACATGTAGGCTGGCGGGGAAGGAGGAAATGGAAGAAGAGAGAGAGTGAGGGGCCAGGACAGGTGAGGGGTGATCCATTCCCTATTGTTCACTCCCAGCTCCTGACAATAGGAGGTTACATTCCCCTATACCTACTTGGCTAATAGCAGTTAATGGACCTACCCTAAAACAACTTATTTTTAAACCCAGCTACACTACCGGCCCTGACCACCTCTACTGGCAACGAATTCCACAAGTTAATTGTGTGTTGAGTGAAAAAATACTTTATTTGTTTTAAAATTACATCTGGTGTGTCAGCTTCAGCCATATGTCTCGGACTCTGACCTGGCGACTGTCATTCATGCTTTCATCACCTCTAGGCTTGACTACTGTAATGCGCTCTACGTGGGGCTACCCATGGTGACAGTTCAGAGGCTGCAGCTGGTGCAGAACATGGTGGCCCGTCTGCTGGTGGGACTGGGGCACTGGGAACATATTACACCGGTTCTTCGGTCTCTGCACTGGCTGCCTATAGTCTTCCGGGCCCAATTCAAGATGTTGGTGCTTGCCTATAAAGCCCTAAATGGCCTTGGCCTGACCTATTTGCAGGACCGCCTCACCCCCCAGGTCCTGGATCAGCCCCTGCAGTCATTGGGGGGTTCTCAAGGTCCCCTGAGTCTGCCGGGGGGCCACAATGGGGAGGGCCTTCTCCACGGCTGTCTGTTAGTAAAGCCTCGCATCCTCGTGGCGGGGAGCGCTGGCCCGCTGGACATCTGCAGCCCCGATGATTCCCCCGGAGCAGCCACTCCCAGCGGTGCTGCTGGATATGCCTGTGTCCGCAGGGGAAAAAAACCCAGCATTGCAGCAGCTGCAGGAGCCAGGAATTTCCTCCCCGACCCCGCAGAATGGGGGCAGGGCCAGGACCACTGCACCACTCTCAGCGCCTGCAGGTGCGCCAGGGGGGCATGGCAGGCAGTATAAACACCAGCACTGCAAACAGCACAACGTCGGTGATCAGAGAAACTGGCCCCTGTGCTGAGAGCGTCGTTACTCCGTAGCTTCCTGTTGTCTCCTCCTCGAACCCTTCCCCTCCTCCTTGCGTGACAGAGCAATGACTGAGCGGAGTGCTGGCTTCTGTGATTTTGGTGAGTCTGTGTCCTGTGTATTTCCCTTGGTGCGTGTGGTGTGAGTTAGAGCGAGTGCTTTAGCGAGCATCTGCTCCCCCTCCCCTCTGGGGTTCCACCCGTCCCTTCTATGTACAATTGCCCCCTTCCTTTTCCCCTCGTGGCCCTGGGCCTTGAACCCTCCAAACCTCACCGGTGGCACTTGCCTCTCCCCTGTGGTGTGCGTTGTGTACGAAGGGTGGTTGAACGGTGAGACAGGGCACTCCAGTACTATCTGCTCAGTGTCCTATGATGATAAGGGGTCTAAACTCTTGTAAGAGTTCACGGCCAAAACACTATCCTGATGGGCACCTTGATCCAAACCCTTGTGTTTGGAGCAGTGATCGGAGTCGCCCATGTCTCACACCACCCATCCTAGACTGTTCCCTGCCCCCAAGTCCCCATCCTAGCGTTCCTTGTGTACACCCCCTCCCCCCTGACATTGTGGAACTCCCTGCCAGTGGAGGCCCATTTGGCCCTGGATCTCCTCTCGTTTCGACGCTGTTGTAAGACATGGCTGTTCTGTCTGGCTTTTGATGGGTAGGGTGGGTGAAATGGGTTAGCGTGGGGGGCAGTTAGGGATATTTTTTAGTTCCTCCCTGTTGTGTTTGTTTTAAAGTTGGTTTTATTGTTATTATTGTTATAGCTGTAAGCCAACCAGAGCTGCCTGTGGCAGGAAGGGCGGGATAGAAATTTAAATAAATAAATAAAATCTGTTGTCAGTTAGTTTCATGGAGTGTCTCCTTCTTCTAGTACTATTTAAGAGGGTAACTATTTAACCGCTCCCTATTACACATTCCATACTGCTCATGATTTTGTAGACTTGTTTCATATCCCCTCTCAGTCGTTTCTTCTCCAAGCTGAAGAGCCCCAACCTATCAAGCCTCTCTTCATATGGAAGTCATTCCAAGCCCCTTTATCATTTTTGTTACCCTTCTCTGTACCTTTCTAATATATCTTTTTTGAGATGGGGTGACTAGAACTGCACACAATATTCAAGGTGCGGTCGCACCATAGATTTATATAGAGGCATTATGATATTTTCAGTTTTATTCTCTATCCCTTTATGAATAATTTCTAACAATCTGTTTGCTTTTTTGACCACTGCTGCACACGGAGCTGAGGATTTCAATGCATTATCCACAATGACTCCAAGATCCTTGGATTATTTTTCCCTATGTGCATCACTTTGTACTTATCAGTGGGTGAAAACAGAAATGACGCTAACTCCATTTTAACACCACTTTCACATTTCTTGTGCATGTTGCAGGGCTGTATTGGTGCCCTGTGTAGCCCTGCAACACACATAAGAAATGTTAAAGTGGTGTTAAAGTGGATTTAGCGTTATGTCTGGGTGTCTTTAGACATAACGTCGACGGGTGTCTGAATGTGTGTTTTGACCTTGATATGAACACCAGTTTGGCCCTGTGTTCACCATGTGGCGCTGCTTGGACACACAGCCCAGCTTGGGGCAAATCGGTGTTTTGCTCACCACCTGAGCTCAGCATACAAGCACTGCTGCTTCATTCCCCATTTTTTACCTACTAACACGCCACGTTATATCATTAGAGACACATTTTCAGCCAGAACATGCAAATTGTCCATGTGATGCAATGTTGTTCACATAGTGTGTCCAACGGGTGGCCAAAAGAGTGTTGGGATTGTTATGGTGCTTACACACAATGGCCAAACACGTGCTTAAGGGTTTTGACACCTGATCTTTGTTATGTCTAAAGACACCCTCTGTTTCACCCAACATTGAATTCCATCTACCATTTAGATGTCCGGTCACCCAGTCTTGTAAGATCCTCCTGCAATTCTTCACAGTCCACTCGAGTTTTAACTACTTTGAATAACTTTGTGGGTGTTAACACACATAACACTGGCCTGTCTCGCCCTCTCTGCTCTACGCCAGCACCAAAACCCATGGGTGCAATCCAACTTGGCGCATACGCCACCCACCGGTGCAACGCACAGCCAGGTGGCAGGTGCACATTTGTGCATGTGCGCCATGCGCACAACAAGCTGCTCAGCACAACGGGGCACCCTGTCGATGCAAACCCCCTGAGCCCACACACTCCGCAGCTCGTGGGAAGCTGCTCCCTCCCCTGTGCTGCAGGGTGTGTGGGGTCACAGCATCGGTAGGGGTGCCCTGTTGCGCCGAGTGGCTTGCTGCATGCATGGCGGGCATGCACAAATGTGCACCGGCGTACTTACTATGCGCCAGACGTAGGCACAGTTTACAATAGGGTGTTGGACTGCACCCATAGTGTCTGTTCTGGCCCTGCCAGATGTGGGCCCGGTTGAAACCCCGGCAGAGTTGGTGAACGAGCCAGAAATGTGGGCCTGAAATGAACTGGGCCTGCAGTCCAGCCCTGCGAGTCATTCAGGTGGGCCAGAGCGTCATGGCGGGGTGGGGGGCCAGCCACAGAACAGGGCGGAGTTGACCAGCCACACATCGCTCGCTTTCCCCCCCTCCCCCAGGCTGGGGAAACAGTCTGTCCCCCAATCTGAGCCGGCGGGGGGCTGCAGCTGCTCATATGTTAACACCCTGAGTCATCTGCAGATTTGATCACCTCTCTCTTTACTCCCTTTTCCAGATTATTAATGAGTATATTAAACAACACCAGTCCCAGTACAGATCCCTCAGGCACGCCACTATTTACTTGTCTGCATTGTGAAAACTGACCATTTAGTCCTACTCTGGGTTTCTTATCCTTTAACCAATTAGACTTCTTTTTAAGGGCCTAACTTGAAAAAGAGATGTGACAAAACCAACCAGTTCAAAGTACAAAAATCCTCCACACAACCTAGCAGGCACTTTAGGTTGTTTAGAAAAACTGGGTGGAAGTGGGAGGCCATATTTTCCTCCCTGAGATGTAACCAAAAGCATGTCAACACTGTGTGTATTTCAAAAGTGAAGTCACGATCTTGCTAACAAAGAAATTATCTGCATGAATAAATGCTCTCTGACTGAGCCTCTGCTTGGGTATTGTTACAAAGAACAATGCAACTGTGTATTATACTCTTAACATCAGTGGGTGGTAAAGCTTTTAAAAAGGCATGTACAATTTTCATAATAAGGCTGTTGCAAAATCATGAGTTATGTCAATTACAGGGCAGTCAGTTCATGGCAAGATTACTGTTATGTTTTTTATCAGTGGTGTAACAAGGGCTTCTGCTCTGGGACAAACCCACTCCCTGCCAACATACACACACACACACACCCCTCACAGGCCCTTTTCATATGGGCTGCAGTGGGTGGGGATGCATTTCCACGGACCCCCACCCACCTCTACGTACGGAGAATGGGGCATTGGTGCCCATTGCTCCGTTGGTGGGGGGAGGTGGAGTGGAGCACGGGAGCGCACACGCAATCCCACCCACCACCCACGGTGTTCCCATGGGCATGCACCCATCCCCCTGCAACTGCGGCAGCGTTCACACGGGCACCTGAACATGTGTGAAAAGGGCCACTGTTCCCTGGTGCCTCAAGACGGGACAGTGAGGCTGCAAAAGCTGAAGGTGGAGGGAATCCCCTGCTTCTTAAGTCAGAGGAATTCCTGAGAGCTGGGGAAATCCCCCACTGCTCATTCAGGTCTGGGAATAGGGATTCCTTTAGTGAGTGCTGTGACAGCCCTCAATTCCAAGTAAGAGGAGCGATTATACCAGAGATTATTACTAAGACGACTCTAGGACGCAGCATTACCTGACACCATGCTCACAAATGCTGTTTAAAAACATGAACAGAAGAGGATGACCATATTGCAATACCTCTGAAAGAAGAAAACTGTTTTAGGTCATGAGTGCCTTACAATTATAAGGCAACCAGAACTGCCACCCCTAAATCATGGGATTGGCTTTAAAATCATGAGATTAAAAAGCCAATGAACTTGGGTTTATTTTTATTTGTATTTTGGTCAGTGGGCTATACGATTTTTATTTATTTATTTATTTATTTATTTATTGTACAAATTGTTCTTCACCTTGTCTGGACTAATATTTGAAGGCATGAAGTTAGATTACATTATACGACCTGGTCAAATGAACCCGTCACCATATTCTAGTCAAGACAAAAGGTTTGTACCTTCATTCTTGCTTAACTGATGCATGCTGTTGTGGTCAAGACCAGTAGTATAGCTGGATTTTTAAAAGGATTGTTGAAGGGTAGGTCTGTTAATGGCTATTAGCCAAGTAGGCATGTGGGACATAACCTCCTACTGTCAAGCGCTGGGAGTGAACAACAAGGAATGGATTGTGACCTGTCGGGTACTTCTCCCCAGCGATCGAGATTGGCCACTGTCGGAGACAGGCTGCTGGGCTTGATGGACCATTGGTTTGACCCAGTATGGCACTACTTATGATCTTAGTCTATGCTTCCATCCAGATAAAAAACAGGCAATTTATATGTCTTTAAAAAACCCATACAGTATTCCAAATACTTCGGCTCATTATTTTGGCCTGTGCTGCACTACGGGTATTGTCACAGACATAGGGGTTCACCCCTGTGTCTGCCTGCTTGCAGCTATGCCTGGATCAATTTTAAACGGACCTGATGACTGCCGAGACCCATGGTCCGCCCATCTGATGCCCTTCCCCCACACCATGGGTTGCGGGTGGATCGTTCACCACGCTATGGCATTGCTGGGGCAAGCTCCAGCCAAGAGTGGAGCTGCCGCGGCTGTCTGCCAAGCAGACAGATGGCAGCTCCGCCTCCAGCCGGTCAGGGTTGGGCTGCCTGGTCAGCTGGTGGTGCTCTGGGTTTTTCCCAAACCGAAACAGGGACAGCCTGCCCCGCCTCTCCTCGGTCTGGCAGGCTTGCCATGGAGTGAGGCAGGGCAGAGGCGGAGCAAGGGTCTATGTGAAGATACCCAACGATTCATATTCAACATTTAACCAAAGGATTTGTCTTTTTCTGTCAGTTCTTTTTTTTGCCTGTCCTTCACGGAGGGCAAAGCTGTGGTTTGTCTGAAAGAGAAAAAATGCACCAATTATTAGATGGTTTTTGGAAAATGTGGTCATTATACTTAGGCAACGCTTAAGAATTGTATGCATTAAGAAGGTCAAGAAGGAAACACCAAGGTTGTAATGGCTGCACGTGCTATAATTTATGGGCACTACCTGGTGGTAGTCAATAAAGCTCATCAGCCAAATTAGCTATGAAAACTAGCTATGAAACCAATAAAGAACTCAGCAGAAAAAGAAGCAATTTGTTATTGCTAAAATTACTAAATTGCCTTTAAAATTTCATTGATGTTAAACATTTGACATTTTGGGATGATACTGATTCGTAGGATGAAAGCAGGTGTGAATATGCATTTAATCTTTATTACTACAATGGTTTATAGCTTTTTAGCATTAGATTGTGCCTTATGGTACAGCCCTGGACATGGCAAGCATGTAGCTGAGAGAGCCCAGGGAAAGAACAGTGATTTTCCCTGCTTCGACTTGCGCAGGGGAAAGCAATCTGATGTTGTGTCTTGCCAGCAGTGTGTCACTTAGGGAAGCCTCGGTGAGTTTCAGGGAAGCTTTCCCCTGCTTTGCCAGCAGGACATGGAGGAAGGAGTCAATGGCTTCCCATCCCACACAGGGCTTAATTAGAGCCTGCTGTCCTTTAAAAGAGAGTCAATTCAGGGAATGGAAGAGTGACAGCAGTGTAACGGGGCAAGTCTAAATCTTTTCCATTCTAGATTGTAAGCTCCTCAGGGCAGGGACCTATCTCTTATCACAATTGTTCAGTGCCAGGCACATACTTATCTATATGAAAAATAATAACAAGAATGAGTGGATGCAAATATGCATAATTTTATTTTATTTATTTTATTTATTTATTTATTTATTTATTTAACAGATTTATATCCCGCCCCCTCCTGCAGTGCAGCTCGGGGCGGCTAACAACAACAATAAAACATTAACATTCACTTAAAATATAAATATAAAATA